>WOVY01013130.1:0-65000 GCA_013436015.1 Rhipicephalus annulatus | reverse complement strand
ACACGCTCCTTACGAGGCATACGCCACGCGGTAGTCATACTAAACACTATAGGTGAAGCTCGACAGTCGTTCCACGCGACATGTGCGCTACACGAAACAAATTAGGCCGCAAATGTTTCAATATGGATATACAGGGCATCGTTCACAACCGAGATGTATACGGTTGTTGAACAGGAAACCGACCTAATCGTGTCAGTATTCCGCTGTACATAGAACAACTGGTTGTTTTTACCCGTGCGATAGAAATACGACAGAGAACGAAATAAACTCACTGCTGACCGCGCTGCAACAATCAGCCCAATATTATATACGGCTGGCAATCGATGACGTCGAGTTGCAAGCGGCAGTGGGAAAAGAAACTATGAAGGACGCGGCTACTAGACACGCGTCATGTACACGGAGAAGATATAAACACGCATATATATATATACGCACACTTTGCGTCCAAGAAAAAGCGTTCCACATTAGTTCGCATGTTGCGGAGGACCGACGCACAATCATGTCGCACAGCCTTGTTTTTGCACGCAACCTCCACAATACATGACGGGCGCGCACCTTCCCCTACATAGCGTTCACAAGCACTTGACGACACAGGCGCAACCATCGCGCATGCCATGTGGCAAGCAAGTGAGCGTCATCAGAGACACGAAGAAAAAAAAAAGAGCCGTCATCAGCGCCGCAAAAGACAATGGGAGTCGTTCTATTTCCAAGCCCTCGGTCCCAAGGCAGGTGGGAAAGGGCAAAGAAGCACCCTGCAGGAGCCGCGCCGCATCCCTCGAGCGCTCAGCATGCGAGCGAGGCGAGAGAGGGAATGGGGGTAGAAATTATTCAGCGTCGGCGGCGTTTACCACGCGCAAACACGCACGGCACGCCCCTTTGACGCATGCGTGCGTGTAGACACCACGTACCTCGCATCTCTTCGGAACACACGCAGAGAGGGGGACAACCGTACGAGAGACACACAACGGCTGATGACAGCCGGAGCTTCCGTGGTCGGGCGTCACCCGCACCACCGCTGCTGATCGCGGATGCAGGCGCGCCTGTGGCACGCCGACCCAGTCGGGCATGCTATACGAACAGCGGGGCAACATGTCGCGTACAGGCAAGAACGCGCGCTGACTCGTCGAACAATTTTAAGTGTGAATACACTTTATAAGCGACCCCAAACCATCCACCGCCGTCGGCGGCGTCCGCAGTCTTCTCTCTATCTTTAAAAGAAAGAGGACTTAACGGGCCGCAGCGCGACGCTCTACCGAATAAGCCATGGACGCGACGCTGATATCGGTGTCGCTCCTCCGCTCTCCTCGCTCGCTGCAGCTGCGCGCGCACCCCTCTCTCGCGCGCGCCCGCCTTCTCTCTCAGTCTCCCGTCGAGAGCAGGTCGTGAGGGGGAGTAAAGTTAAAATCCGTTGGCATTCGCCAGTGAGTTAACGTAAACTCCCCCGTGTGATCAAATTGCGATTCCCAGGAACCATTACACCATAAAGGCACCGTAGTGTGATTAATAAATATAATAGTGCGAATTAATAAATACCCCTCATAGCATCACCCCGTGTATTCGCACTTAACCATGTTCACCCTCGGGGAAATGCTTGGGAGTTTTTGGGGGTATTGCTGTTCTGAACCGAGCCCAGGCAACGACGCGGCCTTGACGGTTTACACAATACTTATACAGGTGACTCTTGACGCCTACGCATATATGTGCTTGTCGAAGCCCACGAAGAGAGCGCGGACTTAAGAAAGCGCTGGCGTGTTTCGGGATAACAAAACGGCTCTCGGCATAGTTTCCCAATATACACTAGGTGGAACTCTGGCGCTCTAGTGTCTATGGGAGCTGCAACGCACGGCGCTTCAGCGAGCATGGGAATGATGGGTAGTACAAACATTTGTCTAATCTTCGTACTTCTGACCTGCTTTTGGCTCCGTGTGTGTGTGTATGTGGCTTGGAGCTGTTTTCTCAGGAAACAAAAATCAGCAAACGTTCAGCGGTTAAACTTCACCACCTTATTCTTTTAAACTTAACTTTCAAAAGCGGCTCACGGAGTTCAAAAGGGTTAAATATTTCTTTCAAAACAAAAGCAAAACACAGCAATAAACAAAGCCGCAAGTACGATTCGTCGTCCGCAAGTACGAAGACTAGGCTAATGTGTGTACTACCCATCATTCCCATGGTCGCTTAACGATCGCAGCGACAGAGTCCCCTCTAGTTAATTTTAGGAAGCTCTGTGGCTCTCGGGTCTACCACGGCATGCGAGCCTCGATCGATAGACCTACATAACCAGCCGTTTTATACCCGCATCGGATCCCCCATCTTAATTTTCAGGGTAGGAAACAATGCACTGCGACTTCAGTGCAATGGTATATGGCCGACAAGACGGCTTCCTTTCGCGGGCTACCGCTGGCTCCGCAGAAGCCACATGCTGTATTATATACCCCTTACTTAGTATACATTTTCACGATGAGTAGGAGCGTATCTTTGCGTCAACATATCGAAGAACAATTACTAAGCACTTAGGGAGTATAAAGCGAAGAATCATATAGGTGTCGGTTATGTAGTCACCGCATGAGTGTACAACAATGCAGCTGTCATGATTTGTGGAGTATACGTGATGAAATCAACTATACGTGTGGCTTTCATACACTGGCGTTGCACACAAATTCATTCCTATACCCTGAAGCGATCCACTAATCAAGGGAGTTTTAGCGCGAAATTGAGAACGGCCCTTATATCGTCAATTATAAGTAAAATATAAAAAAAACTGCGGCTGCCAACGTGCCTCCTTTCCGCCCGCGTGCAAATCCACACCGTGCACGACGCAGTGGGATCTTGTCGACAATAGTACCATGAATACTTTGAACAAAACGTGAATGAAGTGAATCAACCATGCAACCGACCAATCAATATTTAATTAAACAGGATGCGCCGACGTTCTAGCGGGGGGAATTGAAAGGCACATCACACTGATCCCGCCACTTGCGGGAGGCACTTGAGCTGCGCGTGCGTACAGATAAAGAACGAAACCGTTTGTGCATGATTATAGTAAAGAACGCGAAGAAGTGGCCCATCGTCATTTTTCGCTCCCATCTGTCACTCGGCGAAAGTTAATGTGATTGATTGATTGATTGATTGATATGTGAGGTTTAACGTCCCAAAACCACCATATGATTATGAGAGACGCCATAGTGGAAGGCTCCGGAGATTTCGACCACCTGGGGTTCTTTAACGTGCACCCAAATCTGAGCACACGGGCCTACAACGTTTCCGCCTCCATCGGAAATGCAGCCGCCACAGCCGGGATTCGATCCCGCGAACTGCGGATTAGCAGCCGAGTAGCTTAGCCACTACACTACCGCGGCGGGGCAAAAGAAGTTAATGTGAACATCAGCACATATGGTCCGTCACAAAACGACTGCTTTACAAAGAACTTGTGCACAAAGTAGACGGCGCTTCCGCGGGACGCAGCTGCTGCGCACTGAATTCACAAGCATACACGAAAGGAAGCAATAAGAACACGCGAACGGCACTTGTACAAATTACTTCAGATGGCTGCAGTACACATTTATCATGGTGTCATTACGCGAAATAGATAAGTTGGAAGCACTTCCTGGCTGACTGTGTAACTAGAGCAGTTACAGCGTCGAGTGAGCAGCTTAGAGAGTTGCGCATAGCGGCTTCAACGAAGCGTGCGCGTACATTATTGTCACTGTCATCGCGAGTGTTTCTTGTACTCACGTTTTCATAAACGCCTCCCTGGGCGCCGCCATAGCCCTCCTTCGGCTGTGCAAATCGGCGCGTCCCCTCGAAAATGCACTGACAACGCTGCGCCCTTGGCGTTTGTACTCCCGCGCACAGCCCATCATGGCGGTGTTTTTTTTTTGCTTCCTGTGAAAAGGTGTATACGTGCTCTCCATTCGGTTTAAAAATAAGCTTGCTTTTAACAGCTGTCATAACGTGCTCCGCGCGATCTTCTATCATCGCGTCAGCGCTCCCATTATTACAAAACGCTTGCCTGCCATTGCAACATGCGTGCCATGCTTACAAGCTATGGAGGCGGAAATGTTGTAGGTCCGTGTGCTCAGATTTGGGTGCGCGTTGAAGAACCCCAGGTGGTCGAAATTTCCGGAGCTCTCCACTACGGCGTCTCTCATAATCATATGGTGGTTTTGAGACGTTAAACCTCACATATCAATCAATGCTTACAAGCTGCCAGTGGCGTTAGCCAAGGGAGGAGGAGGGGAGGGAGCTTGCGTATATATACGTGCACACATAGAAATGCACGAACATAAATAAAGTACAGTTGAACCCCCCCCCCCCCCCTCCTATGCAAGACAGGAAACGCTAGCCGCACGATTCTATTGCACAGCGCCGTCTCCGCGGGAACTCTGCATTGCAGGAAGCGAAGGCAGGAAGGCATGCATGGCGCGGCAACACGTCCAATAATTAGGGTCGATCGACGACGTACGCCGACATCACTCTTTCTACCTGCTTCCTCTCGATGGCAAACACACACGCGCGAAGGGCTGGGCACCAATCTTGGCAGGCGGCCGGTGCCACGACCCCTTCTTCTTCGGAAGGCGAGCGGCTCGATCTATATTACCCAGCGTGAAATGTGGGGCAGCCGGCGTGTTTTAAAGACCGTCGCCGCGAAGACGACACGAATCCGGCGGCCGCGGGTAAAAAAAAAATGGACGCGACGCGCGGCGGTTTTAAAAGGGGCGCCAACAGATCGTGCCGCCAGATGGCGCACCACTCGACAACGACGGTACAGGTATACACCAGGATACCGGTTTCTTGCCTTTCGAAACGAAGGTACTGCAGTCCATACCGTTCACCTGGAAGTTGAACCGGGACGTATACGGACTCTGAATTCCTAAACGCGGCAGCAAAGCGTTTGAGATAACAACCTTCGCGAGAAAGATAGAGAAACACAAGCTTCGCAACCGATAGTCGCCGTACTCGAAGCACTCCCGCAGCCAGTATAGGACGCGCGCGCGCCATAAAAGCCGACCCACAAATCGCACACGCTGCGCTCCAGGGCGCGTACAAGAAGAGCGGCTTCAGGGCCAAGGTCGTCCGTGGTGAGGGATGATAGCTTCCGTACGCGAGCACAAAAGAGCTGCGGCACATTTAACCGGCGTCACGCAATAACACGCCGCCGGAGGGCGCAGCGGTAAGGAAGACCAATGGGTCGCCGATCATCTCGCATGCGAAGCTGCACCTGCCGCGCCCGGAGTGGTGCGCCCTTGACGCGGTGGCTCCGTTACGAAGGAACCGGTCCCCCACGACTCGCAGCCCCGTTAGCATTAGACGCAGGGCCGTGCGAGCGGGCATTGGGTAACCCTCGTCCGGAGAAGTTGCGCATAGCAGTTCCAGGAAGAAGACGGCATGGCCGACGGCGGCTGGTCGACTCATCGCTGACTCTTCTCTGGCTCTTCCTTGCTTATACGTGTTAGTAGTAGTAGTAGTAGTAGTAGTAGTAGTAGTAGTAGTAGTAGTAGTAGTAGTAGTAGTAGTAGTAATGTTGATGATAGTATCTATGTATGGCTCACACCCGCTCTCGGTAATTGGTCAAGAAACGAATGATTGAAAACTAAAACAGGTTACAAGAATTTTGTGAATGATGAATTATAAAATAGTTACGATAAATTAAGCATGCTAGTTTAGATACCCGAGATCAAAACCACCCTGATTTTTTTAAAGAAGTTTCCAACTGCGGAACTGAGATCCCGTTGACAACGACCTAATGAGGAGGCTCCGAAGGATAGAGTATTTGAAATAACAAATCCTGCTCTTACACCTCATAATATATGCCGGGTTATATAGCGAGAACCACATGCACGAGGAGGAGCTGCAGCGGGACTTCTCAGAGATAAGCGGGTGAGATGACAAAAGAGAACAAAATCTCGACCTTTACTCCGCAGATGGAAGGAATGCAAATTTTGCCGCTGCCGAGACGGGAATATATGCACACGCGAGATTGGCGCGGAACTCGTTGAACCGTGCGTCGCGCGACTCGAAGCGGCGTATGTTAAAAAAAATAAAATATGTTCGCCTCAGCAGAAAGGTGCGTGCCGAAAAGGAATCCAGGTAAATAGATGGTGCGTGCAGCTTGCGCATATATACCAACACTTCGGTCTTTCCGCCATTTTTGCAGGGTCGCTTCACGCAAGCTTTTCTGTCGCCCTATAACCCGGCTCAACATTCCGCCGATAGCGACGCTCCATTTGAGCTGACAGTTCTGCTTTGTCGAACTTCGCCGCCTTTCACCCACCGCTGAGGGGCGTGCACGCACGTGGTACGTTCGAGACCGAAGACATCGAAAGGAAGCGTACTTTCGTAACACTGTACATAGCGCACTGTTATATATGCATAGGCGAGCGTCAGATTACACTGAATAGACCGAAACACCGCCGGAAGCATCGTGGTTGCGCTCCTGCATAAGTCACACTTCTCTATATACCTTGATGGGCAGACGGCAAAGTGGATGGTTGAAGTTAAGCCAACAAGGCTTACTATACAGTTGCTGCGTGTGTATATATATATATATATATATATATATATATATATATATATATATATATATATATATATATATATATATATAGTGTGTGTGTGTGTGTGTGTGTGTTAAGTAGTATGTGTACACAACAGAGACGTAGTCAAGGGGGCTGGTAAAAGAGGTGAAAACCTCCCCCTTCCCAAAATGCCTTCATTTTAGTGTGTATACACTCGCGCACGTGTACAAACACACGCACGAACATACAGAAGGGGGAGACGGAACTACTATCCCCCCCCCCCCAAAAAAAAGAGAAGAATTACAAGTTTGGCGCCCCGCCACCGATATACAGTATGGCCTGCATGCATTTAACGACCCGAGAACGAAATCGTGCTATCGAAACGTTCGTTAAACCGATAACACTTAGACTCATGAGAATTTCACAGAATTGTATATATACATGCTAGGTTCTGTATATAAGCAAACAAGCAAAAACAAGAATATAGAATTTGCTGATTTTCGTCAATGACAAGTCCAAAGTTCGCGTACATTCTATATATATTTCATGGGCGAGATGGCTTATTTTATCTTTACTTGCGAAAGAGTGAAATTTGCTTCGTGGCTTCGATTTACACATGTTGATGTATTTTGAACACAACAGCATCTTCGTTAAGTCGCCAGCTTTGCATGTATGGAAAAGTTTCGGACGTTCACAGATTGTGGGCGGGCAGTTTGGTGCACACCTAAACATCGAAACGCCTATAGGTGGACCACGCAGCGAGCGATGGAAAGGAAAATGACAGGTGCAACCCTAAGAAACAGGGACAATGGATCAGGGAAGAGACGTGAGTTAAGGATATCATAGTTGAAATCAACAAGGAGAAATGGACGTGGGCCTGGTAGGTAGCACGTATAGGCAGGCTAACCGCTGGTCATTAAAGGTTACCGACTGGATTCCCAGCGAAGGCAAACACGCGATGGGAGACAAAAAATTGGGTGGGCGGATGAGATTAAAAAGTCTGCAGGTAAAACGTGGCGGCAAAACGCACAGGACCATGGTTGATTGGCGGAACATGGAAGACGCCTTTTTTGCAACGCAGTGGGCGTATAGTCAGGCTGATGACGATGGTGATGATATGCGTCGAAACAGTGCGCAACGACGGAAAATGAAGCAGACTGGGCTGCAGCGCCACCGTGTCCAAGTGCTTCGTCCCGCGGTGTGCCTTTTTTGCGCGCTCCTACCTGCGACGCCTCTCTGTTAGCACGTGCACGTATACAGACCGCCAACGGTGTTACGTGCGAGTTAAAAGAGGTCGCGGCAACCGGGGCGAAGGGGGGCACCGCGGAAGCGATCAGTGCAGCAGCACAGTGTATAAATATACGTATATCCCGGCTTATTCGCCCTGCGGGATAGGTCCGCCCGAAAGTGGAACGCGCAGTCAGCCGTCGGAGACGACAAATACAGTACAGACCTGCAATGCCGGAACTTGGAAAGCAACTAGGACGCAAGAAAAAGAAAATCAGAAATGAACCGAAATGTTAGGCGCAACGAGGATGACAACTGAAAACAATGGGCACTACGTTAATGTCTTTCCGTCCGAAAGACATGCCCAATTAACGGTTCGAAACAAGATAAGTACAAGCCTGAAATTGTTTAGTGTTAGGTTAGGTTATGTCAATGCAGAATTGGGACAACATGACTTAAACTTCATATCTGCCAACCACGCGCGCGCTACCAAACACAGGTAAACGACCGGCAGAGACGGCTGAAACTGTAGTGCTCCCAATGCGATACACATGCAAACGTTCTTAAAATAAATCGGTCGTTTGAAGATGATCCAAATTATCAGACTGAGGTGCGGTCGCTATAAGAGCACACAGCAAAGCTTAGCACACCTCAGGCAATATAATGTCAGAACTAGCCGCAAAGTGTCCAATAATGTATTCGTTGGTATAGTCAACAACATATCACGTCAAAATTTTGTACTTTGACGAAGAAACACGTACTTATTATATATATATATATATATATATATATATATATATATATATATATATATATATATATATATATATATATATATATATATATATATATATATATATATATATATATATATTCGTGAAACACAATGAAGCCCCCCGTAATATTACGGAATAAAACGTGCTTCTGTGTGAAGTTTTGTGTAGACGAGTTTGGTTATTATTGGTAAGGGAAGCAAACCGCAAAACCAAACAGGACACACAGAGAAACAGCATAAAAAGCTTCGTGCTGGCTTTTTTTTTTTTGTGTCCAGTGTGGTTTCGCGGTAAACTTCTATTAATTGCATCAACTTGATGGGTTTGGCTACGAAGTATCACGAACGGACATTATACGCGTTATATTACAGGATTCCGCCATTTATCAAGAAAGAGCAGAACGCAAAATGAAACACGGTAAAAAAAAAAAACACCGTGCCAAACACTGGAGGATTATACAGGGCCGACATGTCAGTGGCAAGCGAGTATACCGTATATACTCGACTGTAACGCGACAACAATTGCAACGCGAGGGGTGGCTTTCCACTGCGTTCAGGAATATATATATATATATATATATATATATATATATATATATATATATATATATATATATATATATATATATATATATATATAAGGAAAGAAGGGTATACCTGAGGGCTCATTTTTCCGTGTTTTTACATAATATTTAGGAGCTCTAACAGACAATAATGCCAAGAAAAGTACAGGGGACCAAACTGTAATGTAAATATGAAGAAAAGTGGGTGAAAAGATAACTTGCCGTGGGCAGGATCCGAACCTGTGACCTTCGAATGACGCGTTCGATGCTCTACCACTGAGCTACTACGACAGCTATCCCTCCAGCAACTTTATAGGGTTTATATGTGAATTAAACGTGGGAGTGTCAGTCAGCGCCACCAGTAGCGCCACCAGTGTGGCACACTCTTTTGAGCCTGTTTGGCGTCACATTTGTTACGAGTGGGCAGCTGACCAATAGTCCCTCGTATACAACCCCTAAAGGCACTAAGTCTGCTAGTACGAGACCCTCTTTATATATATATATATATATATATATATATATATATATATATATATATATATATATATATATATATATATATATATATATATATATATATATATATATATATATATATATATATATATATATATAAAGTAAAAATAAGAGTGTTATGGTATCCGATTGTCACGCGAAAGTCGACTATAGGTAGCGAAAACGTGAAAAAAAAGGTCACGTTACGTTCGAGTAGATGCGGTACACACGGTAACCACCTATATTTGAGACAGCTTGAACATCTCTTTTCTATCATTTCTTATTACCCTTACTCCCTTCCCCAGCACAGGGTAGCCAGCCGGCGTAAGCACTTCCGCTTACTTCTTTCCTCCTCCTCCTTCAATCAGGCAAAAAAAAAAAAACTGACGCAGACATCGTAGACATAGTCATATCCAGTTCCGAAACTGGGTTTCGAAAACGCCCGGGTAGACGACAATAGTGTCGGATAATAACACCGTATATACACGAAAAAAAAAATAGAGAGGCTGTGCTTTCGTACAGAGCGAGTGAAAGCGCAGAGAGACACGCAAGACCGGAATTGAGGCGAACGCGGCGCGACTCGTGCGTCATTCGCGCGTATACATGTAAGAGACGGACTGCATATGGCGTCACCCAAGAAACTTGCGCAGGCCGCACCCCCTTCCACCCAGCGAGCGGCACCCGACGCACGGAGCGGCGCGGCTCTTCTTGGTGCGATCGAGAGAGAAGCCGATCGCTTGTGGTGACCGAGGGAAGTGGTCACGTGGGAGACCGCGGCCGCCAGGCAGGCATAGAATAGTGTGCGCACGGTAAATGTGGAGCTGCAGCGGGAGAACACGCTCAACCGGCTAGCACGTATCTTCGCTCGCGAAAGAATGTAACAACCTCAAGTTAATGCGCCTGTTCCCTTCCGAAGAGCACTGCGCCCCGAATAACTTGAGGCGCAGCGATTTGATTAAGCCGATAAATGTGATAAGGCGGCAGCTGAAGCAGTGCGCAGAGGATATAAGGTATAAGAGGAGAACGTGGCTGCGTATACGCGCGTTTCGACGTTAGGGTGGGTAGGTCAAACAGTTAAAAAAAAACTATTTTTCCTTACGAAAGAAAACGGCCAAAGGGACAAGAGACAGGTAGGGGTGATTGATACACACAGTATCCTCTGCAACCCTCTCTGCCTGCAGCCGAGTATGGCCCCCTGGACGTAAGGTATCGAGCTGCGCAAGGCAGCCTCCCAGTGGTCCTCATTATTTAATATTTTTAAAGAAGTACGGGGGGCGTGGGTGCTTAGAACACGTCCACGTGATATGATCGAAATATGCCTTCCTTGCGAAGCAACGCTTACAGGAAGAGGACCGCAGATAGAGGGGAGAAGAAGGATAGCGAGGCAATTTTGTTTTTGCCTATGTAAACTGAATGAATTGGTAGAAATAAAAAAACCCAAATGAGTCTGAAACAGATGGTTCGTTCTTCTGATTCAAGATAGAGATAACAGGAAAAGGTAGGGAGGTTAACTACTTCCAATTTGCTACCCTACACGAGGGGAGAGGGGAACGAGAGAGTGATAGACAAAACATGAGTGTAGGCGATTTACGACGCACGAGTAGACCGCTGCATTTCTAAAGGTAATCACTTAATTCTACCACCGCCTTTGAGAACTGCAGGAGGGGCGCTCCTCAGCTCTTCTATATACAAATCCTTTTTTTTTTTTCAGTCGTCAGGCCAGCCTTCCAAGATCTTCAGCGAAAAGCCGATCATCAGGACTTCTCGAGGCACACTGGGGAGTCCGGGGATGTTGGTCAAATCGGGGACAGCGGCACAACACATTTAAACGGCCATGCCCACATAGTGGATGTTGATCCAAGCTTTAGAATGCGAACGACAAAGTTCAGGAAAACATGAATGCGACGATGCTGATCTTCACGTGCAATGTCCTTGCTTTCTTCTTTCTTGCCCCATCTTAACTGTTGTACAAATGTGATTGCTTAACGTTAATAGCAAAACTTTATTAATTATAATCAGTTTTAGACTATACGTACTAAAATACTAATTTCGAATATTTATCTCTCAAGTCGTCCGAGTCTTAGCCAGTCGACCACGCGTGGACTACCCAAGGTCCTCATCGTCGCCATCATTGACGAACTGCTGACTAAAGGGCCGAAATGCAAAAGCTGCTGATAATGAAGAGACGAATTACGTATTATACGTTCGAACTAAATACGTATTTCAAACTTGACAAGCACAGAAGGAAGACAACGAATCCAGTGGTGTTGGCGGCTATTCTTCGCCCTTTCATTAGGGACAACACATCCAGTGTTTATTTCCAGGTACTGTTGGCCGATTGGGCCGTTACAGGGGTGGGGTAGAAAACTGACATAACAACCGTCACGTCATGCGTAAAAAAGAAATGCATAGCCGATACAAAAGGAATACATCACTATACTACGTTCTACGACTTACATGCTACATCACATACATCACAAAATACACTTCCCAATATTACATCCTACAACGCACACGAGACAAGTTACAGCAAATAGATTCATAGTCAAAAGTTTGCCGAGAAAGAGACAGAGAGGGGGCGAACGGTGGTGATATGAGAAGCACGGGGGCTTTGAGTTCGTTAGCCCCTAAACATGGGCACACTCCAAGCTCCCTATAGCGACGCTTGTCGCCCTTCGAGAGGCACGGGGGATCGTTCAACTCTGCAGAGAGTCGGCACAAAGGACAGCGGGGTCCGAAGAAGCGGTCCGGCGAGATCATTGTTGTCAACGCACGCTCCGTTCACCACGCGACATCATACAACCCCTCCCCGCTTTCAGGCATTCTTCCCACCATGAAACAAACAAACACACAAACAAACAAACAAACAAACAAACAAACAGACTACATCCGCCAACGGGACAGAAATGCACCGGGCGGTTGCGCATTATATAGGCCGTCCTGTCTCACCTTCTACGCTGCGTTTCAGCTGCGCACCTTTAGTTGCACGCAATTATGATGACGGTGACATTCGAGCGGATCAGTACACGATACACCTAGGTGATGAGCTTGCCGTATGTCTTTGAAAAGCAGGCTTGCTTCACTTCGGTTAAATCACCTCTACTAGGAGCAGATGGATATAGTCCACGCGATGGTGCCTGTCATACGTAACCGAGTGTAATTGTGCCCACCATATGTGTTTGCATTATGCGAATGTTTTATTCCCCAACAGCAGAGCGGTAGCTGCATGGAGCGTCGACTATATGGGCGAGTATATATTTGCATAGCGAAACACTGTCGTGCGTACACAAACATGGGCACCGGGAGGTGACGGGAACACAAACACTTGTGTTATTGTCACCTCGCTTTGCCCTTGCTCGTGAGCGCTTGACAGTGTTTTGACGTGGCCAGAAATTCTTTTCGGGGTTGAAGAGAAAAAGAAGAGAAGAGAAAGTGGCGCCCTCCGTATGCGCTATAGGCAGGGCGGCGGATGTTGTCCTGAGTGTCATTTTGTTTTGCACACCAACCCCCTTTTAGTACCTGTGCTGGCGTCCTGCAGCCCTTTTTCCCTGGGTGCGCACCTGAGCTAGGTACTACAGTATGCGTCATTGATATCAACAGGTGCATACCGTAAGGATCACAACACAATACTCGGGTCGGTTGGTTGACATACGTATGACATTTCGAGACAGACAAAGATGAAAATCGCTAAGAGGCATGTGTATTGATCTCGTACCACAAATTAAGATAGTAATGAATTAACAAGAAAGAAACGGTTCAGCACAAGCGTACATGTGTAGAATACATTCCCGAGGATTTGCACTTATCAATACTACGCACAAACCAGCAAAACCTAACCTAACCTAGGTTAGGTTAGGTTAAGCTATAGGTTAGGTTAGGTTAGGTTCAAACCAGCAAAACCTAACCTAACCTGATTGATATGTGGGGTTTAACAATCCGGTAAGGTTAGGTTAGGTTAGGTTTTGCTAGTTTGAACCTAACCTAACCTATATCTTAACCTAACCTAGGTTATGTTAAATTAGGTTTTACTGGTTTGTGCGTAGTATTGATGATGATTTTGCCAAAAACAAAGCAGGGCGCACCTGAGCAGCGCGATCTTACCCATGCACACGCTTGAACACGGCCTGTCTGCAATATACGGTATATATGCGCAGGTGTGCGTGAGTCTGCCGCCGCATCGGATCAACGTATGCGTCTCATCTATAGCGCAAACGTGTTTCCTGTCTAATTCTTTATTTTTTTTTGCTTTACACATAGTTACGCACCCGCACCCCGTTTGCAAACCAAATATACTACAACTGATTATCATACGGCGACAGCGAGTGCTCCTCCTCAACGAGCGTGTACTCATCGGACCTCGCCATGCTCGCCCATATCCCAGTGCGAGGCGGTTCCGGTACGCGTGTATAATGCCGTGGGAAGGTCGAATTAAACGGAACGCCGAGCGATTCGAGAAACGATGTGCGCGCGTAACGGATTCCGTACAACGCGATGCGCAACGTGAGCAGCTTACGTAGTTTGGCACTGGCCGATTCCTCTTTCGCATAACGGGACGCGCAGACCACCACCCGAGGGCGCGAGATCGCGCGATTGTGGCTTCGAGACAAAGGATAAGGAAGAGATATATGTATATGACATCATAGCGCCCACATACAGCCACGGTATAGCCGCGGGCCGCTGCAGACCTCCCAAACGAAGAGGGTGATAAGCGTATACAAACCCACGCATAATTTAAACGAGACTCTCGAATCGTGTATGCCACGCGATCGCTGGGAGCTCCTTTGAAAGTCGGTTACATCTCGTGCTTTTACGAGACCACGATGCTCACATACGCGAGAGCTGCAGCGATGGACCACACGGGATCGCGACCGATCCCAACCAGGAAGTCTGTTACACATGCACTAGATGGCACGCGGAATCGCTATTGTTTCACGGCCGGCACTGCTTCGAAACGATTTCCGCAAATGCAAATACCGCGCTGCGCTATACTTTGCGCGCAGTGGTGGTCCAGCTTTAGGCGCGCCCTAAATTTCTGCATTCGAGAACCCCAATACTGAATCATGCATTAGCGTATAGGCTTGCCATAAAATTTCCTCGCCGAGAACGAAGGAGGGCGTTGTTTTTTTTTTTTCGTTAAGTCTTGCGTTTTCTTATCCGCATACCTAATAATACCTACACTGAATTCGCTACATGGGACAGTTTGTTCATAATTTTCTGTTTACCACGCACTTTTCCTTCCATTCGTACTTAATTAGCCAGCTTATATACCGTCGATTTCTTGTAGCTTTCCAGCAGCGGTGGATGGATGGATGGAGTGATATGGTTGTACCCTTTAGATCGGGCGGTGGCTAACGCCACCAAGCCGTAATACTTAGTGAACCAAAAACTATATTTTTTTTCTTTAAATAGTGAGGTTGAGGACTCGTACTTTGCAATGAAGGGTTTAATTTTCACTCGTGCCTTGACTTTAGCCGCCAATCAGATAACCTCCTTCTAGTTAATTCTACCCGCTTAAAGTCTATTTTGCCCTCCCTCTCCCTAAACCCCAGTGCTTTGAAAAACTGTGCGCCATCATCCTGAACTATAGGGTGAAGCCCTTTACAGAACATTATGAAGTGTTCGGCAGTTTCCTCTTCTTCTCCACACGCACTGCATATCATGTCTACCCCTTCGTATTTGGCCCGATATGTCTTGGTTCGCAATATTCCCGTCCTGGCCTCAAACAGTAGAGAACTATATACCGAGTATTACCATAGACCCTTTCCTTGGCAATTTTCTGCTTTAAAAAAATTCGATAGATCTCTAGTGCGGACTTCTTAATCATTCCGATTCTCCACATATTGGTCTCAGCTTCCTTCACCTTCTTCTTAACCGATAATTCTTCTTGGTTTGGCCCCCTGCTGTTTTCCAAGTATTTACCAGTCAATTTTCTGGTTCGCTTCCTCCATTTTGTATCGACATTCTGCATGTAAAAGTAGCTGAATACCTTCCTAGCCCAACGCTCCTCCCCCATTTCTCTCAATCGCTTCTCAAATTTTATCTTGCTGCTAGCTTCCCTGCCCTCAAATGATGTCCATCCCATATCATCTTGTACTCCCTGATTTGGTGTATTCCCGTGAGCTCCTAAGGCAAGCCTACCTATTCCACGTTGCTTAATGGTTTTAGTGGCAGCAGCGCAGCACGGCGGCCAAACTTCGATAAGGACGAAACACAAAAGACGTCCGTGTGCTCAGCTGCACGTCTACACCTCGTACGATTCCTTTTGTGCAAGCCAGATGAGGTGGAACGAACGCAATAGAGTACAGGATGCACGTTAAAGAAGCTCACATGGTACAAATTAAATGATGTTACGTACGTTACGACCCACGTGTATTAGTACTAATAATAATATGCGTACATTACAAGTATTACCTCTCATCATAACAATTCTATTAAGTCACCTGGTTTAGCCAACAGAATAAATAAATAAATAAATAAATTCAGTTTCGTGGTCATATGGCAAGCCGCCATTTCTATTTCCGATGCGCGCGACATACAGCTAACAGAACAAGCCACTGCTGAAAGTCGAAAGCGCGGCTACTTACATTGGTAAGAAAATAACAATTGAAAGAGGTATACATGAAGAGAGCATGCGAACGGGCAGCGGCGACAAAGCGGCGACGTTTGCGCAAGGCTGAACGGGACAAAAAAAAAAAAAAAAATGAAGTGGCGCAATAACGCACGACGCCAGGCATCACATTGCGGGCATCACGTTACGCGACGATACGCGATACAGAATGGTGCAACGCACCGTGTACCCACTCAGGACGATGAACCGCTGCTGCTTTGCGCGGCGCAAAACAGCGCCAGCGTGTGAAGGGTGTCTCCTTTCGCGCCGGATATACGGCGGCCTGAGAAACTGCGGCACAAACAGGCCGTGTATTGACCCCGTAAGGCGATGGGCGATGCGCGGGGTTCCCTGTAAGGGAACGGCGATAGCGACAAAGATGCTCCGAAAGGACGGCGATCTTTTTCAAAACAAGCGCGGCCAATCAAATCACACCCGCACCGTTCATTAAATAACGCGTCGACAGCCGCAGTTGCATAACGTGATACAATGAAACGCAGAAGGAGAGTATCTCCGTTTCGGGCCCGGCTACAACCCGGGCTCATCACCATCGCCGCCGCCAACGAGCTATGGTTGTCGCTGCTCGATTACCGGGACCATCCCAAGGCTCCAGCCGTTGGCGCCAGGTTCCGTCTTGGTCGCGACTGCCACACCGTCAACCCGCAAGACGCTCTCATTAGGACTCTTTTCTTTTTTGTTTTCGTTTTTTTTCTTTTACTTAACCCAGTCTGGGCCCCTACATTCACCTCACCCCTCCAAGGGTATAAAACGTGAATAAAAACGTGTCATAAACAACAACAACCCCCCTCACAAACAAGCAAACAGGCTAGCTATATAACAAACTATCTGAACGAGTTTGAAGGAGTGCTCTGCAAGGCAAACAAAACTTCACTTCATACATCCATCATGTTACGTACCCGACGATGACAAAAGCGCGACATGCAATTACATACCCAATTCGCAATTATATTCACAAAGCAGCGGCGACTGATGTCCGTCATCAGAGAAGCCCACGGGCGAGCCCGAAGCGTTGCATTACGGAAGCCTCTCTCTCACACGCAAGTAGCATGTTGCTATGGCGCGCAGGAGCCCAAGAATTTTTTTTTTCGGGGGATAATAATGTAGAAAGGCTAACTTTGCCAAGTGGTGGTCCAGTAATAATCTTTATGCCACTCTTTTTCTTTACCTGTACCTGAGTTAATGCTTGTTTCATCAATTCACTCGTTTTTCCTGTTTTGTCACTATTACTGCTAATTAAGTATTTGTTGCTATACAATTCAAAACAGGAGGTGCCCCTTCATGCAGCAGCCTTTTGCATTCGGATCTGCTCCTGTACATTTGCACTTAAGACGTTCCTTTTTCCGTACTAACAATTTAAATAGACCCGATGATTTGGTGTGAAGGCGTATATAAACACTGCAGTATCACCCGAAAAGTGAAGCATGAAAAAAAAAAATGTCGGGGGGTGTCAGATGGCCCTCAAATGCCCCTTATATAGTTACCACCACGCTAGCACGCGTCTTCCTCGCTTCTTACCACGGGGCGAGCCATGGCTGCGCTTCCCGAAGTTAATAAGCGCGCGTGGAAGTAAGTGTTCGAAGAGGCCGAAGAAGTGCCGATAACAATCGGCACGTTCCGACGCGTAGTCGAGCGAATAACGGCTTCGCTAAAGAAACACACACACAAAAAAAATCGCGCATAAATAATCCCCACAAGAGGCTCGTCGAGCGGCACGTACTACTACCGCTATTCTGCGGCGACTGCAGCACGCCCGGAAGCGACGGCCGAAGAAGAAGAAACACAGAAGAAGGCGCCGACCGCGCCGGCAGGAAACAAGCGTATATACGAGGACCAGGAAGTCCGGAGGGGCCCGAAGAGATCCCAAACAGGCACACGGCTGGCTCTCGGAGCCCCAGCCAAGGGTACGCGCACTTACGCGCTGGCAAAGAGGGAGCAGACCAGCGCTGCAATTGCCGCAAGAGACACGTTCCAGAGACGTGTCACGCCCATTGAATTCCTTGCTTGCCTGGCAGCCCTGGAGCCTGTCGCCGCCGACCTAAGCACGTGCAGCGGCGAGGGAAAAAAAAGAACAAACAAAAAAGAAAGAAGCAGAGCCGCTGCGGCTGGGCCAGATGCCTCGGCTGGACCGCTTCCACGCTCGTAAAAAAAACACCTGAACCTGACCCGAGCACTGAAAGAGCCGCGGGCCAGCGCGGCGACTGATGGCGTGTAGAGAGAGAGAGAGAGAAAACAAGAACAGTGGGAAGCAGAGTCCGTATTGACAGGTAGACGCAGTTGATAGCCCTACTGCACGTCCAAGTGCCACTTATAAATTATATCCTATTACCGAAAGCACGATCCGGCGACAGCAGATGCTGGCAAATCTACGCTGCATGCAGGCTGTACAGCGTGTTTGGAGGAGCTGAGCACAGTGCGTAATATAACCTAATGGTGGGTCTTGGGAGCAAGCAGAAAGAAAAAAAAACACTTTAGTTCCTAAGTGTACGCTTTTGCAAGTCACTAATATTGGTAATGAGGCCGGCGTGTGCCTGAACGCAGAGTGCCCTGTGCACAAGCATGCCACGAGAAAACGCGAAGAGATCCCACTGCGTACTCAGCATCGCAGCTGAGTTGCACTAATTGCTGCCATAGAGACATCCCTACACACGCAAATATATAACACAATCTAATCACGATGCACAGAAGAGTATACCCTGGTGTGATACGTCGTACACAAGAAGACACGCACAATCAATTAATTGGACCATTGCTATACACGTGCGGCCCTAAAGCGTGTGCGCGTGTTCTCTTGCGGTTTTTTGGGGGGTTTAACGTCCTAGAACAGCCACATAATTATGAGAGACGCCATAGTGGAGAAATCCAGAAATGTTGACCATGCATCTGCTGTTCTCTAACGTTCACTTAACGCTGGTCTCAAGAGTTTTTGACTCGACCGAAAGCTCCCGGGGTATCGCATCATGTCGCACTAACTTGCCGAAACCAAAGCACTCCTAAACTAATTGATCCGCTTCGAGCGAGAGTGACGGAACTGCGCTTGCGCCGGACACACACGCTGAAAACGAAGGGCGGGTACGTACAATGAGGGTACATGCACTTCGATCACCAATTTCCTATCCAGGACCCTCCTTTTCCCATCTAAAAGCGGTCGACAACGGTGGCCTAAAGCAGAAGACACGACCTAGAAAAAAGAGCTAGATCGTACAAATGGCGTTACTCAGAGATCCCCTCCTTCCTCGTATAGAGATTTATGGTTCATTCATCCGTCGAAGCGAGCGTTCCTTCCACAAGACGCGGAGAGAGCTGTTGACCGCGTTCCCAAGAGGCTCACACAATCCATACCTGCCGCGCTATGCACCCGCAGAAGCTGCATGGGAAGGAGTTCCGAACAACACCGGTGAAAAAGAATCGAAACGAAGAGTACATCGGCGCATTCGGGCCGCGGCTTTATGTGCACTCCTGAAGCGGTATTTTCTCAATGTCGCGAGATTAGTTGTATATATCCGCAGCTATATACGTGGAGATAGATATAAATAGGCCACGATCGCTCACCGAATACCGGGAATGCGAGGAAACTGTATACAAGCGCCTACATACCTGTGAGAATGGTACAACCACTATATAGTGGTTCGACCACACCAGAGTATACGTATACGAAAGTATATATACGTATACTTTCGGGTACGCTCTGCGATGTTTCACACGTGCTTCAGCCAACAATAGAAAAGTAAGAAGCAAACCGAGTACAGCGATTGGCGAATGCAACGTAATATGGAACCGATACCGACCACTATACCAGTGAAAACGCAGAGCTAAAGAAAGGGAGAGAGAGTATTATAGTAAAAAAAAAATGCCAATCTCCAGCATCATTCGTATAAGTACACGATGCACGGGACAAAATGCACATCTATTGGAGGGCCTTCTACGGCATCTATGCTTGCACGGGCCCAATTTATAGGCGGAAAAAAGCGAATAAGATAGTCAAAAACATATACACCCCTTGGAGATTATGTACGTTAATTGCTGCGCCGCTGAGGAGAACACGCGGGTTCGATTTGCAACGGTTCGCGGCACGAACGCACCCTCGTTTCGATAGGCACAAAATTCAAAAAACGCGCGCCTGTACTTCGATTCAGGTGAAACGTGAAAGAGCCCCAGATGGCGAAAACAAATCAAGAGTCCTATCGCCATACAGCGTGCCTCATTACCGTGTCGTGGTACTTGCACGAGAGTAACAAAGTTTTTTTTTTCTTTTTCATATAATATACCAGTACACAAACAAGCTGTCAGTTTAGTAAAATGACGCCATTGTCCTGGCCATCGTTCATTCTTTTTATTCCTCTGGTAGAATGTGCCGAGTTGTTCGCTTTATAATCCCGCATACCTGGGGCAGCGCGAGGTGTAAGCTAACACCTTCCCGGCAGCTCCATTCGTGTTACACATATATAGACGTGTTTTCGTACAGCGACTATGCTTACACACACACACGTCGACAGCAGAAATACGCATGACGAATTGGAATTCCTTAACAGCTGACTGCATAGGATCACTTTCAGTTTTCCATTCATCGGTGCGCCTGCATCCTCCTCTCCCTTGACCACTGATCAATCACGAGCTTCGCGCGAGAGAAAGAAAAAAAAACTCCCAAGCATTTCCCCGAGGGCGAACATGGTTAAGTGCGAATACACGGGGTGATGCTATGAGGGGTATTTATTAATTCGCACTATTATATTTATTAATCACACTATGGTGCCTTTATGGTGTAATGGTTCCTGGGAATCGCAATTTGATCACACGGGCGAGTTTACGTTAACTCACTGGCGAATGCCAACGGATTTTAACTTTACTCCCCCTCACGACCCGCTCTCGACGGGAGACTGAGAGAGAAGGCGGGCGCGCGAGAGAGAGGGGTGCGCGCGCAGCTGCAGCGAGCGAGGAGAGCGGAGGAGCGAGCGAAGGGGGAGGGGGTATAAGGCGCGTTACTGACACCGATATCAGCGTCGCATCCGTCTGCGGCCCGCCAAGTCCTCTTTCTTTTGAAGATAGAGAGAAGCCTGCGGACGCCGCCGACGGCGGTGGATGGTTTGGGTCGCTTATAAAGTGTATTCACACTTAAAAGAAGATGATGCCGCATACGGTCTCCCCCTTCTATGCCAGAAACGGAACGGACCGAAGGGCCGGGCACCCTCCCGGCGCCGCAGCTACAGGGACCGCGTTGCTGTCAGCGAACGATCTCCCTATCTCTGCCGGCATCGCAAGCAGCGCTTAGCGCCGCGAGCGAAGGCGCCTATACCGGTGCTGAAGCAGCCCTGGCGTCTGGCTTCTGCACCATGTTGCCCATGGGTGTATGCGATTACAGAGAGCTATAGTCTTTGTCCTATGACAGCTTCAGATGCGCTGAAGCGCGCTAGAGAAGCGCGTTGAATGTGTCACTTTAGGGAAACACTTGCGCAACACGTATACACACACTGCTACGCCGCATAATCACTGCATAGCGCACACTTCCAACAACCGACATCCGCGTCCCAAACGACTCGGGCCGCGCTGTCGTGTTTCCAATGCAATATAGCTGTGTAGATTGGCAAGACGGGGTTGAGTTCGTTAAAAAAAAGGAGCAAGCAGCTCCGAAACCATCATTAGCGCAGGGACGCCTATATTTGTAAAACTGACAGGTGATGAATGTGCTCGACGTAGTAACGCAAAAGCAGTTCGCCTGTGGCCGTAGCACTACCAGAAAGAGCCATAATCGACATCACCAGTGGTGAGAATAAGCCGAGGGTATATTACAAACTATACCCCGGCCTCGCGGATAATCAGATCGGAAAGCTACACAAGCCTTGCTACAGTTCTTGAACTGCGCGCGAATAGCCTCGCTGCAATGTGCAAGTGTGTTGCGAGATGTGCGCTCTGCATGCTTTCTCCCTCCTCTCTTACACTCTCAACGAATTTCGCAGTCCTTACCAGCAGATCGCAAAAAGGGGGAAAAAAAGAAGAAAAGGGTATACGTCCGTGTCCTAAATGCGGGCACAAAGCCTTCTTCTTCTTCTTCAACGTTGCGATCTGGCAGTGCCCATTTAACGAGGGATACACTATGCGGCCAGCTTGGAGGAGCAACTGCACTCTCCAGACGTCACCTATCACCTCCAGGCCGCCCAGAGGGTTCGTGTCGTCGCCGAGAGTCATCTCCCAGTGCCGACACGGCGGGTGGAGCCAGCGGGGAGGTCTTCTTGGCCGCTTGAGCAGGGAGGTCTTCTTGGCCGTCTTTATAGCCTTGCCCCACAGAGACACCAATAAAGCTCTTTGTATGTATACCCTCTATAGATACACTACTGAAGCTATTCGAAAAGGAGCCGAAAGCACGATAAGCAAAAAATATACTGGATTTTATTTAGAAGTAACAACGTATACAGCCGTGAGCAAGCTTGACCGCATGACCCGGGCTGTTTGACTGATGCCAGCCGCGGAGCGCCGGGCGCAGTTTTAGAAGGGAGTTTTAGAATAACGTTTGCAGGCGTTGCGGGCATAGCGGGGAGCATATGAGTTTTGGAATGACGTTTGCCCCTCCTAGGGAACAATCTAGGGACTTTAGCTGCCCCGCAAACTCAAATGCACGGAAACTACACATAGCCTCGACACCAGCCAGCACTTTGCGGGCCTCGATCGCCTCACGCTATTTAAGATTTTCTGCGGGCGGGCCGCGAACGGTGGCTTGCGTATACGACGCATGCGCAGTGGCAGCGACCGCACCGCGAGGTCTCGCGGTGCGCTATTCTAAAACTCCCTAAAGATACGGTATGCTTGGATAGTATACGTCGGCATGCACAAGTAACGATCTCGGCAACCGAACACAAATCTTCGCGGCGTTATAGCGTCAATAGAACTCTTCCAGACACGCTGCTGCGTAGCGCTCGTGCAAAGCTGCACGGCTGACGACTGTTCGCGTAGCACGTGCATCACGAGGATGAATTGTGCTGATGATACGTCTGCCGGCGAATGCGCATACTCATCAGAAAGACGGACAGCGGCTCTTGTATCGCGACGACACGTCGCCATAGGACAAGGTTCGCCATCAAAACAAGCAACATGTACCGCAACCGGAAATGTCGACGTACGCTGAAAAAGTGCGAGCTTGCGTAAAATAAGTCGTGCGTAAGCAAGTGATACTGTGAAAGAAAGAACATATAGAAACCAAGCGTCCACTTTGCATATGCGTGCAGGTGTACCAGGCCCGTAGCTAGAGAGAGCCTCCGTCTCCCCAAAATTTTGATGTTTCCCGAAGGTAATAAAAATAGGCACTTTTTTTAACTTGAACTAATCAGTCTTCAGCAAATGCACCCTCTCCCCCGAAAAAATTCGTAGCTAAGGGCCCGGAGCGTACATGCATATAGACGAAGAGAGAGAACAACCAACCTTTTTCGAAACGGATAAACGAGATAGAGCAACTGCGCCTAAGCGGAAACACAGAAGCGCCTAATTAACGCATTTCGCAATCCTCAATGCAACAGACAGTGCCAATGTTAAGATAAGAAATCCTACAAATGTCAGACCGACGCCCAACGCGCAACTTCGATCAGCTTTTATCTCAATGCGGTTTGTCAGGGTCAAAAGTACCAAAACAGAAATATTGAAAGACCCTGTGAGCACATGCCACAAAAAAGGGGATAACTACAAAGCACAGCGCTTCATGGAGGAGTTGAGACGCCACCAGCACAGCAATGCAACCGCAACCTAAGGTCAGAAGCGAAGCCTGAAAGTTTTTTTTTTTTTTGGTGGGGGGGGGGGGGAGTGGGGAGGAGAGCTGTCAGCTAAACTTTATGCATGTTCCTATACGTGCGTTTGTAGGTGTGCGTGTAGGTATCCGCAATCAAAAGTGAAAAAAATTCGGGGGTTTCTCCCCCCCCCCCCCCCCATTCTCCCACCCTGGACGCCACTCTATGGTGTTCGCTCATTGCCGACACAGCGATAGAAGCAGGCTCCAACGTTTCGGAGCAAGGCTGACATGTAGTAGCGGCGTAATTACTGTTATAAAGCTGCTTCGGAACAGCAAACGTGCTGTTTTGGGAAGCTTTGGAGCAGGGAGTATACCTGTATTCGTTGTAGCAATAAAGGAGCAACAGATTAGTAGTCTTGCAGCAGAGAAAAAAGTCGGTTCTAAAGCGGCCGCCATTCTAAGAACAATTCAATGAGCAAAGGTTTGCCTCAAACAAATACGGACGCAAAGAGTGAAAAGTTCACGTGCGGCAAAGGAGAGATTCCTACGAAACATTCTGCGCCGTTTTATCAGTCGACAACTTTAGGGACGTGTAGAAGTCCCTACAAGTCCTACTAACAACAAGGACAAACCGTACGACAAATTAACAATAAAAATATACGTATTGAGCATACAAGCCACGAAATACATAGCGAAACAGAAGCTCAGGAGAATACGGAGCCTTGGAGGCTTCAGACGATGGATGCGGAAAGCACGGTGTAACGGTGCATGCGCCCTTCTGGCGGGAAAATCTCGAGACGCTGCAGTGGTACTGTCATCGCAAGCCTCTCGGATCTCGGGGGCTTTTGTTTTCGCGAGCACGGTTGTAACGGATCCCACCGCGAAAAAAAGAACGGCAGAATGTATAGCGTATAAGAAAAGAAAAGTATGGCACGCAGCATACTGGTGCAGCTCGAGTCTTCAAGGTATACCCAAACTGATAGCGCTAGCAAAGTTAAAAACTTTCTTTATTCACTGACTGAACGATCAAATCCATTCCTTCTGATGCGGTCATACACGCCTGTCAGTTCAGAGCCCACATCATCGAGCAGAACTATACCTCCTTTCGACCTTGTCTTTTGCTGCTCCTCCCCTTTGTGATCGGTTGTTGTGCGCTGCCGAGTAGGGCTTTGGGCGAATTGAGAAACGACTCGGCAGGTCCGCTTTCCCATCGATCACCTTCATCTCGAAGCTCCCAGTCGGCTGCTCTTCGAGTTTGCGTTTCTGGGCCACTGATTGATTTGATTGATATGTGGGGTTTAACGTCCCAAAACCACTTCATGATTATGAGAGACGCCGTAGTGGAGGGCTCCGGAAATTTTGACCACCTGGGGTTCTTTAACGTGTACCCAAATATTTCTGGGCCACTGACCCCTTTCATTGTGTAAGCGCTCTCGGAACGCCCTGCCTGCGAGACCTCACCGCGAACTTCAGCGACTCTCTCCAATGAGGGGCACCTTGGTGACGCCCTCGTAGTACTTCGTGCAGAGCTTAACTTGTCAAAGGCTAATAATTACCCGTGTTTAACGCGCCCAAACCACATGATTGTGAGGAATGCCGTGGTGCATGCGACGCAAAGTTCGACCAACTGGGGTTCTTTAACGTGAACCCAAATCTGAGTACACGGGCCAACAGCATTTTCGCTTCCGCCGAAAATGCAGCCGCCGCAGCCGGGACTCGATCCCGTCAGCTAGCTGCGGGTCAGCAGCCGAGTGCCACTAGACCACCACGGCGGGGCACGCGCATCCGTGTTATCCTTCGCAGCCTTCAGCATTGTTGACATCCTAGGCTGCTATTAGAGTCGATCCAGCACAGCAGGCGTGAAGTGCAAGCCGCGGGTTCAGCTCCCGCCAGCCGCGGCAAGCAATCTCTTTTCGTAAACTAAAGGCGCGTTTACACTAGAGAGACAAGACACCCATTTTGGTCTGCGGGCTGTCTTTAGAAGTGTCTTTTCTCTCGTCGTCGACCCAGGTACACTGCAAAGACACAAACCAGTCCGCGGGTGGTCTCGCGAAGACCCCGCCAGCGTTTTGTCGTGCTCACAGTCTTTCGTTGGCCAGTTGTGAAGTGCCCCACCACTTTGGGAATGTAGCATAGTGCTGCTGCCGGTGGATATTATGCGTGGTCCCTCTCTTGAGCACTGGGAGGCCGTGTTGACCAGCTCAGACCCAGTCGTCCACTTCCGTACTTCAGTCGTCCGTACAGAGGGCCCTAACGCACTTCGGCTCAGTTTAAATGCGACTGTTTGCCCGCCGTGGTGGTCTAGTAGCTAAGGTACTCGGCTGCTGACCCACAAGTCGCGGGTTCGAATTCCGGCTGCGGCAGCTGCATTTCCGATGGATGCGGAGATGTTGTAGGCCCGTGTGCTCAGATTTGGGTGCACGTTAAAGAACCCCAGGTGGTCGAAATTTCCGGAGCCCTCTACTATGGCATCTCTCATAATCATATGGTGGTTTTAGGACGTTAAACCCCACACATCCATCAATCAATTGTGCAGTCACATTGGAGGCACGCGCAGCGACACCGACTAAACTTGCACAGCTTCACCTCATTTTCAACCATGCTCCCCGCTCTGTCATTGTCTCTCTCCGGCTAAGCGGCGCAACCCCCGCCATAATCCCTGGTAACGAGGGACGGGGTCAGGGTTACACAATAAGGTAGCGAAGAAAAGACTTCCGTTGGGTGCTCGAGCTGTCTATTCAGACACCGCAGGAGCCTCGGAGAGGGAATTGTTAACTCCCCCAAGATTGCCCGCTTCGTGGTCGCTTAAAGCAAGGACATGAGGAGATATTTCGCTCAGCCGCCGATCTTTCGACGACACGCCGACGACAGGTCTACGAATGCGTTTTGCTTGGGTTTTCGGTCTCTCATCATCTTCCACTACGATGAAATGCCGTCTTTGGAGGCGTCATCGTCATCAGCCTAGTGTGGCCATGCGGTCTGGCGACTTCGTCGGCGGGCGACTCGCCTGCCGATGGTTTGCGTCTGCCTCGCGTTTTCGTCGGGCTCATGAGAGTGTCGTGTCGGTCTAGTGTAAACGCGCGTTTTAGGTCTCACCCGTTTTCTTCTTGCTTTTATACGTTTAAATTTAGAAAGGACATCCACTTTCTCCTATACGCTTTCCTTAGCTCCAATGTCTGTTGGCACCGTGAGGCTGTATAAATAAAAACAAGTCGAGCCACCCAGTTATTTTGATTCCTCGTCTTAAATGAACGGGCGTATGCACACGGACACAAAGACAAGTCAAGCCAACACAAACGTCATCCTGACTGTGTCCGTGTTTGCACACATCGTCTTCCAAACATGAATCCGTACAAACCAGTTCGGCTTTCTGTTATCCTAATTGCCATTCACATGGTAATATATGAATGAATGAATGAATGAATGAATGAATGCGTCAGTAGCGCACGAGTACAATAGCAAACGTTCGCCCAAAAGGCACAGACATCTGACCGGAGCCCGAGCCGTGGTCTCTCGTATAGTATTGCAAGTTTCGGGTGTAACGCTGACAAGCGACAGCACCGCATGTCACCAAGCCGTAACAAGGGATGAAAGCACGAAGACGGCGAGAGAGGGGGGGGGGGAGTGAGCAGCCTGCCAGACAACGAGGTGGCGCGGCGGGACCCGGGGCCCAAACGAACAGGCGCGAAAAAAAAAAAGAAAGAAAGAAAGAAAGAGGGGGCGAATGCGGCAGGAGCAGCTGCCGCGTCGGCGGCGTGGAACAGTGCCAAGGCATCCTCATCATCCTAAAATACGTCAGCGGGACGAAGAAGAGAACAGCAGGACGCGTCCATCGGAGGAGACGGCGGAAAGGAGACGCGACGAACAAGGGCGTTCAGACACGCGAATACGCGCGAGAGACGACGTCGAGCGGGAAAGAGCGAGAGAGAGGGAGAGAGAAAGAGAGAGAGTGTTGCGGCGGCGGCAGCGCCGACGAGGAGGAGGACCCGGGGAGGTCGGCGTTCAGGGTCGCGGAGCAACGCACTCCGTGGTGGAGAGAGGAGGAGACAGGAAGCGAGAGGCGTAGTAGGTGGCTACCGCCACTATTACTACTGCAGGGTGCATGAGTGAGGCATATAGTATACGGACTTGTTTTCTTTCGCGCGGTGGAACAAGGCATTGTAGCGAGTGCGACGGTGGAGTGTCGAGCTACTCGTCACAGCTATCGTCACAACCAAATCAATCCAACACACGGTTAGGCCACGGAAAAATATATAGCGGACATCATCAGTATATATAGCGGACAACATCAGTGTCCCGTTTGGGACACTGATGTTGGTTGTTGGAATTGATTGATTTGTGGGGTTTAACGTCCCAAAACCACCATATGATTATGAGAAACGCCGTAGTGGAGGGCTCCGGAAATTTCGACCACCTGGGGTTCTTTAACGTGCACCCAAATCTGAGCACATGGGCCTACAACATTTGGGTGCACGTGTGCTCAGATTTGGGTGCACGTTAAAGACACATTAAAATTTGGGTACACATTAAAATCGTGCATGTCAACCGTACCGTAGTAATATTACGCAAACTGAAATGAATTAAAGTGGACGTCAGGGAACAAACCGGGGCTAAGGATACCATATTTGAAATCAAGAAGAAGAAATAGACATGGGCCTGGCACGTAGCACGTAGGCCGGATAACCGCTGGTCAATGAGGGTAACTGACTGAATTCCCAGAAAAGGCAGACGCACGAAGGGGAGAGAGGAAGTTAGACGGGCCGATGAGATTAAAAGGTTCGCGAGTATAACGTGGCAGCAGAAAGCACAAGACCGGGTCGATAACGACGACGACGATGATGATGATAATGATGATGAATGTGGACGTCAGTGTAATGCGAACCAGAGCCACCGGCCCTATACTATGTTGAATGCGCCGGGTCACGCCCGATCACCGAAACTCAGCAGCATTGGGTTTAATTAGTGCTTGGGATGCCCATTCGAACCCGGAACTTTAGAATCTAATTGATTGATTGATATGTGGGGTTTAACGTCTCAAAACCACTATATGATTATGAGAGACGCCGTAGTGGAGGGCTCCGGAAATTTAGACCGCCTGGGGTTCTTTAACGTGCACCCAAATCTGGGCACACGGACCTACAACATTTCCGCCTCCATCGGAAATGCAGCCGCCGCAGCCGGGATTCGAACCCGCGCCCTGCGGGTCAGCAGCCGAGTACCTTAGGCACTAGACCACCGCGGCGGGGGGTACTTTAGAATCTAAGACATCTGAATTAGAAAGCTGTGCGTTCGGATCCCACCGACGGGAAGGGTGATTTTTCGTCCACTTCATTCATTTCGATTTTCAAATTCATTTCAATTTTGGTCCTAAATACCACCAAAATACAGTAATTAATTTCCTCTATACTTCTCCTGGCCTAACTGTAGGTTGGATTCATATGGTTGAGTCTAAAAAAAAAAAAAAAACCAACCTCGGTTCCATTCACAGATACCGTCGGTCTCACACCCACCAAGGAGAGAGAGAGGGAAACGTCTTTATTCGCAATAGCATGGAGAAGGAGGGCGTGGGAGGAACCACCAAGGAGTCGCCACACAAGCGGCTAATGTTACGCGCACGGTCGTTCGGCGCGGTTGAGGCATGCACCGAAAACCGAAGCTAGGCTGAGAAGGTGATGAGCATGCGGCCCGCTGTCGCCTTCAGCGGGCTCCTGAAGGCGAAGCTCAAGCGTCAACCAGGTTTTGCTATTAAACGCCATCAAATTGGAACGCCACAGCGTGACCATGCCCAGGAAGTGGGCGTTTCAAACACCCCGAAAATTTTTCAATATTGCTCACGTGTAGATAGATACTCGCACGCAGGAACATAAATGGTCAAACCCCGGTGTTACTGATGCAGAACCCTTCCCGAGAGAAATTTCTGGCTACGCCCCTGCTGCACAGGCTTTCGAATTCCGATCACAATGGCGCGCGTATTTATTGTGTGCACCGCACTCCCACTATCTGTCCTCCGACAGCAACTGCGGGGTAAATAAACCTCGAGTACAGTTTATCTTTCAGGAATCGCGTCGAAGTCAGAGGAAGAAAATACAAAACAGCCCGCGTTCTTTACTGTCTCCGCCGTGCACGTTCCGTGTATATTTTGAGCGCACCACTACAGAGCAAACAATGTGCGTGCAGTGCTCGTTAATTAAACGTGCCCACAAATGGCGACCTCCGGCATTTGGGCGCGGTAATCTCACGTTGGCGTAGACACCCGGTCTTTTCCATTTCTTCGTTTTTAAACGCCTTTTCTTTTAAATAATGATTCATTGATATGCGGGGTTTAACCTCCCAAAACCCTCATATGATAATGAGAGACACCGTAGTGGAGGACTCCGGAAATTTCGACCGGCTCGGGTTCTTTAACGTGCACCCAAATCTGAGTACACGGGCGTACAGCAGCTTCGCCTCCATCGAATATGCAGTCGCTGCAGCCGAGTACCTTAGCCACTATACCACCGCGGCGAGGCTCTTCTCTAAAATATACGAACGAGCTCTCCTGTGTGATAAATGTTTACTTTCGCGGAAGTATTACATTCGTTATATATATATATATATATATATATATATATATATATATATATATATATATATATATATATATATATATATATATATATATATAAAGCACCGACCTTCGCGTGCCTGTGCTTGGAATCGAGAAAAAAGGGAGAGAGACAGAAAGAATGCTAAAATAACAAGGTCACATGCCACTTCACTCTCTATTGAACAATAAAAACAAACAAAACTATTTATCAGAGAGCACCTGTTTACTCTGATAAACCATTTTTGTTTACTTCGATCACCAGGACGGATGCAGGCGCGTCCTATTTTCGACGATAAAGAGCGCGTATTCTGTAAATCACTCTTTACGCTTTGAGAACGCTTAGCGCAACGCGGAATGCCTCTTGACATTTCGGAAGCCCCGCGAGGTTTCTATAATCGATTCTCGCAAAGGGGAAGGGTTTCGCGACATCGGCAGCGAAAGAGTTGACGTTTCAAGGATAACCTCTATCGCGTTTTTTTTTCTTTTTTTTTCATAACGTTAACATTGGCTCAGGAAGGAAACAGAACGAAGTGAAATGTTTTTACGTGTTCCGATTTCTGTACCACTACGTGAGGTATGCGCTTCGCTTTATTGCGGTGTTGCACGAACCACCGCAAACAAACATGCAGTCGTACGTACGCACCCTTGGCTAGCCCAAAAAAGCGACATAACAGAAAAAAAAGCAACAAAAATGTGACAAGCACGATAGTTGCGGCTTCGTAAAGCGCGAAAGCACTTCGCTAATGAGTATAAGGCACGAACCATATCCAGAGCCGCCGCTTTTTTTTTTTTTTTCGTGCAAGGGCACGGATGAGCTCACGTGCAGTAAATATAAGCGGATACGGTATTAAGAAAGATAGAAAGAATGAAAGGCAAGAAAGAAAGAAAGAAAAAAGGAAAGAAAGAAAGAAAGAGAAATTGACCAGTAGTCATTTCTCAGAGTGGGCTGCCCTGGAGTGCAATTTGAAAAGGAAAACAAGAAGAGGAAAGCGTAACACTGGACAGACTCTCCAGGACCCGAATGGTCCGCCGAGACAACCCGGATTATCAGTTCAGACCACTGAAAGAGAGCGAAATAGAAAAAAAAAAAGATAAACTGGCCAACTGTTTCCAAATAGCAGCTGTACATACGTTTTACAGCTCACAGCTATCGAGGGATGAGCAAGCATAAATGTATATAAAGCTCACGCATATCGCATCTGCGTTCTATGCGTGTTGAAACGAGATATGCCTCTTCTAGACAAAACACTTGGGCACCAGAGATAAGAGCAGTTCCGCGCACGCATACATGAACGGCTTTGTTTGTTTCGAGCGAGTGAGGCGACGGAGCCCGCGTGGGAGATGTCTTTCTCTAGAAGACTACAAAGCTTTCAGAAGACTGGGGAAATGAAATATGCTCTGCAAGGGCGCGCGACGTGCACCGTAGAAGAAGACTGCACCGAGAAAAAAAGCCCGAAAGAGTAAACAAGAGAAAAAAAGATAGTAGTAGCTGGCCGATAACATAAAATTGAGCAAATATCCTAACACGGCGTCGCCGATTTGGACATGTATTCTGGTCGGGACTTTGTTCTCTGTCTTTTTTTTTTCTTTTTTCACTATTTGTTACAATATTGTACAAAAAAACGAAGTAAAGAAAAGAGTGAATAAATGAAAGCCGAAACTTTCACGCGTGATCTAGCACGAGAACAATGCAAAGTGCACGGAAAACGTCACCAACGACACGGTTCCGGTAGTCGAAAATTAACAACAATAAAAGGAGGGGGCTCTAGAGCGAGTAGGTTTTCTTTTTCATTAAAAAATAAAAAAAGTCCACATACCGCGCTTTCAGAGCACGCGTTTTCGGTATACGTCCACGGAGTGTTTAATTTCCATTAATATCACCAGATACGACACAACCCAGGTCCCCAAACTGCAAGGCCTTCGTTAAACCACAATTTCATCTGCAGTCGAAAACATAGACCACCCGCAAGGTAGGCAGCGTAGAAACGTCCATAAAATTAGGTTCGCCCAATTTTTTTATGTGTGTTTGTGTTGTGACGTCAAGCAATTATTCGCGTTAACTAGATATAGATATCCTTTTTGATATATTATTTCGGTCGTTCTGGCCTGAAAATTGAATTTCCCGGAAAATTTTGGAGTTCTTCCTATAGCGTCGACAGTCAGACGAAGATGACAGGCCAAAAACAACCAACTCTTTTTTTTCTTAACGTGCCTGTATGCTGTCTTACAATGGAAGATGGGAAACAATCTTCGAAGGCAGTTAGGCAGGCGCGGATCTGTTACGGAAAGAATCGTTAGGAATTTAAAATTACCCACCTCAGCATTCTTGCATGTCTATTTTCAGTATTAGCATTTTCGTTACAGAACCACTTCTTTCATCTTTAAAACAGACGGCGTATAATCTAATTAAGAATTTCTTTTTAAAACTACCCGCTTCTTGGCCAATCGATCCTCCAGCGTGCGTGTGTGCCACAGTGCAAAGTTCTCCACACTCCACTCTTACGTAGGATGAAGGCTACGCCGCGGCTCTATGATCGGGGCTTAATTTTGTGGCAGAGCTGCTAAAATGGAAGCTTGCCCGAGTCGTAGATAAACCATGAATCGCCACGCGCTCAATCAGCGTCAAAACACTCTGTACAGATAGATGAATGCTGAAACGTGCGGTTTCTAATTGGCGCTCGTCGCCCGTGTATTTCCTTAACTTCTAGTGGACCACTGTGGTAAGTAGTGGGATGTGCCCAACTGCAAGCGTAGCCACTCGTAGCAAGGGGTGAGTAAGAGACAGGTGGGAAGGCGAAAGCCTAGACAAAGCCAAGACCAGCCAGGAGCCCGGCACCAGCTCACCCTTGACCCAGCCTTGCATGACTTGACTGCAAGCTGCGCCATTTCTTTTTTTCCCTTACGTTGCAACCGATTATTCACACGTTCCTCACACGCAGTCACACCACTATCAGCAAAACGCCAAGAAAAAAAAACAACAACAAAAAACAAGCATCGATGCAGAACGTGTTTCTCTTCATTCCTCGTAAGCTCTTCTCAAAGGATACATAAGTTATCGAGGCGGTCGCCTCCGTCAGCAGGATTGCGATCGCCCACGGAGATATATACGTTACAGAGTTCAAAGTGATCCGTCGCAGATCGCGGTGTAGCGTCGTCTCCTTTCCGGTGCGTCGTACACACCCTTCCGACAAACCTCTCTCATCGGTAACATGCGCAGAGCTTCCCGCTCGGGCACGTCGCATCTGACACACGTGCTTCTGCCGTCCGTACTAAGCAGAATAGAATGGCGGCCTCACAAATATATAGGTCCCCCGACTTCCCACTCGCTAAGGAAGCTACATGTTTTTAGGCGGCTGCGCAAGCGGATTGTATAAAGCGGCAGCTCGTTCTAGGAGGACGTCTCGTTTCATTGTCGCCAAGAGTTCGGTTGAAGCGCTCGGTCAAACCGTTTGGCTGCGGGTGATATGCGGCAGTACAGCGATGAATCGCACGGCATTCAGCGACAAGTTTCCGAATAACATCCGCGAGAAAGACACGGAGAAAGACTATTCATAGTTGGCCAAAGCCTATATGAAATAAGATTCAAAATCAAACAAAAATAATATGAAATTAACAACAACTACAATACACGTGACGATACGATGCTGTGCTGACACTATAAGTGGCTTCCTAGAGATATTGGTTAGGGTGAATGTGCATAGTTCGTATAAACCGAAAGTTCGTTCTAAGGGGATGCCCAATTTCATTATTTTACCTTTATTCACCCAAATCTGTACAGAATGGGGTGAGGCACATCAGATAACCAACAATGGCGAACAGAAATAAGATAACATATTTTTTTTTATTTTCTAAAGAAGAAAGAAAGATTTACGAAGTCAGGAAAACAGATGCCGGCACACGGCTGTGAACATTGAATGGACGAGCATAAGCGATTAGAACGCAGCCCGGTGCGAAATAACACACCAAACAATATTGCCGTATTTATAAAAAGGTCCCCCTCCCCCCCCCACCCCAAAAAAATGGCTACTGCCTTCCCTCTACTTTCTGAGTGCAAAACTTGTCAATGTTGTCCCGCTTAAGAGCTGTTTGTTTATAGCAAAGTATGCTGCTCCAATCATGATTGAACTCGCGCGCAAAAGTGTTCAGGCACGGTGACCACGTTCCTTGTCTCTTTCTCCACAATCTCTCAGATCATGTATGTAACGTCTTAGGTGAAACGACGCTGCGCTATGGTATAAAGCTCATACAATTGGTGGTTAGATATATATATAATGACGCTTTGTATAGCAGCTGCAAACGTGATCGTATCCACACATGGAGCGAGGAAAGCTTGTTTCCACAGCAAAACAACAGCGCACTCACAAGCTTCTCGCTAAAGGGCACGCACTTTTGCAACGGACAGGCATCATGTGACGAGGTACGTCCGGCAATGAAAGTGAGAAACCCAGTAAACAGCGCCAGCGCGGGAAAAAAATAATAAGATAAAAGCACGATCGAAACACTAGACGGGAAGTAAGCAAAAGAGAAGGATGGCTGGAAACCGTCAGCAACAGGCTAGCGGGGGGCGCTCCGCGTATCCACAAGTCCACACCACAGAAAGGCAAGGCAGGAAGGAATGCGGGCGTTCACAACTTGATGGCCTCCGCAACAATACGCATCGCAGCGTGCGGGAAGGGCGGAGAAAGTTCGACGGCACGGCGGAAGAAAAGACGCGCTAAAAAAAAAAAAAAAGTCCCTACTACTGTTATTACAGAGGCGGCAAATGGCGCGCGTGCTGCGACAGTCCGGATAGCCGCGACAGTCCGCAGAGCGGTCAGGTTCAAGGTGCATTCGAACAAGTTTTCTGGGCGAACGAGCGACAACTACACCCCCCCCCCCCCCTTACTTTTTTTTTATGGCTTCCAGCGGTCCTCTACGCAACGATGGGTGAGGAACGATCGAAAAACTCAAGCGCAGAGTCGTTTCAAGGGACGCACGTATAAGAAGATGCAGGCGCCTTATTATGTAAATAGGCGCAGATGTTTAACTGTACTACCAGCCGATTCGCTACAGTCACGCACTAAACGAAACGTGATTAACCACATCGCAGTCGTACAGCCAGGAAGAAACGAGGGGAAACGAGGTGCGGGGGTTGTGGGCAACCAGGCGCGCGCTTGCGGGCCCCATTCAGGGTAACTCAAGCGTCCACTGTACAGACAATGCGACTGACTGCAAATGAAAAGTCGAGGAGAGAAAGCACATCCAGCACTGATGGAGTCGACGCTACATGCGCATATGTTGCGCAACGCATCTCGAACTGAGAGTGAAGTTCACATATGCGACGTCTTTATTTTCTTTTTACTTTTTCTTCTCGGCGTCCCTGTACTCGGACGGTGAAGAGTAGGATCGCAGTTGACACCGATCAGAGACGCTTATGTGGACAACTGTCATCCACCACGTTGTGCACTTGTTTATTCACTCTTTTTTTTTCGTTAGTGTTTCTTCTTCTGCTGCATTGATGCATGATCAAAAAAAGCGCACGCCCTACGCGTCTCAGCACGGTGGCAACAGCCTAAAATAAGGAACGAGCCGGGACCAAGTTGACAGCTCCGCTGGATTCTCCGGGTCGGAGCTGAGAAGCAACAAAACGCAAAGTGCAATTTATCGATGCACGCTCCGAAAGCGCGCGAGACCCGACCGGAACGTGCGGGACGCGCACGAACCGACAAAGTGCTTGGCGACCGCGCAACGCGGCAGAATTCGGGCGGTAAAAATCGGCTCGCGCTTCATCTCGGGATAGAGAGGCCACTCACCCAAAAGAGAAAGTTGAGAATGACCACCGTGTACTTGAGGCAGGCGTAGCATCCTTTTAGTGCCATCTTGACGTCCTCGGCGGGTCGATCTAGTCCGAGCGGCTCACACACGAGTATCGTCGAGCGGTGTATCGTCGAGAAATCCCTTCGTCGAACGACTTATCGCCACTGTTACAAGCGCTCGCACGGTTTTCTCAGGGAAGAACAAGCCAGCAGCGAGAGGCCGCGAAACGCTCCTCTCCTCCTTTCGTCCGCGGATCAATAACGGTTTCTGCGCATGCGCGCCATTCGTTCGCTTTTTTTTTTTCACCTCCTTTCTCATCGTTAAAACAACGACTCTCGCCCTCCTCTAAGTAGGAAAGAAAGAGCGTGGACAAGTAGACTCACTACGTGACCCTCCAATACTTTGATAGGTGGTAGTAAGTGGCGCCGACAATAGGTGGTCCGACAACAGCAAAATAGCCTCAAAGACTTGTCTTTGAAAAGCGCTGCCGCTGAAAAATAAATATAGTTGCAACATTCTCACAGTCACAAAAAAAGGCCGCGGTCTTCTACAACGGTGTCGTTAATAACATTGTGTTGGTTGAAGTAACTAGTCTCTGCTGAAGTGGAGATCGGCGCTTGCAATCTCGGAGGTCGTAATAGTTTACTATTTTGAAGCGTACTAGATGGCGCAACGTGCTACATTTGTATACAGTTCCTGTATCTAAAGGTAGTATACACCTTTTCACAGGAAGGAAAAAAAAACATCGCCATGATGGGCTGTGCGTGGGAGTACAAAGGCTAAGGGCGCAGCGTTGTGCATTTTCGAGGGGACGCGCCATTTTGCACAGCCCAAGGAGGGCTATGGCGGCGCCCAGGGAGGCGTTTATGAAAAGTTGAATATACAGTATCTCTACATTTATACAGGGAGCCTTTACGTGCGCGCCAGCTCCGGAGGCCGTGAAGGCTCCCTACAAACAATTCGACTGTTTATAAACACGGGCCCTTGATGACATCCGGTGCCCTAATAGCATCGGTGGGCAAGAAGAGCTCTAGAAAATAGCCCGCTCAATTTCTACACTTTTTTTTTTTGGCAAAATATATTCAAATGAATGTTTTTTTTGAGCTACATCAAAATGATAGATTCCTTTTAACTTTACGCACGTTCTTTTTAACTGAAAAACTTCTTGCCTCACCCTTGAAAAAACTTGAGAATAGATTGGAATGAAATGAAAGAACTTTATATTAAAAAACTTGAGAACGTGCTTTCATGTTCGAAGCTAGGAGCTGGTGAATGAGGTGACCGAAAGTCTTTTCCCGGTACAACGCCTGCGACCTTGAAACAGTCCATATGAAAATGAAATTGCCATGAAGAAAGCATGGGCGCGAGCGTTACCAGTGTTGTACTTAAAATGCCTATGAACTTTCCTGGGCAAAATGACACCGCCATGAATGAACAAACCTTAAAGTTCGCTGCCCCTTCCCAATGGGTGATTCGGGCATATCTGCCAATGTTGCCTACAGAAAAAAAAAAACCTATGCAAAACAATAAAGGACACAGTGTGCTAAATACCGAGCCAGCTATTCAATAAGCACTTCCGTATTTTTGCCATATATTAAGCTTTTATTACAAATCCTTAAAGCTGTGCATGTGCATTCCACTCGATATTGTAAAACACACCCACATCTGTACGAACAAGTCTTTATTGAAAACACTGGCTGAAATGATGCTCGGAGGATCTTCACACACCCCTGAACGAGCAGGACACACAAGGAATGATTAGACTTGCAAGTCTGCCACGATCGGTCGACAACAGCAATCATGGAGGCGAGGAAACCAAGGTGCCACGACAATGCAGGATAGGAAAAAAAAAGAGAGGGAACAAAACGATGGTTTTTCATCCATTTCTTGGACAAGCCTGAAAGCCACGTGATGTGGCGCTGCTGACTGGGTGGAAAGAGACAGACACTATGTTGATGCGGGGACCGATTCTGGTGGTGGCGGCACTTCCTTGTCGGCTTCGATGGCTGTTTTAGACTCTTCCGGGGTAGCGGCCTCCTGGCTGTTCTCGTCGGAGCGGTTCCAGACGCCTGGCTCCAGCGGATCGTCCTTGCCTGGTTCCTTTGCAGCGCTAGGTGGAGCGTTCTGGAGCGAAATACCACAAGAGAGAAGTTGAGAAGAGGAAAGAGGGACTGCAAATCTCTGATCCGTTACAGACAACTTTAGCATCAGTTACCGTTTTTTTATTCTCAATGACTTGCAAGCACCAACTCAGTCTCATACATAGGTGTGTGCGGGGTTCGCCTTAAAGGGGGGAGGCATCACCTTGGCCCTGATCGGAGCACACGTCCATGCTCTTTTACAAAAAACATTGTCTGCAAAGCATACGTTAAAACTGTACAAACACGATCAGGTTTACAGCTATACCTGCTGCATTTCACATGACTTGCATTTTGATACGAAAGAGAAAAATAAAATGATACAATGAAAAAAAATTTTAGTAATACTAGTAATATTATGTCCTTCCAATGGCATACGGCCCTCCGCTTTTTCTTTCCTCTTTTGTTCAGCAATCCGAGGCTTAAACAAGATGCAAATTAATAAAATGCCAAATAACAATGCAACATTGTATGGTATGTGTGCTCGTCAGACCAGGCGATGTGTCCATCACTTTGCCAGCAAGAAAATTGCTGCACTTTTCCTAATTATATGATCATGGATTTGTAAAGCTTGCTGGGAGGCTAGTTACATCTTGTGAGAGTAGGCCATGTGACAAAACTTAATTAGACTTTTTCACGAATGTTCACCAATATTATGGACAAGCAACACCATGCATCATAGCCAGTTTGAAAACTTTGAATATGTCTAGAGTGTTCTGTATCAAATAGATTCTTGAATCTAATAAGAAATTCTAAGCACTGCTTCTACAAATGAAGTTATCAGTGACCAAGAACTGTCCCTACTGTTCTGGAGAAAACCTCACGCCCTTGCTCAAATAAATTAAAAGAAAAGTTCTGCAACAGCACTCCTCACAGACGACCGAAACTTTGTAGGTATCGACAAGAAGGTGTTCTTGCATCACGGTAACTTGAACATGCCCCGAGTCTGCAAACTGGGGGGGGCAGCAGTAACAACTTAACGTCTCTGTATCAATTAAAAACCTTAAAAAATGTTAAAAACTGTTTACTGTGTGGATAAAAACATCAGCAACGATCAAATCTTTGTTGAAACAATTCTGCAGAATGCACACTTCTCTCCAAGAATGTTGTCTCGGTTTAAGTATTAGCACTCTCGGGCAGCACTTATAATTTTGGCTAACGGAGGCAGCATGCCCCATTCATCAGCAAGCTTAAACATACCATAATTGCTGCCATTAGTTTAAACTCACATATCCATGGCTCCATATTATATCCAACATTGTAGTATACCGACATCCTACACAAGCACTGCTGACTGGTTGTGACGCTGGCTGCGAAGCTACTAAATCTCATCTCAGATTTCGGATGTGCGCTAGCACTCATCCTACCAAAACGACCGCCATATCTTTGGGGGCGGGGGGGGGGGGGGGGGGCTGCCGTAGTCAAAGTGAGTACTTACAGTGTTGTTCTGGGCAGCCATACGTTCAAAGATGTGTTTGTACATCTGGCGTTCCTTCTGTAGCTGCTGCTTCAGCTTGACAGTGCAGATGCTGAGCTGGTTGCGGGCAGCCTTGTTGTTCGAGTCTATCTTCAGCACTTCCTCAAAGTCCTTGCGGGCAAGCTCGAAATCATTGGTCGCAATGTATGCCTGGGAAGAAAATAATCACAGAACACATATACGATGAACCAAGGCATGTCATGCATAAGTGAGCATTAGCAAAAGAAGATCACACTCTGGCAAGATTTATTCATTTATTTTTTGTGGGCAGCGCAACCCACTGACAGCAAGTCAGAACGACATAAGGTCATTATTCTCATGACAGGGTTCGGCTCATGCCGGACATAGCAGCAACAGTGTTTTTGTATGTATACACCATCGAAATACACAAAAGGTCTCAAGTTTGAGAGCAGCAGTCACTTTCATTGCACATTTGCTATTACACTCGAACCTCATCATAACAAACTTGCATCTCACATACAAATAACTTCATTACATGCGAAAATTCGTTATAGAGGTTTGTTCTTAATACTAAATCTATTGCGAGACTATTTTTCATTTACTTTGTTATAATCGATATTTTGTTGTATGCCGATTAGTTATATTGACATTTGAGTGTATTCTCGAGCTTAAAACGCATCAAGCTGCTATTGTAACACCACGTCAGCATACTTTGTACTGTGGCTTAAAAGGCACAGCATGTAAACATATTTCAGTAAATTACAACCCAAAGATATAATCCTATTTGTCAAAATGTTGCCAAACACTTCTTAAGCGGGCATGCTTATTAGAAGGCTGGCCCAGGCACCCGTTTTTTAAATCAACGGGAGCTTTGAAGCATCCCTCGGGCACAATATATACACTAAAAAAGAAACAAAAAACAGCAATCCAACTTCATCCAAAATTAAATGAGAAAGAAGCCACTTATTTCTACAGGTTGGAAACAAGTACACCGCCACCATAAGAATTATCACGCTCGAGATTCCCCCAGCATACTTCTGATACCTATTATAATTTTGTGATGTAGCAGGCGCCGTTAAACATGTGGTGCAGGTGTTCCCGCACCATCAGAAAATCTCTTAATGTGAATCTTGAAAACTGCCACAAGCCATCAAATAAATATGGCAGAGAGCTTGAATAATCAATGAAGTCTGTTGGATTGAGTATGAGCTTTAAGGTCTGAGAGAGGCCCCGACATCACTTGAAGAAAGAACACATTCTCGTCGTTTCACACTACAAATATTTTATTCCACTTCTATAGAGTAACAACTAAGATTTCAACTTCCCTGTCAAATTTTGTATTATGCATGGCACATGCAGTTCAGAAGCAAAATGTGGAGTTGCAGTTTTTCTAACACACTTTCTGAACAGAGGCCTAATCCCAGAGGCAGGCTAGCTTTTAACTGCTAACCGCTGATGACATCTGGCAGATTCACAGGCAGAGCTGCTATTAGCATAGTTCAAAGTCGAATTCTTTCCAAACACAATTTCTGAACAAAGGCCCGATCACAGTGGCAGGCTAGCTTCCAACGGTTAACCACAGACAACATCGGGCAGATTCACAGGCAGAGCTGCCATTGGCCAGATGTCAACAGGAGGGCACTCCCAATTAGTACTTTGGCAAGAAAATGAACCTTTCCGTACTCCAGCCTCATAAAAATGGCGGGCCTCTACAGGAGACGTAGCACAGTCGGAGCAAAAACTGAAGGAGTGGTTTTTCTAGCACCAGAAGTAAAATCTCTAGGGGGCGAATGCTGCAAGCGCAGTTGCAAGGATTTCATTGCACCACAAGTCATCATAGTTTTGCGAAAAGGAAAGTAACCACTACACCATAACTCATCATTCTGTGGAGAGAAGTGAGGTGCTCACTACACATCTGTATGGCAATGTGCACACTGTTGATCCTGTCGAGACAAAGAATTAAGGCTCGGCCCTTTGTAATGACTGGGCCACTTTAAGGCACCCACTCGTGAGGCCTGGCCATACCTTACATTTCAGTGCGATTCTTTGCCCATCACGACTCCTATACAAGGTCTTTAATTTTGTTGTAAAGGAGTTTGAAGCACTGGCATGGCTCTGAAGTAGAATAGCCAACCGCTATGCAAAATATCTGAGTTAAATCCCACCGTATCCTCGACATCTCTTGTCATTGTAAGAAACTGTAGTAAAAGACACCAGCGGCAGACAACAATGCCTTTAACACCAGCTCTTGTGATGTCATAACAGCTTTCACAATTAGAACAGTGCAACTGAAAATGGATGGAAAGCAACACACACACACACAGCTCTGCATGTTCCTCTCCATAGGAGGGCTCAGTTATGCTCTTCAAATTCATTACGACTGTTAACCAACTAGTTTTCCAACACAACTTTCGCCAACTCCCGCCCCTCTCTAACGGGGCTGACGTCACCTGGAACTCGACAGCAAGGAGCCCTGCAGCCGGTGAGTCACAGCGATTAATCGCATGGCCTCGGAAGGAGCAATAGTGGGCAGTGCGACTAACGGAGTAATAAAGGCATTATCACCTGTCCCCTGCGAAACAGGGCCTTCTCGGAGCGGGGATCCAGCCCGAGTGCACTGTTGCAGGCACGGATGGCCTCCAGAGGGTCGTTCAGCTTGCTGTGGCACAGGGCCATGTTGAGGTGGGTGGCAAGGAGCAAAGCGTTTCGCCGCTCCTTGAGGTCACCTTCGAGGGCGTCGTGCTCTAGGAGGGTCACTGCTCGGCGATACTTGCCCAGCGCCAAATCGTACTTCTCAGCCTGAAATGAGGAGCATCATTCAGTCTTGACTAAGCAGTTGACTGAATTAGAAACATCGTCGACGCAGACCACGTTTGAGATGCATCGCAAGCCATCAGTGCGTTATCTACACGAGAACCTCAGTCATATGTTTCTGGGGAAAAGAAAAGGTAAAGGAAAAGAAAACAAGAAAGTGAATAAAACCACACTATCTGAGAAATTATCGCAAACATTGCAAAACAGGAACACATAAATGAGGGTCTCCTGTACCTTATCTCTCAGGCAAGTTTGTTCTATACTCGCCTTGTGTATGCCCATTTGATTGGTGCATGTATATCTTTGCTGAATATATGTTCTAACTACTTTTTCCTGCACTACAGTACCTGTATTACAGTATATTCTCATTAATTGGAACCTGAAGGGACCAGGCAAACATATTTTACACAGAAGTTCTATTTACCGTGACATGAACCGAGTTGCAGCATTCAAGTATGAAAACAATCATACAAAAGACAGTGTTTTCATTTAAAGAGACAATATTTAAAAAGACACTAAAGTCAAATAATTTATGCCAGAGCGAAACCTCAATGTATGAAAACATCTAAAACAATATTAACAGCAGTGCCCTACATACCAAGAAATTAAAATGAATGCACAAGAACGTAGATGAAACAAGTTTCCAAGGTACTGACACCTTTCCTCCTCACCTCTCACCTCCTAGAGAACCTCCTAGAAGGTTCAATACTTTCATTCAAAAGCGTATGTTTGGGTTCAGTTTCTACAGTGAATATGTGTAAATGAAACAAAATTTAACGAAATGAGCCGTAGAATAAACGGTTGCCTTTATGAATGTAAGCGGTACAACACAAGAGCAAGTGGGATGTGCGTTACTCAACTGGCAACGTTGTGCAGTTCTATATTTTACATCACTAGCCATGGCGTTTCGCTTCGTACATCGTAGTTCGTCCATTTATAACTAGTCCAGTTCTCCGAATGTGTTTTGTTCGTACTGTGACACAGTGAACGCGCCTCTTGCTGGATCCTGTCAGTGACCACAGGAAGTGACATTGTGACAAGTGATTACAGCTGGCTTGTGCACACGCAAGGAAAACCATGGCCAGACTGGTACGAACACTTGACTAGCAGCAGCACTGCGATGAGTTTGTTAGATGTGCCCATTTTGACAATCGTGATGTCAGGTGATTCTGGTGCGGTGCACGTATCTTCCTGAAAAGTGAGAGTACTACTGGTGAGGTGTCCCGAAGCAGCCCGTTACGGCTCCTTTATGCAGCGTTCTTGTCAACTTGTCAAGCATGAAATGTTCCTGAAGGTGTGTTAATTACACGCTCCAAGCTGCTTTGTATACGTGCATACGCACAAGTATTTGCAACAACTGACATGCACTAGACACAGATTAGACGTGCTCCTGGCGTTTCAATAAAAACCAACAGTAATCTTGCTTCACAGATCCGTGTTGAGGTACGTTGACGGAGTTGCACAAAAGTGTTCACTTGAAATCTTTCATACCTACACTTCACAGCGTGCTTCATCTCGAATAGCACAAAGTAAGTTGAAGAGAGCGGAACTGTTTTCTGTTGTTTTACGGCAACCGAGCATAGTTGAACAACTTGAACATTGCACTGATTGAGCACCGCAAAACAATCTTGGCCGACTTGGCGACAACTGAAGCGCTCCTCCTCTTCAGTTTATGTCCTGGCTTCGATTTCGTCTTTGGTCATGGCGGGAATACAGCTGCAGCCATATGCACATGCGTACTCGTTTTTAACCTTTTGCATAATAATAAATAACACCACCAGCCATTTGCAAGATCACATGCAACGAATGCACCAGTTACAGACGCGGATTTCAGAGAAACGGAGGGGTAACGAGAAAGGGAGGAGGATGGCTCGAGAAGAATGAGTGACGCTACCTTGGAAACTTGTTTCATCCTCTAGAAACCTCACTACGTGTAGAACATCAGTGAAATGATCCTGATGACATGAGAGGTACCACCTACAATTAATTACTAGTAATCGAACAAGCTGCACTAAATAAAGAACCTTCCATGCATCAACAGACATAATAAAATGCTGCTTGTTTGCTTCTATTTAATACAAGGAAAGAAGAAGCACCAGACGTTACTATGGGGAGTGGCGCGAGTGACTCAAAAGTTCAATTCTTGCCTGGTTAAACTGGACAGGTCGTGCCATGTAGCGGGGCTTAGTTGAACCAAGCATGTTTGCCATCTTGGAGGCCTATGCAGGGAATCGTTCAATGGCAGTTGTTGCTGCTGTGGCTCCCGCTACTCTCGTTTCGCTGCTACTAGTGTCGGTGGCCGCACAGTAAAGCCGGGCAATGTTGTGCCCGGAAACAGTGACGTGAGATGTTCTGCTTGTGGCGGGTAATTTGAAGTGCGCTAACCTGATGCAGATCACTAAAATGTGATTTTACTTCAAAATAAGCATTTCCTTGGCACAAAAGTCACACTACGAAGTTTCTGGACCACTGTTTGAACAATTAACGTCAACTTAAGGGGGGACGCTGCACTTAAAAGTCGAAAATTGGCCAAAAGGTCGCATTTTCTCTCTCATCATTTTCGCGTTCCCGAGGCCCTTCTGCATCTATCAGCAAATTTTGGCTTCGAAATTCTATTTATTTCCAGAGTTATAAGAGATAAAAAGAGCAACTACGTGCAAGCGGACCTTTAAATTCAAGTCTAAACTAGCCTTACTTCAACCGCCGACAGCACGCGAACTACGCCCTCCACCAGCGCCATTTTGGTCTTGTTTGAAAGGTCGCGTTTTCAGCTTTTCTCTTTTTTTCAGTAAGCAACCATGTGCCCCACGCGGAAGCAAAAAAAAAAAGCAAAGCAAAACCACGCGCTGTGCGTGACTACATTGATTGCCTGACGCACGTGACCAAAATGGCGTTTCTTGATTGGCCAGGAAAACTTGATGGCAGTGTCAGCCGCCATTTTGAAAAGGTATCGCTCTTGCGATGGTGTCTTATCGCTAACGTGTTCGTGCGGTCAGTGTGCTAGAATATTTTGGTGCTGTTCGCTATGCCCGGCGGTGCAAAAAAGTTCTGGTCGAAGCATCATTTTGGCCGTTCACGAAAGAAAGGCAAGGGTAGAAAGCCCAATGGTGCTGCTACTGCATCGCGGGAGCAAGCTCCGACATCATCTGATAACGTCGACGTGGCCGTAGACGATTCCTTGTGCGTGCGCGGCGTGGACGCTGGCCGCACGAGTACTGATGTTATCGTCAACAGAGGAGTGCGCGAGACGGGTTCCCCGGATAGCGTATGCTCTGTGGACTATGACCGCATCGATGCTATCGGGAACGGAGAAGAGTGCGTAGACGCGTCTCCCTGACAGCGTGCGGGCTGTCGACTCCGGCCGTGTGAGGGTAGACGCTGATGTGATCGAAAAGAGAAGCATCTGAGAATGTGAGGAAGCTGGCCAGGAGGAAGAATAAGGATGGGATGCATCCAGATTATGCCCCTGGTGCATTTTCTTAAGCTTTTATAAGTATTTTTCCAATAAAAATGTCTTGCAATGTTTTCCTTGTTTTCTCAAAACAGCAATTTTGACACATTTGTCACAATGGAGGATAAATAGCTTCTGTTCTATTTCAGCTATCAGCATAAGTTTTGTTTTGCCAGAAAGATAAATGCATGCAGTAAGCAATATGCCTATTTTCAGGGCAATATACATTTCACAAAATTTTTTAAATGGGTCACATGTATGGTATGTGACAATGGCTTTTTCTTCTGTGAAATTGATGACCTCTAACTCTTGTTAGAATTCGCCCAGTAAATTGATTTATAGCATCTTGCTATCCTTGAACATCCTACATTGTTTCAATACTGTAACCACCATTTCTGGGTTTTCTGATTAGACGCTAATTTTGCTCCGAACAAAGGACCCAGCCTATGCAATGATTGCACAGTATATTGGGAACTACTAGCCCTATCACAGAAGTAATTACATTTTTGGAATCTGCACATCAAAATACACAAACTTTGAAAATTTGGTTTAACTCTATCCATAAATAAAAAAGTTGCTCTTCAAGTGCAGCTTCCTAGTTGCCTTCAGTGTCCCTTTAAGCAGCAATTCTATTCAAGTTTTCCCACGGATTTACTAGGAGTCTACTGCATTTGCATTATTTTCTAACGTAGCTGCCTCGTGTTCTTTAATGACTTTTGGTAGATTTTGTGGCCCACCAACAACCTCACCATGCAATATTTGTCAAATCAACAAGCTATTTTGTACTTTATGTAATTCATGCCACTTGGGGTTATATTCCTGTAACATTGTTATTGTAGGTTCTCCTCTCTCTAAAGCTTCATCAATAAGCCTTTGATCTATACTAAGGACGTACAAATTATGTGAGGGCGCAAGTTACGCAAGTAAAAACGGTAAATGGCACTGTATTCGAGTGTGGCAATAATCAGGCAGTTGCTGTAGCAGTGCTACAATCATTGAACAGCTCCAGCCAGTGTCTATCAGTGAAGTTTGTGGGGATGCTGGCACCCCCTGTTAAGTTGTTGGCGCCGCATTACACATGTGTCTCGCACAGAAGCCGTGTTTCGGGGGAGACAACTATTGAGCGATAGGTGGCGTTGTGTTCGCGAGCAGTCATCCACACTATCATCATCACGGTTGGTAGAGCGATAGCACTGGCGGAAGACAAGCCTTGGTGGCGGGCGAGAGAGTTGAGTGAGTCTCTGTACAGCTGGTGGCGTTTCGCGTGAACTGGTTGCTCTCGCGGCATGTCCCCGGTGCATGGCACCGCGGGCCGTCTGCTGGGAACTCGCGCGGTGGGTAAAGCATTAGCACCGTCGCCTTTTGTGTGCTTTTGTGTTTGTTATGTTGCTACGTGCTGAGTAATATTGTGTAAGGATGTCTTAGCATGTTATTACAATTGATGTATAATAATTTGGCTGACGATATTCTAAAATTAGCAGTTAAATAAATGTGTGTTTGATTTGGTTTAGACCGACCGCGCCTGCTGTGTCCGTTCAGTCCAAGAGTATGGCGCTCGCTCGCCATTTCGAGACCCCAACGTGGAGCTCTTGGAGCATCGGACGAAAGTTTTCGCGGTTCGGTTCGGTACAAGCGTTTGTTAGAGCTGGGGTAGAGTAAGCCTAGAGGGACTTCTCATCGCTAGCGTTGACGGTGTGTGCGTTGTTAAGAGCGAAAAGATAGGTTGTTGTGACGTGTTTGAACTTGTCGGCAGGTTTTGTTTTTATTTCTTTTTCTGCTTGCAAGTAGTTTTTTGTTGTTGGTGTTGACTCAAGAACGTTGTTCAGTTAGGACGAGAGCCATGCGGTCTGCATCCTGGGGTGAGCAAAGCTTGGAGCACGTGGATTGTAGGCCAAGCCCGAAGCGAGTGAGTACAGAAGCCTCATGGGTGGTGCGATTTCTGTAAATAGCTTCGTCTATCTTTTTGGACTCGGGGAATCAGGTGTCGTTGCTGTCTGGTATTGCGACCCAACGCCGGGGCATTGTGACACCGTCCGGGACGGTGGACGTCGATCACTCGATAAGCTGCTGTGTGCGGCGAGCGATAGGACAACCTCACAGAGTGGATGTCTCCTTGCGGCTGCCTCTTCTGCACCTAAGCTGGGTGCTGGGTGGATGCCGGTTGTTGTCGACTCACTAGGCCTACGGCTCTGCGTAGCCGCCTGTCTCACTTTGCTTCCCTCACTTTTTTTTTTCTTATCTTGTGATGCATGAGTCAGCAAAAAGTGATTTTTCTTTTATTTTGTTGGGCATCTCGGCCTCCCCCGATGTATTAGATAGCAGTACTGACCATTGTACCACGTGGGCGAGGCCCGTTTCTAGTAGGAAAACAAACTTCTGAATTCGAGCCAGCGTGGCTGGCGTCGCGGAACGGTGGAGACGGGTGAAGGGGTTGTGATCAAGAGAGGAGAGCCGATTTGCAAGAGAATGGAAAGGATTTGCGATAGAGGGAAAAGAGGCGATGATACGGCAGGATGGCGACCTTGAAAACCAAAACACGCGGGAAAAAGGCAGGTCGGGTAGCTTGCTTGAAAGGTCTGCAAAACGCGCCACTCAAGCGTACTAAAACTTGAAAGAGTGCCTCAGCGCGCAGAGGTCAGAGCACAGCCGCCTGGATCAGCGGGCCCGGCGGTGTTCAAAGAATCGGTGACCGTGGCAAAAAGTCGTTTGTTGCACCGACGGGTTTGCGTAGCCTCACCGACTTCGATACTTCGTGATTCGTTCCGCGCAAATTAACAGCTGTTTTTTGTTTTCGTGCTTCCGCATGCTGAGCCGAGTGCGTAATGAGTGAGAACAGGTCCTAAACACGAAACGAATCGCGAACTATCAGAATAGGTGGGGTAGCTTACGCGCGTGCGCTAGAGCAAGCCGATCAGATAGAGTCTGTGGCCGACGATGTTGGCAAATGGTCTGGTCACTCTAGGCCAGCGACGCCAATGACAGGACCAGCGATCAAAAACAGGAGAGATGGCGAACCGGCCTTCAAAAGATCGATGGCAGTGTGAAAACACGGGCCTCGCCTGGTAACGCAAGGTGCTCGGAGTAGCGGGGGGACAAAGAACAGAGGGGTTCGTAACAAAAAGCGGTCGGGGATAGTGGCAACTAGGGGGGCGCGGAGGCAGGGTCGGCGTTTAACAATAAGAGCGTATGGGCACCTCGCCGATGCCTAATCGGTGGTCGAAAGTGGTTTTGGTCGAAAGTGGTCGAAACTGCCATAATAGATCGATGCACAGCTTTCTGGTGGTCTCACTTTCACTTGCGAGTGCATGCTTCTATCTCCTCTGGCATTTTTATGTTTCGTGGCTCTCTCTTTTATTGCACTTAGAGACTGTCACATAAAGCCAACTTGATGGCTCATGGCAGCTAAATACACAGACGGCAAGACACTACGATTCACCCAACACGCGAACCTGCACAATAGACCACACGGCCATGTAATCGTCCTCAAATATTGATACAATAAGAGAACAATGATGCCATCTAGCAAAAAAAAAAAAAAAAAAAAACGCTTCACTCCTTCTCGCACACAACAAATTGCATAAATGACCATTGAATCTTCCCCAAAAGTAGTCGATATAAACATCACACAATTTACGTCCACTTATAATTACAGTCGCCGACCGTTTATTCGGACTCGACGGGAACCGCCGAAAAGTCCGAATAATCGGGAGTCCGAAAAAACGGATTCACTCGAAAAAAAGCACTTTTATTGGCCCGATCGCCCGAAAAAACTGTCTGTGCGCGTCTGCACACACGCACGCTTACGCGCGACCACGTCGGCATCTCCGCTTTCTTCGCCATCGTGAGCGTCTTGTAGCTCCCACGTTGGCCGCGTTTCTTCACTCCCGACGGCGCAGCAACGGGTGGCGTCGGAGCCATTTCAGCACGCCACGGAACACACAAGAGAGCAACAAGACGAACCAGGCCTACCCGCAGAAGCAACTGACTGACACCACTGACACAAACGCCAAACCACGCCAAACGCCACAGCGAACAGACTCCGTAAGTGGCTTGGCTTGGCCGCCCGACTGGCTAAAGCAAAAAAAAAACGTGTCGCCAAACATAGCCTTTGAGATCGGCAATGGCGATTTCTGCGTGCATTTTGACACTGGCCCGACGTCCATCCATAGCTAGTGCAGCATATCAGTGCTGGCAACCTAGCAAACGTATTGTTAACGTCCCTGTCAGCGTGTCATGGCGTACGGCGACGCATCCGGTCAGTCAAACGGAGTCCGAATAATCGAACGGCGCACAGCGGGACGTCCGAATTTTCGGTCGTGAGTTTACATTAGGTTCAATGGGGCGAGTGGCGGCGCCACGAAGATGTCCGAATAAACGGGCATGTCCGAATTTTCGGCGTCCGAATAAACGGTCGGCGACTGTAGTTGCTTGATTGATATGTGGGGTTTAACGTCCCAAAACCTCCATATGATTATGAGAGGCGTCGTAGTGGAGGGCTCCGGAAATTTCGACCACCTGGTGTTCTTCAACGTGCACCAACATCTAAGCACACGGGCCTACAGCATTTTCGCCTCAATCGAAAATGCAGACGCCGCAGCCGGGATTTCATTCCACGACCTGCGGGTCAGCAACAGAGTACCTTAGCCACTAGACCACTGCGGCGGGGCAATTATAATTAGTTCATGCTGTTTGATTTATGCTGCCAGAATTTGAGCGTTTTATACTTCTACATTTAGCACTACTCTAAGGTATTGTTATGGAAACAATGATGTTCCAAGATGTCAGCACTTTGGTGGTTAAAGCTTTTACGGGCCAACTTTTCCTCTAGAGTCTGTAATATAACCTCCTTGAGTTACCCGCTGTAAGTACACACTGTGACCGAACCTGCCACGGTCTAGAACACGAGTACATGGTGAGAAGAGGAAAGCAGACAGTGCTTACCTTGAGAAAGTCTGTGCCCTTGCTTTTGCAGATCTCTCCTTGTTCTAACTTTTCTGGGGCATCCATCTCCCAGGACTCCTTGACCTGGAACACGTTTGTGACACATTGAAGATTCAGCACATGATTTAATAGCTCTGAGCATTTACAAAACACATGACAAAGGGCACCATTTCAACAGTGTAACACACTAGAAAGTAACTGAGGAATGCAATAATACTACATTTAAAAAATAAGGCGACATAAGGTTGGCATAGTGAAACATAATATCCAAGATTACCAACGAAGTATCATATGCTTTACATATATAAAAACAGCTCTATCAAAGAGTGTGCATAAAATTAACTATAACCACATTAATGCAAAATGTATCGAGAATTTTACTGTGCTATGCCCACAAAGTGAGACTTACAGGCAGAGAACCACTCTTGGAATTGTTTCTAACACTAAAAGGACATCTGTAGTAATTAGAAGTGCATCACGAAACAGAACAAGATACCAATCATTTGAAAATCAAAATATGCCTAATCTAAAGCTCATCTGAGAACCACCCAAGTCTTGAAATGTCTCTCAAAAGTGTTGTGATATTTGAGAATCCACTGTTCTGTTCCTTCGGAGGTCTCGTCAAACAAATTAAAGCTCGCTTATTTCTCATCTGTGCCTTCTTGTAGAATGTGGGATTTTATTTTGCCTACTACGTGCTACAAAAGAGAGATATGCGAATTAATGATGTCGATGTGGGTGCTCTCTATTTAACAGCACCAGCTTCTCAGGGTACACGTTTTTTGCAGCTTAGAAAACTGATCGGAAGTCAGACTTTTTTTGAGCTTAACTAAAGACAGTGCAAAGTGGTGAGGCTGCAGCTACAATGGCAAGCTTTTCTGAAACCTTACTGGAAGTTTTGCGACATGAGCACATAAAAATAATTATTGATAAAATCTATTTAGTCATGCACAGAGTTTCAGTTTAGCCCTACCCAGATATGATGAATCTTTGGGGGACCCCAAAACAATTTAAAAAATAATAATCTGATACTATGAGATATACAGGTTGCAAGTAGCGCACCTCATTGCTAGATAGTAATGTGCATCACCACATTACACTACTGTGTTTCAGTGAAGCTTAATGCATTTCAACCTTTCTTGAAGATACGAACACCGGGGAGCAATTATTTTCTTTTATGTGAAGTGTCTTTTATGAGCAGGTTATCGCTTCTACATTTTCTTGTCAAAACCCATTTCAATGTAGGCGCAACGGTGCTTCTTATACCCAATTATCTTTTATATCAGGCTTCGACTATATAGCAACGCCGTCATAGTAAGCAATATTTATAGATCCTTTTTTGCCCTTTTCATACAAACTCCATGAAAGACACTTTGCTCATTCATCCTACAAGAGATGTAGGAAATCCCCCTTCAACTTTTTTGAACAGAATCTGCTTAAACAGTGCTGTTGCATAGGCTAGATTCGTTCCAATGACGTGCTGTGCAATCACGTTCAAGAGAGGCAAACCTGCCGGGACACCGAGCAGCTTTTGAATTACGCATCTAAAGTGGCAGTAAAGGCCCTTAATGCATCCATAGCTCAGCACATTTGCACGAGACTTTCAATGAGATGCTAAGACTGTTTGATACCTAATAGTTTGATGCACCGAATTTCATTACATTACTGTACTAATCATCTCAAGTAAACTTTTTGCAGCTCTTTGGGTGAGCATGGCGGTCAAAAGCGTTTAGCATTTCAGTGCTTTTACAATTTTCTGTCCCCACTGAGCTGGATATAATGTGTCACATCAATGCCAGCAACAGCCTGTTTTGCTTCTGCTACAGGAAATATTGTGCTTCATAAAGACTGTTCCCGTAGGCTTGGACTGCATCAATTAAAATAAGAACGATCAAAGGAGATAAATGTTGGCAGTAAGAGACGACACAAGAAAAATTGAAATGGTTCTCTCTCAATAAAGAATATTTTGACGGAGCTCATTGGTATTTCTGGGAAGATTTTTTTTTTTTTTTGCCATGGAAAGTATAAAACTAGGCTTGTATGAATAACACTTTTGTTGGGTAAAAGTACCTAAGCTCGAAACAAACGGCAGTTAGTATACAATAACATAAAAGTGAATTTTAGTAGTAGCATGATAAGATTATTAGAATATCAAAAGTTATAAGCAACATGCTGCATTTTTAAATTTGCTGTACTTGGCCAAAATAAGTCCATATAACAGGCTTCCGAACTTTAAAAGAACTTATAAGGGTCCTGGTAACATGCACACTTAACGTTAAAAGGACTCTACAACACTTTGAGTATGGTAAAAAAAAAAAAAAAAAAAAAACATTGAAGATCGGCAGTCGAAACTCCCGAGGACATGCAAGCCAAATATTAGAGCGCAACACGCGGCTTGGAATTTACAATAAGTTCTCAAAGTCTGCTTAAATCGCTTTCCCTTCTCTCAACAAGTGATGCTGCGTACTGAAAAATCAGTGCATCAGAGGCTATAGGCCCATCTCAGCTACAGGCTGATTTGAGCATGGCGCTCTCTGTTGTTATACTGTAGTCTCTGCAGGCAGGCCATGACTTGTCATCGCATGCACTATCGCACTGAAGAGAGAGAGATAGTGCTCAGGTCACAAGGCTGCATTACATACCGTTTCTACCTCTTCCCTCTATGCAAAGTTTGCAGCACTTTCGTAGGGACGAGAGAAAGAATTTACAGCTTGTTACAAATCTTTCCAACTCTGCTCGTACTGGACGGATTCATAAAACTTTTGCGGCTGTCAATTCAGGAGGCAATGAGATACTTGAGTGAATTCATTGCGTGGCTATACTTGGAAAAGTGTTGCCGGGCCCCTTTAACGAGTGGCATCGCGGGAGTGTGGACTTCATGACACAGCATCCCAATGCTGCAGTGAAGCCACTTCTTTACATGTGGTAACCCACTGAGTGTGTTTCATATTCTTTATAATTTCAGAATTAAGTTTTGAAGCAAGTTCGAGTACCGTAATCTTCATTTGAATATTTAGGCCACAAATAGTCGCACAGGACCTAGTCAAAGCCACTCAGTTTATCAGCTGCTTGGCACAACTAGACAAAAGAAACAATTATTCCCCCCCCCCCCCATCTTTGCAATTTTATACATCACTGTTTTACTGAATTTAATTTTGCTTGTTCTCAATCCCACCCTGTCCGCCACTTTTCATAACAGAAGGAGAGAAAAGAGTGCATGAGCGGCCACTCACATTCTCGAAGCTCTTCAGGGTGACCTCGTATTCAACCGTCGCATCGGGTGGGATGTTGAACTGTGGGTTGCCAGCTGCGCCAAAGGCCTTGCTGGGTGCAATCCGCAGAAGAGACTTCTCCGCCTTCTTGAACTTCTGCACGCCCTCTTCCACACCCTTTATGACACCATGGTCCGCTCCTTCGCCAATCACAAACTCAACATCCCTTTCTTCAAACACGCGGTTTTCGTACAGGCCCTTGAGGTGGACTGAAGAGATAAAGGCAGCAGGAAGTTAGATATGACAAACTGATTTTTAAGCTCATCCCAAAGTATTCAGACTCACAAATTTCACGTAACATTTAAAGGCCGACTGCAATGAAATTATGCACGCCTCAAAAAGCTGATTTAAAGAAAGTCTAACTGGCGACAATGCTGCCTGCCAAGTTTCACCTTCGAAATGCAAGTGATCACCTAAGAAAAAAACTCTCCAACAGTGCAATTTCCGATACCGAAACTATGAAAAACGACGCAATCAAAGCTGACTGTAAATGACGTAAAAAGCAGTTTGACAGACTGGCCGACGCAGGCGAAGCGTCTGCCCTGTGCTCTGCAGTATGCGCTTCACCGACGTGCCCCACAGTTTTCAGTTTGACAGACTGGCCGACGCAGGCGAAGCGTCTGCCCTGTGCTCTGCAGTATGCGCTTCACCGACGTGCCCCACAGTTTTCTCTTTAAATTGTAACGAAAATGCAAACAGTGTAAACATGCACCGTGAACGATACATGATTAAAAGCTTAGCGCGTATCTAAATAATGGCTGCTCGCATCGCGCCTACCATCTTGTCCTGCTGTCTTGGCGAACTCGCTGGTTCACATGATGATGTGATGATGTGTGGTGTTTTATGGCGCAAGGGCCAATTGATGGCCAAATAGCGCCATTTCAATGAGTATAGAGATGCGGACAATGTTATGTTGCGTGGCTGTATAGGGGCCTTAAAATTCCTCGCGATAATGCGGGTAAAAACATAAGTATTAAAGACATGACAGTGGCGTGATATGCATATTAAAAGGGTGGATAAAGGTTTTGATAATAAAACATGTAAAAATATTTGGCACTAGCACACTTGCCTCATCAGTGCCCTTGTGTCCAAGGGCTGCGAGGCAAGTGCTTTTAAATGTAATCCAGCAGCAGCGACCTCTCTTGAGAGGTCACGCTACGCAATGCCTTGGGTATAATACATGGTAAAAATTAACATCTTTTAAAAAGCTAACAATGATTTATGGGTGAAAAGTGGTTCCCTACCGACAAACATTGCAGGGTGTAAAGGTATATGTTGTCGGTAGGTAATGGGAAGTGTTGTCTTCTTAGAGTGTCTAACTCTTTACATTGGATTAAAACGTGAAGAACTGTTAAAGCCTCACCACATTATCACACAATGGTGGATCACCACCGGATAAAAGATGAGTGGTGTGTCGTGTATGTGTGCCCTCTCCTGAGTCTTGTTAGTGTTACTTCTGTTAGACGTGATTTTGATACTGGTGGCCAATGGCCAAGGTGTGGCTTGATCACGTGTAGTTTGTTTTGTGTGTGTGTATCCCCACTTGCTCTGCCAGTAGTCCCTGAGGTTTAGCTTGAGAGACGGCTTAAGGTCAAGGGCCGGGAATTGATATGGATGTAATGGCGGTGCTCTCATGGACGGATGCAGCGAGCTGATCCGCCCTCACGTTGCCTTGGATCTCACGGTGCCCTGGCACCCAGCACACTATAAACATGTTGTTTGTGTGTGTAGAGTGTGCACAAAATGGAGTAAAGTGAGACAGAACTGGGTTTTTTTTGTTTTTTAAGACATGTGCAGAGTCGTTTACTACACTGAGAGAGTCTGTATAAATTACTGCTTTTTGTATTTGTAATTGTTTGATGTGTTTAGCTGCCACCAGTATCGCGTAAGCTTCCGCTGTGAGATACTTGTGCGTGGATGTAGAGGGCCAGCATCCGAAAAGGATGGGCCGACAGCAGCGTAGGACACAGAGGAGTAGTCTTGGAGGCATCTGTGAAGAACTCAGGACAGTGTATTTTGTGTTGAAGTTCCAGAAAAGTATGTTCGGATATGGGCAATAGGTGCATGTTTTGTAACTCTAGAAAAGACACATCGCAGTCTATAGTCTGCCACTGCCACGGTGGCGGGTATGCCTACAGGAGCCATTAAACTGTGTTCAAGTGACACTTCAGTTTCTTCAGCTAGACACTTCAGGCGAATTGAGAAGGGCTGCCTCATCGAAGGCCTGTTTTGAAACAGAGTGAGGCTCGACAAATCATTAATTGTAGAGTATGAGGGGTGCTTCTTGTCTGCTTTCACCTTAAGGAAATAAACAAAGGACATGTAAGTTCTCTGCAAGATGAAGCGACCCTCATTTGACTTAACATAAGGCTTTCTCTACGGGGCTGGTGCGAAAAGCACCCGTAGAAAGGCGGATGCCCAAATGATGCACGGGGGTCAAGCATCTTCAAGGCACTTTGAGTGGCAGATTGATAGACAATGGCCCAATAATCTAAGCGGGTACGAATAAGGCTTCTATAGAGGTTCATGAGGCATTGCCTATCACTACCCCACGTAGTACCTGACAACACTTTTATAACATTCATGGCTTTTAAACATTTGTTTTTAAATACTTGATGTGCGGTACGAAGGTCAACTTGTTGTCCAGGATTAAGCCTAAGAATTTATGCTCGGCTTTGACGGACAGACGTTGCCCGTTCAGCCGAATGTCAGGTTCCGAGTGCATGCCTCTCTTTCGAGAGAACAAGACACACGTGCTTTTTTGTGGGTTAAAGTCGAAATCCGTTTTCGTCTGCCCATTTGGAGACCTTATTTAAACCCATCTGAACTCTGCCGCTCACAACCAATGGCTAAGTTGCATGACTTGAAGCCAAGCTGAACGTCGTCGACATATGTACAATAGAACATCATGCGAGGGAAATGGACAAGTGCAAAGAATTCATTTTGATGATAAAAAGTGTGCAACTAAGCACACCACCTTGTGGCACGCCTGTTTCCTGGACAAATGTTTGAGAGAGCACACTGCCCAGACGGACACGGAATGTCCGGTTGACAGGTAACTTTCGATTATATGAAACATTCTTCCGCGCACACCAAGGTGGGACCAGTCTCTTAGGATTCCAAACGCCATGTTGTATCATATCCTTTTCGATATCGAGGAACACAGAGAGAAAATATTGTTTATGGACGAAGGCGTCTCTAATCTGTGCCTCGATACGAACAAGGTGGTCTGTGGTGGATCTACTTTCTCGAAACCCGCACTGAAATGGGTCGAGCAAATTGTTTGTTTCAAGGATATGTACAAGTCGGCAGTTTATCATTTTTTCGAAGACTTTGCACAAGCAGCTTGTAAGTGCAATAGGCCTATAACTTGAAGCTAAAGAAGGGTCCTTGCCCTCTTTCAAAATGGGAATAATAATAGCCTCTTTCCAGGAGATAGGGATAGTGCCAGAAAACCAGATAGCATTGTACAAACAAAGTAGGGTTTTTCGTGTTTCTGCTGGTAGGTTTTTTAACATTTCATACACCACACGGTCAGAACCTGGGGCAGAAGTACTGCAGGAGTTTAGAGATGTTCGGAGCTCAGCTAGACTGAAAGCTTGGTTATATGCCTCGTATCTAGTGGATTTGTGTTCGAGTTTCTGTTTTCTATTCTTGTTCTGTATTTTTGGAAAGTGTCAGTATAGTGGGACGAGCTGGATACCTGTCAAAGTGCGCACCGAGGAAGTTTGCTTGATCTTCCAAGGTATCACCCTGAGTGTTTACAAGTGGGAGTGAGTGTACTTTTCTTCCTGCTACCCTACGAACCATGTTCCAGACTTTGGCTTCTTGTGTATATGAATTTATCCCTGATAAAAACTTGTGCCAGCTTCTCTTCTGGCCTGCCGACGCGTTCTCCTGCCTCGGATTTTATTTTCTTGAAGCTCTCAAGGTTTTCCGCCGTCGGCTGAGTTTCGCAGCAACCTCCATGCCCTGTTCTGTTCCCTTCGCGCATTCGACACTCAGTATTCCACCACGGGACATGTCGTTTGCCGGGCAGTCCAGACGTTTGTGGAATGCACTTGGCTGCTGCATCAGTAAGAAAGGCCGTGAAGTACTGAACAGCTTCATCTATGCCTAATCCGCATATGTCAGTCCAATTTAAGTGAGTAAGCTTTTGAAATTGTTCCCAGTCGGCTTTGTTTACCAGCCATTTGGGAACATGTGGAGGACATTCATATATTATTGGTGTACTCAAAACTAAAGGAAAATGGTCACTTCCGTATGGATTTTTTATGACTTTCCACTGAAGCAATGGTACAAGTGAAGGAGATGCGATACTCAGGTCTATTGAAGAGTAAGTTTTGTTGGCAAGGTTATAGTATGTTGCCTCTTTCCTATTCAACAGACAAGCACCTGATGAAATGAGGAATTGTTCAATAGACGACCTCGTGCATCACAGCGAGAGTCACCCCACAGACCATTATGTGCATTCAGGTCCCCAAGGACCAGATAAGGTTCAGGTAGTTCGTCCATTAAAGACTGGAATTGGAGTTTTTCAAGACGGTGGTGCGGAGGTATGTACAAGAGCAGACAGTGACAAGTTTGTTTAGAATAACTGCTCGAACAGCCACCGCCTCGAGGGAAGTTTTAAGGGGTAATTGTGTGCATGCTATCCCTTGACTAACTATAACCGCTACACCACCGGATGGTGGCATGGCATCATCTCTATCTTTTCGAAAGATTACGTACTTACGTAAAAAGTTTGTGTTTGTTCGTTTTAAGTGTGTCTCTTGTACACACAGCACTCTTGGATTGTATTCATGGAGGAGTTCTTGTAAGTCGTCAAGGTTTCGAAGAAGGCCTCGGATGTTCCACTGTAATATTTCTGTCTGCATACTAAAAGAAGAGATGCTGCTGTGTGTACAGAGAGTGTCCTGTGTTAAAGTGAGCTTGTTATTTTAGGTGGCGGGACGGTCGTCCGGCCCCGTTATTGGTTTTTATTTTCTTGGCGCGCTCCAAGGAGGTGCGCCGCTCTTTTGGTACCAAGGGTACCGTTGTATCCATTGCCTCGTCAGAGGCACTGGATGCCCGCACATGCGAGCTGGTGGTTCGGATTTTAGGCCTCGCCTGGTGAGGTGAGGCTTGAGACCAGAGGACCCTGGAGTCTCCGGCCTCAATTTGCTTGAAGGCGAAGTAGACTGAACCACTGCCGCCTTGGGGGCAGGCGCCACAGCCGACGGCTCGCTCTGCGCTGGCCGAAGGGGTGGCGAGGGCTGGTGCGGCGTTGCCCCCTGACGCGCCGCATCAGCACATGTTGCGCCGTAAAATGGCGACACTCTTCGTCTTGCTTCTTTGAATGTGATGTTTTCTTTGACTTTAAGTGTAATTATTTCTTTTTCTTTCTTCCAGTTAGGACACGAACGCGAATACGCGGCGTGTTCCCCATCACAATTCACGCAGTGAGGCGTAGTAACACAGTTATCAGATGTGTGGCCGTGGCTACCACATCTTGCACAAGTTTCCTGACCGCGGCAGTTCTGCGAGCCATGACCAAATCGTTGACATTTATAACACCGCCTTGGATTGGGAATGTAGGGGCGGACAGAAAGTTTGATGTAGCCTGTGTCGATAGATGAAGGCAGTGTGCTAGATGCAAAGGTGAGTATTAAATGTTTGGTAGGTATTCTTTGTTCTCTCGTCTCTGTGATGACGATTCGTTTCACATCTGTACATTTTGCTCTTTCCACCCTTCAAGCAGTTCCTGTTCAGACATTTCAAGAAGGTCTGCTTCTGAAACAACTCCGCGTGAGGTGTTCATTGATCTATGGGGTGAAATAGATACTGGGATATTACCAAATGCTACGAGGCTGCCAAGTTTCTCAAAGTGGTGTTTTTCAGGTAGCTCAAGGAGAAGGTCTCCACTAGCCATCTTTGTAACCTTGTATCCTGGGCCAAAGACCTCTGTCAGAGATTTAGCAACAAGGAATGGAGATATTGCTCTGGCTTGTTTTGTTGGGTTTTCACTGTGCACAACATGGAATTTGGGAAAACATTGTCTGGGTTTGCTGAAAAATGATATGTCATCGGTGCGTCCCCTCTTAGGCGGGAGACGATCTAGGAGACGGGGAAATGCAGGTGTTCCCATATTAGTGTACTTTTTGTTCGGCAGCAATGGCGACCACCACCATGGAGTCCAACCAGGGGACGCTGAAGCACTTAATAGCATAAGGCTGCAGACGCCAGCCGTACATTGCCACTATAACCAAATATAACTACTCAAGGTTGAGTAATTACACAAGGTGAACCCTTGCCGCCATGAAAAATCGGAAGTAAATGAAAGAGAGAAGACAGGACAGATTAAAGACGAGAAAAGACTAAGATATAGGAAGAGAGAGATAGGAAAAGGCGACTGCCGATTTCCCCTGGGTGGGTCAGCCCAGGGTGCCGTCTACGTGAAGCCGGGGCCAAAGGGGTGTGTTGCCTCTGCCGGGGGGCCTTAAGGTCCAATCACCCAGCGTCGGCTCAACCCCCAGGATCCGCTTTTCCCCGGACACGGCAAAGCCACGCACGGCTAGGCGTGGGAGGGAGCCGAAACTCCCCCGTTAGCTCGGGTCCGTGGTGTCGCTACACACCAAACGCCTACTTGCGCAGGCGCCCCTGCGGGGTCGCTGGTTCACAATAAAGGATGCACTCGTGTAGGCTTTGGATATTCTCATTACGTTGATATACTGTAATACGAATGCGTTACTTTCGGTACCGATGCTCAGTTTGACAGACTCCCATGTCTACAAAAGTGCCCCTGCATTTGTGTGAATACTAGTCGGATTGTGCCCAAAGCATTTCTGTTGAACCTTGTGGGAATTGAGGCCAGCCCGCTGTCTTTGCCACCTATTTCTGCTGCCGTTCTTATGTCCCGACATGACTCCCCTCTGCTGTCTGCCACGCTGGGAAAGCGAGGAGTGATGCTTAGCCCCTCTCAACCGGTAGCGGACGTCGACTGTGACGCCGCGCGCAAGATCTCTTAAGAGGTGTCGCGCGCGCGTCGGGAGCGAGTCAGATTTCTCCAGGACAGCTTCAGGTGAGCACGAATTCCCTTTTTCGTCCATTGACTCCCGTTGTTTGGGGCTCGCCGGACTTCATTGACGGCGCCTCGCGTCCGAGAAGAACGCTCACCTTTTGTTGCCCCTTTGTGTACGCTCAGCCGAAGAGCGTACGCAGTCCTAGTGCATGGCCAAGCTATGCCGACCCGTATCTTTCCAAAGCCAACACGAGCGCCTTTGCCCTCGCTCGAGCAACTGGGCCTTGGTCCCGGTGTCTCCGTGAATCACTTTTACCACAGACGTGTTCGCAGCACCCTGTGTAGTACTTCTCGCTCGTGGTGTGGATAAGCCCATTTGCTTTCTTGCTGCGCCTTTGCAACAGGCTCTGTACTGCGTTTTGGTGTTGCCACAGACAATAAAAACTAGCGACCTTGAGCGGCATCATGTTCTCGCCACGGCGATGGTTAACACGTGCCCTGCGGCTTGCTAAGACCAGACCCACGCTAGTGGCCGTACTCCTTCGTGATACATGCACACTACACTGGCGCCTCCCGATTGGGAAACCTCTCGGTAGACCTTGCTCGTGGCGCCACAGTCGACATCCACTACCATGTGAGAAGGGTTAAGCGTCACTTCTCGCTCTCCCAGCGCGAAAGACCGCGGAGGTCTAGAGAGTCATGTCAGGACATGGCAACGCAGAAAGAGGCTGGAAAGCCCGTGCAAAGGTGGCGGGCTAGCCTCGATTCCCACAACCTATGGTAGCAGAATCCTTTTTCTTATAATACAATTATGAGATTAAATTGCTTTGAACCAAGCACGATACGTTATTGCCGAACTTTGCTGCTTTGACTACTCGATCATAGATGACGCAGCTAGTCTAGCATTTCGCAGGGCATTGTTTTGCTGGTTTTGTTTTTTGGAAGGGCGTTACGGTATAACTTAGCGAGTGAAACATGCTAATGCAAGGGGTCTACGCTATACTACAGCTGCCTAATACAAAACATACATATATAGCCTAGAACATATTAAAATTAATATGTGTGTCACACTACTGCACACTTTTGGTTCTTGTTTAAACAACAACCACCATCCCTCGCATCATGAGTATATATTGGATGCTGCGATCCTTGTGAGCACACTCTTCTAGCAGACCTTCTCAACACATTTGCACGAAAGAACAAAGGCTGATGTCCTTGCCCCAGCAGTATTTTTTTTGGAGTTTCATGCATATTTACACTTCTTGAAAACTTCGTTGAAAGTTGCCTGCTCACATAACCAGCGATGCTTACACAAAAACCACTCTGGTCCTGCCTCACTCTGTGCTCTCTGAAACCAAAACTTCAAATAAGTTCTATAAAACTATTTACAAGTAATTAACTGCTGCACAATTTAGCAAATGAGCTTTCCAGCAGCGATATGTGGGTCATTTGCTGCCTATTGCAGCATAAAGAGAAGACGTGGAATTTTTGTATCAGTGCTCCTTTAAGTGTGAGTAATGAATCCCCCCCCCCCCCTCCTCAGATGTTTTTCATGCAATGCGAGCTCTAAAATCATGAAAATACTAAAGAAGGGCTTGCCGTACACTCGCCTTGATGTATTCACAACAGAGGAGGAGGATTAAAAGTGGAAGGACAGGGAGAATATTCACAACAGATGTCACAAATACTCCAAGAGCATCAAATACACAGCTTATTTAGCACTTTCCGAAACATGTGGCCACTTGCTGATCACCCACTCACCTCTTACAGTGGATTCTTCCTTTGGAGTCGTGTAGAGTTGACCAGCAGAAATAATCCTGCGCTGAACACTCCCGTCATTGTCCACGCTGATGTCCTCCAGTTTCCAGTCGAGCAGCTCGACCTCGAAGATGAGCGTTGCATTAGGCGGGATCTTCGGTGGGCTGCCCTTGTCGCCGTAGGCATAGTCAGGTGCACAGGTGAGAATGGCCACCTCCCCTTTCTTCATTGTCTTGACTCCGATATCCCATGCTTTGATCACAGACCCTGCGCACAAGTGGCCAGGCACTCAATCCCGGGGGCAGTGGAAAGCGGTAACATGTACCGCATGAACCAAACTAGGGAAATTTTTAAGGGATTATTTTTTTTTCTTTGTTAGACACAACATTAGCAAGAACAGTGTCAAGAACACGGAGGTGTATGGGAAGTTAGTAGTAATTGCGGCATTGGTGTGAAGAAATCAAAGTGGGCGAAAAGGTAACTTGTGCCCGCAGGCACCGACTTTGCACCTTCTCCAACCACTCAGACTTGTATTGTAATTACTACAAATAACATTCCATATACCTTCCTTATTTTTTTTTTATCATCTCTTATGTGTTAGTTCACACACCTATATACTGGTGCACCAGAACATTTCACTGGCAGACCTGCCACAAAAGTGGACAAAGAGGTGTCCAAATGCCACATTTCTTAGTATGACAAAAGGCTTTGACTGCATGTAATCAGGACTGAAAAAGAAAGGCTGATTTGATATGCAGCCATGCACTCACAACAACTGCACTTCACAGAAAATGATGAAGGTTTTTGGTAAGCAATGCAGGTTATGTTTAGAAGAAGGGTGGTGGTTAGCAAATATGGAACAGGGATGTAGCTAGAGTATGGAGGGGGAGCAACGTCTTTGCATGTTCGTCTGTGTCCAATGCATACACAAATTGAACATTTCCACAGGGACGGGGGAAGGCAAACTCTCCCCTGGCTACACCTAAGATGTAGAAAGAAGTCACAGGCGATGACTTCAATGCTGCAAAGAAAGGATTAAACAATTTTGCATAAAAAATTGGACTTCACCTAGCCAAAATGAATGCTCAGCCAACAAATGCTTATTGTCCAGGAATGTGAAGATACTACCAAGAGGACAGTGCTTATTGTCACCTCATCTTAGCTGAGATTGTTTATTTGAGATAAATTTTCATGAATGTTGCAGTTTGCCACTGCATTTCAACAATTAAGTGTATCAGGGGGAATATGGTGTGTGTAGATGGTTCGAGCAACAGGAGTTATCGGACAAGTTGCCCTCGTGAGTTCTCGATTTTTTCTAACAATCTTGGGGTTTTTTTTTCAAACAGTTCTGTATCTAAGGGTCCCATTCAGTGCGTGCAACAGCTAATGAACCCCCTGAACGATGTCCTCGCAACAAGCCACTGTGGAGAGAATGTTTATATACCACTACATTAACTCTTCAAATGTCATTGTTTCAGAATTGAGACCACGTTGCAGAGAGAAGTTGGGATGTCATAGCCTGCCAAAAACGATAAATTTTGAGCGAAGTGAATGACTTTCTGCTTCTGAGTTGAGTTGACTCTCTTTTTTAGACATAGCGAGTTAAACGTATAAAAAAATTTGGCAAAATCCTACGTACAGTGAGAATCAATAATATGCAAAGCACAAATGAGGAAGGTTGACATGCACTTAAAAATTAACACAATGTTTACGAGGTGGAGGTAATTATGCCTTACATGACTTCCTGTCATGATTGTCATGTTTGTACGTGTCACTTGCCTTCATCATCTATTTACGACACGTGATACCAATTTCGTATATGTGGAGCTAGCGAACCGCATCGAGCGCGATGTGAGCGTAGCATGTAGTCAAGTTTTACATGACCCAGGTGCCATAGT
>WOVY01013129.1:0-35739 GCA_013436015.1 Rhipicephalus annulatus | reverse complement strand
AAGCCGTGTTTCGGGGGAGACAACTATTGAGCGATAGGTGGCGTTGTGTTCGCGAGCAGTCATCCACACTATCATCATCACGGTTGGTAGAGCGATAGCACTGGCGGAAGACAAGCCTTGGTGGCGGGCGAGAGAGTTGAGTGAGTCTCTGTACAGCTGGTGGCGTTTCGCGTGAACGGTTGCTCTCGCGGCATGTCCCCGGTGCATGGCACCGCGGGCCGTCTGCTGGGAACTCGCGCGGTGGGTAAAGCATTAGCACCGTCGCCTTTTGTGTGCTTTTGTGTTTGTTATGTTGCTACGTGCTGAGTAATATTGTGTAAGGATGTCTTAGCATGTTATTACAATTGATGTATAATAATTTGGCTGACGATATTCTAAAATTAGCAGTTAAATAAATGTGTGTTTGATTTGGTTTAGACCGACCGCGCCTGCTGTGTCCGTTCAGTCCAAGAGTATGGCGCTCGCTCTCCCATTCGAGACCCAACGTGGAGCTCTTGGAGCATCGGACGAAAGTTTTCGCGGTTCGGTTCGGTACAAGCGTTTGTTAGAGCTGGGGTAGAGTAAGCCTAGAGGGACTCTCATCGCTAGCGTTGACGGTGTGTGCGTTGTTAAGAGCGAAAGATAGGTTGTTGTGACGTGTTTGACTTGTCGGCAGGTTTGTTTTTTATTTCTTTTTCTGCTTGCAGTAGTTTTTTGTTGTTGGTGTTGACTCAAGAACGTTGTTCAGTTAGGACAGAGCCATGCGGTCTGCATCCTGGGGTGAGCAAAGCTTGGAGCACGTGGATTGTAGGCCAAGCCCGAAGCGAGTGAGTACAGAAGCCTCATGGGTGGTGCGATTTCTGTAAATAGCTTCGTCTATCTTTTTGGACCTGGGGAATCAGGTGTCGTTGCTGTCTGGTATTGCGACCCAACGCCGGGGCATTGTGACACCGTCCGGGACGGTGGACGTCGATCACTCGATAAGCTGCTGTGTGCGGCGAGCGATAGGACAACCTCACAGAGTGGATGTCTCCTTGCGGCTGCCTCTCTGCACCTAAGCTGGGTGCTGGGTGGATGCCGGTTGTTGTCGACTCACTAGGCCTACGGCTCTGCGTAGCCGCCTGTCTCACACTTTGCTTCCCTCACTTTTTTTTTTCTTATCTTGTGATGCATGAGTCAGCAAAAGTGATTTTTCTTTTATTTTGTTGGGCATCTCGGCCTCCCCCCGATGTATTAGATAGCAGTACTGACCATTGTACCACGTGGGCGAGGCCCGTTTCTAGTAGGAAAACAAACTTCTGAATTCGAGCCAGCGTGGCTGGCGTCGCGGAACGTGGGAGACGGGTGAAGGGGTTGTGATCAAGAGAGGAGAGCCGATTTGCAAGAGAATGGAAAGGATTTGCGATAGAGGGAAAAGAGGCGATGATACGGCAGGATGGCGACCTTGAAACCAAAACACGCGGGAAAAAGGCAGGTCGGGTAGCTTGCTTGAAAGGTCTGCAAAACGCGCCACTCAAGCGTACTAAAACTTGAAAGAGTGCCTCAGCGCGCAGAGGTCAGAGCACAGCGCCTGGATCAGCGGGCCCGGCGGTGTTCAAAGAATCGGTGACCGTGGCAAAAAGTCGTTTGTTGCACCGACGGGTTTGCGTAGCCTCACCGACTTCGATACTTCGTGATTCGTTCCGCGCAAATTAACAGCTGTTTTTTGTTTCGTGCTTCCGCATGCTGAGCCGAGTGCGTAATGAGTGAGAACAGGTCCTAACACGAAACGAATCGCGAACTATCAGAAAGGTGGGGTAGCTTACGCGCGTGCGCTAGAGCAAGCCGATCAGATAGAGTCTGCGGCCGACGATGTTGGCAAATGGTCTGGTCACTCTAGGCCAGCGACGCCAATGACAGGACCAGCGATCAAAAACAGGAGAGATGGCGAACCGGCCTTCAAAAGATCGATGGCAGTGTGAAAACACGGGCCTCGCCTGGTAACGCAAGGTGCTCGGAGTAGCGGGGGACAAAGAACAGAGGGGTTCGTAACAAAAAGCGGTCGGGGATAGTGGCAACTAGGGGGGCGCGGAGGCAGGGTCGGCGTTTAACAATAAGAGCGTATGGGCACCTCGCCGATGCCTAATCGGTGGTCGAAAGTGGTTTTGGTCGAAAGTGGTCGAAACTGCCATAATAGATCGATGCACAGCTTTCTGGTGGTCTCACTTTCACTTGCGAGTGCATGCTTCTATCTCCTCTGGCATTTTTATGTTTCGTGGCTCTCTCTTTTATTGCACTTAGAGACTGTCACATAAAGCCAACTTGATGGCTCATGGCAGCTAAATACACAGACGGCAAGACACTACGATTCACCCAACACGCGAACCTGCACAATAGACCACACGGCCATGTAATCGTCCTCAAATATTGATACAATAAGAGAACAATGATGCCATCTAGCAAAAAAAAAAAAAAAAAAAAACGCTTCACTCCTTCTCGCACAACAAATTGCATAAATGACCATTGAATCTTCCCCAAAAGTAGTCGATATAAACATCACACAATTTACGTCCACTTATAATTACAGTCGCCGACCGTTTATTCGGACTCGACGGGAACCGCCGAAAAGTCCGAATAATCGGGAGTCCGAAAAAACGGATTCACTCGAAAAAAAGCCTTTTATTGGCCGATCGCCCAAAAAAACTGTCTGTGCGCGTCTGCACACACGCACGTTACGCGCGACCACGTCGGCATCTCCGCTTTCTTCGCCATCGTGAGCGTCTTGTAGCTCCCACGTTGGCCGCGTTTCTTCACTCCCGACGGCGCAGCAACGGGTGGCGTCGGAGCCATTTCAGCACGCCACGGAACACACAAGAGAGCAAAAGACGAACCAGGCCTACCCGCAGAAGCAACTGACTGACACCACTGACACAAACGCCAAACCACGCCAAACGCCACAGCGAACAGACTCCGTAAGTGGCTTGGCTTGGCCGCCCGACTGGCTAAAGCAAAAAAAAAACGTGTCGCCAAACATAGCCTTTGAGATCGGCAATGGCGATTTCTGCGTGCATTTTGACACTGGCCCGACGTCCATCCATAGCTAGTGCAGCATATCAGTGCTGGCAACCTAGCAAACGTATTGTTAACGTCCCTGTCAGCGTGTCATGGCGTACGGCGACGCATCCGGTCAGTCAAACGGAGTCCGAATAATCGAACGGCGCACAGCGGGACCCGAATTTTCGGTCGTGAGTTTACATTAGGTTCAATGGGGCGAGTGGCGGCGCCACGAAGATGTCCGAATAAACGGGCATGTCCGAATTTTCGGCGTCCGAATAAACGGTCGGCGACTGTAGTTGCTTGATTGATATGTGGGGTTTAACGTCCCAAAACCTCCATATGATTATGAGAGGCGTCGTAGTGGAGGGCTCCGGAAATTTCGACCACCTGGTGTTCTTCAACGTGCACCAACATCTAAGCACACGGGCCTACAGCATTTTCGCCTCAATCGAAAATGCAGACGCCGCAGCCGGGATTTCATTCCACGACCTGCGGGTCAGCAACAGAGTACCTTAGCCACTAGACCACTGCGGCGGGGCAATTATAATTAGTTCATGCTGTTTGATTTATGCTGCCAGAATTTGAGCGTTTTATACTTCTACATTTAGCACTACTCTAAGGTATTGTTATGGAAACAATGATGTTCCAAGATGTCAGCACTTTGGTGGTTAAAGCTTTTACGGGCCAACTTTTCCTCTAGAGTCTGTATATAACCTCCTTGAGTTACCCGCTGTAAGTACACACTGTGACCGAACCTGCCACGGTCTAGAACACGAGTACATGGTGAGAAGAGGAAAGCAGACAGTGCTTACCTTGAGAAAGTCTGTGCCCTTGCTTTTGCAGATCTCTCCTTGTTCTAACTTTTCTGGGGCATCCATCTCCCAGGACTCCTTGACCTGGAACACGTTTGTGACACATTGAAGATTCAGCACATGATTTAATAGCTCTGAGCATTTACAAAACACATGACAAAGGGCACCATTTCAACAGTGTAACACACTAGAAAGTAACTGAGGAATGCAATAATACTACATTTAAAAAATAAGGCGACATAAGGTTGGCATAGTGAAACATAATATCCAAGATTACCAACGAAGTATCATATGCTTTACATATATAAAAACAGCTCTATCAAAGAGTGTGCATAAAATTAACTATAACCACATTAATGCAAAATGTATCGAGAATTTTACTGTGCTATGCCCACAAAGTGAGACTTACAGGCAGAGAACCACTCTTGGAATTGTTTCTAACACTAAAAGGACATCTGTAGTAATTAGAAGTGCATCACGAAACAGAACAAGATACCAATCATTTGAAAATCAAAATATGCCTAATCTAAAGCTCATTTGAGAACCACCCAAGTCTTGAAATGTCTCTCAAAAGTGTTGTGATATTTGAGAATCCACTGTTCTGTTCCTTCGGAGGTCTCGTCAAACAAATTAAAGCTCGCTTATTTCTCATCTGTGCCTTCTTGTAGAATGTGGGATTTTATTTTGCCTACTACGTGCTACAAAAGAGAGATATGCGAATTAATGATGTCGATGTGGGTGCTCTCTATTTAACAGCACCAGCTTCTCAGGGTTACACGTTTTTGTGCAGCTTAGAAAACTGATCGGAAGTCAGACTTTTTTTTGAGCTTACTAAGACAGTGCAAAGTGGTGAGGCTGCAGCTACAATGGCAAGCTTTTCTGAAACCTTACTGGAAGTTTTGCGACATGAGCACATAAAAATAATTATTGATAAATCTATTTAGTCATGCACAGAGTTTCAGTTTAGCCCTACCCAGATATGATGAATCTTTGGGGGACCCCAAAACAATTTAAAAAATAATAATCTGATACTATGAGATATACAGGTTGCAAGTAGCGCACCTCATTGCTAGATAGTAATGTGCATCACCACATTACACTACTGTGTTTCAGTGAAGCTTAATGCATTTCAACCTTTCTTGAAGATACGAACACCGGGGAGCAATTATTTTCTTTATGTGAAGTGTCTTTTATGAGCAGGTTATCGCTTCTACATTTTCTTGTCAAAACCCATTTCAATGTAGGCGCAACGGTGCTTCTTATACCCAATTATCTTTTATATCAGCTTCGACTATATAGCAACGCCGTCATAGTAAGCAATATTTATAGATCCTTTTTTGCCCTTTTCATACAAACTCCATGAAAGACACTTTGCTCATTCATCCTACAAGAGATGTAGGAAATCCCCCTTCAACTTTTTTGAACAGAATCTGCTTAAACAGTGCTGTTGCATAGGCTAGATTCGTTCCAATGACGTGCTGTGCAATCACGTTCAAGAGAGGCAAACCTGCCGGGACACCGAGCAGCTTTTGAATTACGCATCTAAAGTGGCAGTAAAGGCCCTTAATGCATCCATAGCTCAGCACATTTGCACGAGACTTTCAATGAGATGCTAAGACTGTTTGATACCTAATAGTTTGATGCACCGAGTTTCATTACATTACTGTACTAATCATCTCAAGTAAACTTTTTGCAGCTCTTGGGGTGAGCATGGCGGGTCAAAAGCGTTTAGCATTTCAGTGCTTTTACAATTTTCTGTCCCCACTGAGCTGGATATAATGTGTCACATCAATGCCAGCAACAGCCTGTTTTGCTTCTGCTACAGGAAATATTGTGCTTCATAAAGACTGTTCCCGTAGGCTTGACTGCATCAATTAAAATAAGAACGATCAAAGGAGATAAATGTTGGCAGTAAGAGACGACACAAGAAAAATTGAAATGGTTCTCTCTCAATAAAGAATATTTTGACGGAGCTCATTGGTATTTCTGGGAAGATTTTTTTTTTTTTTTGCCATGGAAAGTATAAAACTAGGCTTGTATGAATAACACTTTTGTTGGGTAAAAGTACCTAAGCTCGAAACAAACGGCAGTTAGTATACCATAACATAAAAGTGAATTTTAGTAGTAGCATGATAAGATTATTAGAATATCAAAAGTTATAAGCAACATGCTGCATTTTTAAATTTGCTGTACTTGGCCAAAATAAGTCCATATAACAGGCTTCCGAACTTTAAAAGAACTTATAAGGGTCCTGGTAACATGCACACTTAACGTTAAAAGGACTCTACAACACTTTGAGTATGGTAAAAAAAAAAAAAAAAAAAACATTGAAGATCGGCAGTCGAAACTCCCGAGGACATGCAAGCCAAATATTAGAGCGCAACCACGCGGCTTGGAATTTACAATAAGTTCTCAAAGTCTGCTTTAAATCGCTTTCCCTTCTCTCAACAAGTGATGCTGCGTACTGAAAAATCAGTGCATCAGAGGCTATAGGCCCATCTCAGCTACAGGCTGATTTGAGCATGGCGCTCTCTGTTGTTATACTGTAGTCTCTGCAGGCAGGCCATGACTTGTCATCGCATGCACTATCGCACTGAAGAGAGAGAGATAGTGCTCAGTCACAAGGCTGCATTACATACCGTTTCTACCTCTTCCCTCTATGCAAAGTTTGCAGCACTTTCGTAGGGACGAGAGAAAGAATTTACAGCTTGTTACAAATCTTTCCAACTCTGCTCGTACTGGACGGATTCATAAAACTTTTGCGGCTGTCAATTCAGGAGGCAATGAGATACTTGAGTGAATTCATTGCGTGGCTATACTTGGAAAGTGTTGCCGGGCCCCTTTAACGAGTGGCATCGCGGGAGTGTGGACTTCATGACACAGCATCCCAATGCTGCAGTGAAGCCACTTCTTTACATGTGGTAACCCACTGAGTGTGTTTCATATTCTTTATAATTTCAGAATTAAGTTTGAAGCAAGTTCGAGTACCGTAATCTTCATTTGAATATTTAGGCCACAAATAGTCGCACAGACCTAGTCAAAGCCACTCAGTTTATCAGCTGCTTGGCACAACTAGACAAAAGAAACAATTATTCCCCCCCCCCCCCCCATCTTTGCAATTTTATACATCACTGTTTTACTGAATTTAATTTTGCTTGTTCTCAATCCCACCCTGTCCGCCACTTTTCATAACAGAAGGAGAGAAAAGAGTGCATGAGCGGCCACTCACATTCTCGAAGCTCTTCAGGGTGACCTCGTATTCAACCGTCGCATCGGGTGGGATGTTGAACTGTGGGTTGCCAGCTGCGCCAAAGGCCTTGCTGGGTGCAATCCGCAGAAGAGACTTCTCCGCCTTCTTGAACTTCTGCACGCCCTCTTCCACACCCTTTATGACACCATGGTCCGCTCCTTCGCCAATCACAACTCAACATCCCTTTCTTCAAACACGCGGTTTTCGTACAGGCCCTTGAGGTGGACTGAAGAGATAAAGGCAGCAGGAAGTTAGATATGACAAACTGATTTTTAAGCTCATCCCAAAGTATTCAGACTCACAAATTTCACGTAACATTTAAAGGCCGACTGCAATGAAATTATGCACGCCTCAAAAAGCTGATTTTAAAGAAAGTCTAACTGGCGACAATGCTGCCTGCCAAGTTTCACCTTCGAAATGCAAGTGATCACCTAAGAAAAAAACTCTCCAACAGTGCAATTTCCGATACCGAAACTATGAAAAACGACGCAATCAAAGCTGACTGTAAATGACGTAAAAAGCAGTTTGACAGACTGGCCGACGCAGGCGAAGCGTCTGCCCTGTGCTCTGCAGTATGCGCTTCACCGACGTGCCCCACAGTTTTCAGTTTGACAGACTGGCCGACGCAGGCGAAGCGTCTGCCCTGTGCTCTGCAGTATGCGCTTCACCGACGTGCCCCACAGTTTTCTCTTTAAATTGTAACGAAAATGCAAACAGTGTAAACATGCACCGTGAACGATACATGATTAAAAGCTTAGCGCGTATCTAAATAATGGCTGCTCGCATCGCGCCTACCATCTTGTCCTGCTGTCTTGGCGAACTCGCTGGTTCACATGATGATGTGATGATGTGTGGTGTTTTATGGCGCAAGGGCCAATTGATGGCCAAATAGCGCCATTTCAATGAGTATAGAGATGCGGACAATGTTATGTTGCGTGGCTGTATAGGGGCCTTAAAATTCCTCGCGATAATGCGGGTAAAAACATAAGTATTAAAGACATGACAGTGGCGTGATATGCATATTAAAAGGGTGATAAAGGTTTGATAATAAAAACATGTAAAAATATTTGGCACTAGCACACTTGCCTCATCAGTGCCCTTGTGTCCAAGGGCTGCGAGGCAAGTGCTTTTAAATGTAATCCAGCAGCAGCGACCTCTCTTGAGAGGTCACGCTACGCAATGCCTGGGTATAATACATGGTAAAAATTAACATCTTTTAAAAAAGCTAACAATGATTTATGGGTGAAAAGTGGTTCCCTACCGACAAACATTGCAGGGTGTAAAGGTATATGTTGTCGGTAGGGTAATGGGAAGTGTTGTCTTCTTAGAGTGTCTAACTCTTTACATTGGATTAAAACGTGAAGAACTGTTAAAGCCTCACCACATTTATCACACAATGGTGGATCACCACCGGATAAAAGATGAGTGTGTGTCGTGTATGTGTGCCCTATCCTGAGTCTTGTTAGTGTTACTTCTGTTAGACGTGATTTTGATACTGGTGGCCAATGGCCAAGGTGTGGCTTGATAACGTGTAGTTTGTTTTGTGTGTGTGTATCCCACTTGCTCTGCCAGTAGTCCCTGAGGTTTAGCTTGAGAGACGGCTTAAGGTCAAGGGCCGGGATTGATATGGATGTAATGGCGGTGCTCTCATGGACGGATGCAGCGAGCTGATCCGCCCTCACGTTGCCTTGGATCTCACGGTGCCCTGGCACCCAGCACACTATAACATGTTGTTTGTGTGTGTAGAGTGTGCACAAAATGGAGTAAAGTGAGACAAGAACTGGGTTTTTTTGTTTTTTAAGACTGTGCAGAGTCGTTACTACACTGAGAGAGTCTGTATAAATTACTGCTTTTTGTATTTGTAATTGTTTGATGTGTTTAGCTGCCACCAGTATCGCGTAAGCTTCCGCTGTGAAGATACTTGTGCGTGGATGTAGAGGGCCAGCATCCGAAAAGGATGGGCCGACAGCAGCGTAGGACACAGAGGAGTTAGTCTTGGAGGCATCTGTGAAGAACTCAGGACATGTGTATTTGTGTTGAAGTTCCAGAAAGTATGTTCGGATATGGGCAATAGGTGCATGTTTTGTAACCTCTAGAAAAGACACATCGCAGTCTATAGTCTGCCACTGCCACGGTGGCGGGTATGCTACAGGAGCCATTAAACTGTGTTCAAGTGACACTTCAGTTTCTTCAGCTAGACACTTCAGGCGAATTGAGAAGGGCTGCCTCATCGAAGGCCTGTTTTGAAACAGAGTTGAGCTCGACAAATCATTAATTGTAGAGTATGAGGGGTGCTTCTTGTCTGCTTTCACCTTAAGGAAATAAACAAAGGACATGTAAGTTCTCTGCAGATGAAGCGACCACTCATTTGACTTAACATAAAGGCTTTCTACGGGGCTGGTGCGAAAAGCACCCGTAGAAAGGCGGATGCCCAAATGATGCACGGGGTCAAGCATCTTCAAGGCACTTTGAGTGGCAGATTGATAGACAATGGCCCCATAATCTAAGCGGGTACGAATAAGGCTTCTATAGAGGTTCATGAGGCATTGCCTATCACTACCCCACGTAGTACCTGACAACACTTTTATAACATTCATGGCTTTTAAACATTTTGTTTTTAAATACTTGATGTGCGGTACGAAGGTCAACTTGTTGTCCAGGATTAAGCCTAAGAATTTATGCTCGGCTTTGACGGACAGACGTTGCCCGTTCAGCCGAATGTCAGGTTCCGAGTGCATGCCTCTCTTTCGAGAGAACAAGACACACGTGCTTTTTTGTGGGTTAAGTCGAAATCCGTTTTCGTCTGCCCATTTGGAGACCTTATTTAAACCCATCTGAACCTGCCGCTCACACATGGCTAAGTTGCATGACTTGAAGCCAAGCTGAACGTCGTCGACATATGTACAATAGAACATCATGCGGGGAATGGACAAGTGCAAAGAATTCATTTTGATGATAAAAAGTGTGCAACTAAGCACACCACCTTGTGGCACGCCTGTTTCCTGGACAAATGTTTGAGAGAGCACACTGCCCAGACGGACACGGAATGTCCGGTTTGACAGGTAACTTTCGATTATATGAAACATTCTTCCGCGCACACCAAGGTGGGACAGGTCTCTTAGGATTCCAAAACGCCATGTTGTATCATATGCCTTTTCGATATCGAGGAACACAGAGAGAAAATATTGTTTATGGACGAAGGCGTCTCTAATCTGTGCCTCGATACGAACAAGGTGGTCTGTGGTGGATCTACTTTCTCGAAACCCGCACTGAAATGGGTCGAGCAAATTGTTTGTTTCAAGGATATGTACAAGTCGGCAGTTTATCATTTTTTCGAAGACTTTGCACAAGCAGCTTGTAAGTGCAATAGGCCTATAACTTGAAGCTAAAGAAGGGTCCTTGCCCTCTTTCAAAATGGGAATAATAATAGCCTCTTTCCAGGAGATAGGGATAGTGCCAGAAAACCAGATAGCATTGTACAAACAGAGTAGGGTTTTTCGTGTTTCTGCTGGTAGGTTTTTTAACATTTCATACACCACACGGTCAGAACCTGGGGCAGAAGTACTGCAGGAGTTTAAAGATGTTCGGAGCTCAGCTAGACTGAAAGCTTGGTTATATGCCTCGTATCTAGTGGATTTGTGTTCGAGTTTCTGTTTTTCTATTCTTGTTCTGTATTTTTGGAAAGTGTCAGTATAGTGGGACGAGCTGGATACCTGTTCAAAGTGCGCACCGAGGAAGTTTGCTTGATCTTCCAAGGTATCACCCTGAGTGTTTACAAGTGGGAGTGAGTGTACTTTTCTTCCTGCTACCCTACGAACCATGTTCCAGACTTTGGCTTCTTGTGTATATGAATTTATCCCTGATAAAAACTTGTGCCAGCTTTCTCTTCTGGCCTGCCGACGCGTTCTCCTGCCTCGAGATTTTATTTTCTTGAAGCTCTCAAGGTTTTCCGCCGTCGGCGAGTTTCGCAGCAACCTCCATGCCCTGTTCTGTTCCCTTCGCGCATTCCGACACTCAGTATTCCACCACGGGACATGTCGTTTGCCGGGCAGTCCAGACGTTTGTGGAATGCACTTGGCTGCTGCATCAGTAAGAAAGGCCGTGAAGTACTGAACAGCTTCATCTATGCCTAATCCGCATATGTCAGTCCAATTTAAGTGAGTAAGCTTTTGAAATTGTTCCCAGTCGGCTTTGTTTACCAGCCATTTGGGAACATGTGGAGGACATTCATATATTATTGGTGTACTCAAAACTAAAGGAAAATGGTCACTTCCGTATGGATTTTTTATGACTTTCCACTGAAGCAATGGTACAAGTGAAGGAGATGCGATACTCAGGTCTATTGAAGAGTAAGTTTTGTTGGCAAGGTTATAGTATGTTGCCTCTTTCCTATTCAACAGACAAGCACCTGATGAAATGAGGAATTGTTCAATAAGACGACCTCGTGCATCACAGCGAGAGTCACCCCACAGACCATTATGTGCATTCAGGTCCCCAAGGACCAGATAAGGTTCAGGTAGTTCGTCCATTAAAGACTGGAATTGGAGTTTTTCAAGACGGTGGTGCGGAGGTATGTACACAGAGCAGACAGTGACAAGTTTGTTTAGAATAACTGCTCGAACAGCCACCGCCTCGAGGGAAGTTTTAAGGGGTAATTGTGTGCATGCTATCCCTTGACTAACTATAACCGCTACACCACCGGATGGTGGCATGGCATCATCTCTATCTTTTCGAAAGATTACATACTTACGTAAAAAGTTTGTGTTTGTTCGTTTTAAGTGTGTCTCTTGTACACACAGCACTCTTGGATTGTATTCATGGAGGAGTTCTTGTAAGTCGTCAAGGTTTCGAAGAAGGCCTCGGATGTTCCACTGTAATATTTCTGTCTGCATACTAAAAGAAGAGATGCTGCTGTGTGTACAGAGAGTGTCCTGTGTTAAAGTGAGCTTGTTATTTTAGGTGGCGGGACGGTCGTCCGGCCCCGTTATTGGTTTTTTATTTTTCTTGGCGCGCTCCAAGGAGGTGCGCCGCTCTTTTGGTACCAAGGGTACCGTTGTATCCATTGCCTCGTCAGAGGCACTGGATGCCCGCACATGCGAGCTGGTGGTTCGGATTTTAGGCCTCGCCTGGTGAGGTGAGGCCTTGAGACCAGAGGACCCTGGAGTCTCCGGCCTCAATTTGCTTGAAGGCGAAGTAGACTGAACCACTGCCGCCTTGGGGGCAGGCGCCACAGCCGACGGCTCGCTCTGCGCTGGCCGAAGGGGTGGCGAGGGCTGGTGCGGCGTTGCCCCCTGACGCGCCGCATCAGCACATGTTGCGCCGTAAAATGGCGACACTCTTCGTCTTGCTTCTTTGAATGTGATGTTTTCTTTGACTTTAAGTGTAATTATTTCTTTTTCTTTCTTCCAGTTAGGACACGAACGCGAATACGCGGCGTGTTCCCCATCACAATTCACGCAGTGAGGCGTAGTAACACAGTTATCAGATGTGTGGCCGTGGCTACCACATCTTGCACAAGTTTCCTGACCGCGGCAGTTCTGCGAGCCATGACCAAATCGTTGACATTTATAACACCGCCTTGGATTGGGAATGTAGGGGCGGACAGAAAGTTTGATGTAGCCTGTGTCGATAGATGAAGGCAGTGTGCTAGATGCAAAGGTGAGTATTAAATGTTTGGTAGGTATTTCTTTGTTCTCTCGTCTGATGACGATTCGTTTCACATCTGTAACATTTTGCTCTTTCCACCCTTCAAGCAGTTCCTGTTCAGACATTTCAAGAAGGTCTGCTTCTGAAACAACTCCGCGTGAGGTGTTCATTGATCTATGGGGTGAAATAGATACTGGGATATTACCAAATGCTACGAGGCTGCCAAGTTTCTCAAAGTGGTGTTTTTCAGGTAGCTCAAGGAGAAGGTCTCCACTAGCCATCTTTGTAACCTTGTATCCTGGGCCAAAGACCTCTGTCAGAGATTTAGCAACAAGGAATGGAGATATTGCTCTGGCTTGTTTTGTTGGGTTTTCACTGTGCACAACATGAAATTTGGGAAAACATTGTCTGGGTTTGCTGAAAAATGATATGTCATCGGTGCGTCCCCTCTTAGGCGGGAGACGATCTAGGAGACGGGGAAATGCAGGTGTTCCCATATTAGTGTACTTTTTGTTCGGCAGCAATGGCGACCACCCACCATGGAGTCCAACCAGGGGACGCTGAAGCACTTAATAGCATAAGGCTGCAGACGCCAGCCGTACATTGCCACTATAACCAAATATAACTACTCAAGGTTGAGTAATTACACAAGGTGAACCCTTGCCGCCATGAAAAATCGGAAGTAAATGGAAGAGAGAAGAAGACAGGACAGATTTAAAGACGAGAAAAGACTAAGATATAGGAAGAGAGAGATAGGAAAAGGCGACTGCCGATTTCCCCTGGGTGGGTCAGCCCAGGGGTGCCGTCTACGTGAAGCCGGGGCCAAAGGGGTGTGTTGCCTCTGCCGGGGGGCCTTAAAGGTCCAATCACCCAGCGTCGGCTCAACCCCCAGGATCCGCTTTTCCCCGGACACGGCAAAGCCATGCACGGCTAGGCGTGGGAGGGAGCCGAAACTCCCCCGTTAGCTCGGGTCCGTGGTGTCGCTACACACCAAACGCCTACTTGCGCAGGCGCCCCTGCGGGGTCGCTGGTTCACAATAAAGGATGCACTCGTGTAGGCTTTGGATATTCTCATTACGTTGATATACTGTAATACGAATGCGTTACTTTCGGTACCGATGCTCAGTTTGACAGACTCCCATGTCTACAAAAAGTGCCCCTGCATTTGTGTGAATACTAGTCGGATTGTGCCCAAAGCATTTCTGTTGAACCTTGTGGGAATTGAGGCCAGCCCGCTGTCTTTGCCACCTATTTCTGCCGTTCTTATGTCCCGACATGACTCCCCTCTGCTGTCTGCCACGCTGGGAAAGCGAGGAGTGATGCTTAGCCCCTCTCAACCGGTAGCGGACGTCGACTGTGACGCCGCGCGCAAGATCTCTTAAGAGGTGTCGCGCGCGCGTCGGGAGCGAGTCAGATTTCTCCAGGACAGCTTCAGGTGAGCACGAATTCCCTTTTTCGTCCATTGACTCCCGTTGTTTGGGGCTCGCCGGACTTCATTGACGGCGCCTCGCGTCCGAGAAGAACGCTCACCTTTTGTTGCCCCTTTGTGTACGCTCAGCCGAAGAGCGTACGCAGTCCTAGTGCATGGCCAAGCTATGCCGACCCGTATCTTTCCAAAGCCAACACGAGCGCCTTTGCCCTCGCTCGAGCAACTGGGCCTTGGTCCCGGTGTCTCCGTGAATCACTTTTACCACAGACGTGTTCGCAGCACCCTGTGTAGTACTTCTCGCTCGTGGTGTGGATAAGCCCATTTGCTTTCTTGCTGCGCCTTTGCAACAGGCTCTGTACTGCGTTTTGGTGTTGCCACAGACAATAAAAACTAGCGACCTTGAGCGGCATCATGTTCTCGCCACGGCGATGGTTAACACGTGCCCTGCGGCTTGCTAAGACCAGACCCACGCTAGTGGCCGTACTCCTTCGTGATACATGCACACTACACTGGCGCCTCCCGATTGGGAAACCTCTCGGTAGACCTTGCTCGTGGCGCCACAGTCGACATCCACTACCATGTGAGAAGGGTTAAGCGTCACTTCTCGCTCTCCCAGCGCGAAAGACCGCGGAGGTCTAGAGAGTCATGTCAGGACATGGCAACGCAGAAAGAGGCTGGAAAGCCCGTGCAAAGGTGGCGGGCTAGCCTCGATTCCCACAACCTATGGTAGCAGAATCCTTTTTCTTATAATACAATTATGAGATTAAATTGCTTTGAACCAAGCACGATACGTTATTGCCGAACTTTGCTGCTTTGACTACTCGATCATAGATGACGCAGCTAGTCTAGCATTTCGCAGGGCATTGTTTTGCTGGTTTTGTTTTTTGGAAGGGCGTTACGGTATAACTTAGCGAGTGAAACATGCTAATGCAAGGGGTCTACGCTATACTACAGCTGCCTAATACAAATACATAATATAGCCTAGAACATATTAAAATTAATATGTGTGTCACACTACTGCACACTTTTGGTTCTTGTTTAAACAACAACCAACCATCCCTCGCATCATGAGTATATATTGGATGCTGCGATCCTTGTGAGCACACTCTTCTAGCAGACCTTCTCAACACATTTGCACGAAAGAACAAAGGCTGATGTCCTTGCCCCAGCAGTGTATTTTTTGGAGTTTCATGCATATTTACACTTCTTGAAAACTTCGTTGAAAGTTGCCTGCTCACATAACCAGCGATGCTTACACAAAAACCACTCTGGTCCTGCCTCACTCTGTGCTCTCTGAAACCAAAACTTCAAATAAGTTCTATAAAACTATTTACAAGTAATTAACTGCTGCACAATTTAGCAAATGAGCTTTCCAGCAGCGATATGTGGGTCATTTGCTGCCTATTGCAGCATAAAAGAGAAGACGTGGAATTTTTGTATCAGTGCTCCTTTAAGTGTGAGTAATGAATCCCCCCCCCCCTCCTCAGATGTTTTTCATGCAATGCGAGCTCTAAAATCATGAAAATACTAAAGAAGGGCTTGCCGTACACTCGCCTTGATGTATTCACAACAGAGGAGGAGGATTAAAAGTGGAAGGACAGGGAGAATATTCACAACAGATGTCACAAATACTCCAAGAGCATCAAATACACAGCTTATTTAGCACTTTCCGAAACATGTGGCCCACTTGCTGATCACCCACTCACCTCTTACAGTGGATTCTTCCTTTGGAGTCGTGTAGAGTTGACCAGCAGAAATAATCCTGCGCTGAACACTCCCGTCATTGTCCACGCTGATGTCCTCCAGTTTCCAGTCGAGCAGCTCGACCTCGAAGATGAGCGTTGCATTAGGCGGGATCTTCGGTGGGCTGCCCTTGTCGCCGTAGGCATAGTCAGGTGCACAGGTGAGAATGGCCACCTCCCCTTTCTTCATTGTCTTGACTCCGATATCCCATGCTTTGATCACAGACCCTGCGCACAAAGTGGCCAGGCACTCAATCCCGGGGGCAGTGGAAAGCGGTAACATGTACCGCATGAACCAAACTAGGGAAATTTTTAAGGGATTATTTTTTTTTCTTTGTTAGACACAACATTAGCAAGAACAGTGTCAAGAACACGGAAGGTGTATGGGAAGTTAGTAGTAATTGCGGCATTGGTGTGAAGAAATCAAAGTGGGCGAAAAGGTAACTTGTGCCCGCAGGCACCGACTTTGCACCTTCTCCAACCACTCAGACTTGTATTGTAATTACTACAAATAACATTCCATATACCTTCCTTATTTTTTTTTATCATCTCTTATGTGTTAGTTCACACACACTATATACTGGTGCACCAGAACATTTCACTGGCAGACCTGCCACAAAAGTGGACAAAGAGGTGTCCAAATGGCCACATTTCTTAGTATGACGAAAAGGCTTTGGACTGCATTGTAATCAGGACTGAAAAAGAAAGGCTGATTTGATATGCAGCCATGCACTCACAACAACTGCACTTCACAGAAAATGATGAAGGTTTTTGGTAAGCAATGCAGGTTATGTTTAGAAGAAGGGTGGTGGTTAGCAAAATATGGAACAGGGATGTAGCTAGAGTATGGAGGGGGGAGCAACGTCTTTGCATGTTCGTCTGTGTCCAATGCATACACAAATTGAACATTTCCACAGGGACGGGGGAAGGCAAACTCTCCCCTGGCTACACCTAAGATGTAGAAAGAAGTCACAGGCGATGACTTCAATGCTGCAAAGAAAGGATTAAACAATTTTGCATAAAAAATTGGACTTCACCTAGCCAAAATGAATGCTCAGCCAACAAATGCTTATTGTCCAGGAATGTGAAGATACTACCAAGAGGACAGTGCTTATTGTCACCTCATCTTAGCTGAGATTGTTTATTTGAGATAAATTTTCATGAATGTTGCAGTTTGCCACTGCATTTCAACAATTAAGTGTATCAGGGGGAATATGGTGTGTGTAGATGGTTCGAGCAACAGGAGTTATCGGACAAGTTGCCCTCGTGAGTTCTCGATTATTTTCTAACAATCTATGGGGTTTTTTTTCAAAACAGTTCTGTATCTAAGGGTCCCATTTCAGTGCGTTGCAACAGCTAATGAACCCCATGAACGATGTCCTCGCAACAAGCCACTGTGGAGAGAATGTTTATATACCACTACATTAACTCTTCAAATGTCATTGTTTCAGAATTGAGACCACGTTGCAGAGAGAAGTTGGGATGTCATAGCCTGCCAAAAACGATAAATTTTGAGCGAAGTGAATGACTTGCTTCTGAAGTTGAGTTGTACTCTCTTTTTTAGACATAGCGAGTTAAACGTATAAAAAATTGGCAAATCCTACGTACAGTGAGAATCAATAATATGCAAAGCACAAATGAGGAAGGTTGACATGCACTTAAAAATTAACACAATGTTACGAGGTGGAGGTAAATTATGCCTTACATGACTTCCATGTCATGATTGTCATGTTTGTACGTGTCACTTGCCTTCATCATCTATTTACGACACGTGATACCAAATTTCGTATATGTGGAGCTAGCGAACCGGCATCGAGCGCGATGTGAGCGTAGCATGTAGTCAAGTTTTACATGACCCAGGTGCCATAGTTATGATGTTTAGTCGTGTCATTTACCGTCGTCGTCTATTCACATCACGTAATAACAAAGTTGGTTGAGCTGGCAAAACGGCCGCGAGCGCGCATGAGTGTAGCAGTTAGTCATGTTTAAAGACACGCATGTCATGATTATCATGTTTAAGCCTGTCATTTACATTCGTCGTCCATTCACGTGACGTAATATCAAATTTGGTATATGTGAAACTGGTGAAACGGTCGCGAGCACGCTATGAGCGTAGCATGTAGTCATGCTTTACATGGCACGAATATCATGTTTGGATGTTTCATTAACCTTCGTCGCCTATTCACGTCACATGATGCCAAATTTGGTATATGTGGGGCTAGCGAAATGGCCGCGAGCGCATCATGAGCGTGGTATGTTGTCATGTTCTTAAATGACACGTGTCCTGATTATAATGTTTGCACCAGTCATATATCTTCGTCATCCATTGACGTTACGCCACCAAATTTGGTATATGTGGAGCTTGTGAAACGGCCGCGAGTGCATCATGAGCTTGACATGTAGTCATGTTTGTACATGACACGCACCTCGTGATTATCATGTTTGCAACTGTCACATACCTTCGTCGTCCAATCGCGTCACATAATACCAAATTTATTATATGTAAAGGTAGCGAAACGCCGGTGAACGTATAATAAAGGGACCTATATGCTACGACGCAACGCTGACGCAATATGGGCGCATCGACGCTACTCTAGCAGAACGCGAGGCGAGCATTCTATATAGTCTGACTGCGCGACCAGCGTCTGTCAGCGCGGCCCTGCGGCAAACGGTGCGAAATGCGACATGCTGCATTTCGCGCCGACGACGTTACCCAGACACTACTGCGTCTGCCTCTATTCGTGACAAAGGGACGCCGGGTGCGCTCAAACGCGCATGCGTCATAAAAACGCAACGCGGAGCGCGCCTGCCAGGCAGATCGGCACCTGGCGTGGCATCGCCCGCGTGGTGCGACGAAACGAACGCTAGCGCGCGTGGTCAAGTCGAAGTGTATAAACGCCTAGAGTGCGGCATGCAGTCATGTTCTTGGATGACACGCATCTCGTGATTATCATGTTTGCACCAGTCACATACCTTCGTCATCCATTCACGTCCCGAATACCGAATTTTCTATAAGCGAAGCTAGCGAAACGGCCGCGAGCGCGTCTTGAGTGTGGCATGTAGTCACGTTGTTACATGACACGCACGTCATGATTTTCGTGGTAGGGTCTACCGCTTGTGTTCGCCATGCAAGCCATACCACACCTGTTTTGCAACATGCCATGTGAAAGAAACGCCCGCAAGATCATGAAATATGAGTCATGACATTCATGACATAAATGTAATGATTTTCATGTTATGACTCATCACTTATGCTCGTCATGTTTTGCCATACCAATTTCGGTATTGATACCATTATCGAAACGGCCAGGAGAGCTAAATGTCGTTGGCGGTTAGATAGATCGATACGCTCAAAGTCACCGAAGTTTGCTAAGAAATGCTTTGTATTTAAAATCATAGAGGCTTGCAGTATACATAAAAGGAAGCCTCAGGTTCGTCAAACGTCTCATCATATTCATGTTACTTCAGCACAGTGTTCTAGCACGAGGCGCTAAATTAAGAAAAAGAAAGGCTCCTTTCCTAAAAGAAGATGCGCAAATACCCAAGACTAATTTAAGTTTACTCAGGTAGTCCAATAAAGGTGGGCTAATTAGGTGTTTTAAACAAGAAAAACCGGGGCGATCAGAATAGGCTTCCAGAATTCACACGATTTAGGAAAGCGCAAAGAATATTCTAGATCTTTCTGGAGCCCTTAAATCATTTCGTTGGCAAGAGGAACAGAAAACAATGAACGCACATAACTTTTTTTTTTTCCCCTTCGCCGGCGCCATCGGGGATTGGGAATGGGTGCGTTTGTCTTCCAACGATGCGGATAGCCATAAACAAAGAGCCGTCCACGCCGTACTTACCTCTTCTCCGCAAAGCTAGCAAATCTCGTGGTGGGAGACGTCGCTGCTTATTTGCTTGCTACCAGGTCTAGGTGTAAGAATCGAGGATGGTCTTCGAGTATGCTGCGAAATCGCGAGCGATACACGATCGAGTAGAACGCGGTCCCTACATACTTCTAGAGACCGCGGCCACACCGACTTTCACCGGCCGGCTAGAAAAAGTTAGACCCAAATAACACCGACCGCCTTCAAGCAGGGAAAAGCAGCCAACAAAAGAGTGATCTCGACATAACGCAGACTTACCGGTGCCGAGGTTGAAGTCGAACTTGCCCCGCAAGCGGCTCGAATCGAATTCGGTGCCGTCCACCAGTTTTCCCGTGTAGTGAACGGTGACCGAGCACCCATCGCCGGGCGTCTCGTCGCCCGTGCCGGGAGTGACGATCTCCTTGAGCACGCCGCCGTTCTTCTCGGGCGTAATGTCCACGGCATTGGGACCGGCGGCGGCAACCGCCTCCGCGTGCTGTTGCTGATCGCCCTGAGCGGCAGCCGCATGGTCCTCGCCTTCCGTCATCGTGCTGCTCCTCGTCGCCGACGGCTAGACGATCCCCTTGGTTTCTACGACAACGAAGATTCTGCGACACGCAGAGAGATAGAACCGAGGCAGCGCAAACGCCGATCTGCTAAATCGCGGATGCGTGCATGCACAGCTCAGGCACAAACGCGGTGCGCCAGTCGCGGCGATTCTAGAACTTTCGGCAGCTCAGGGCTCTGGCGATCACTGCTCGTGCTGCTCGTGTAGGCCTCGGTCTAGCGCAAGCTGGCGCAAGAATCGCCGCTCGCACAGGGAACACCTGTACCGATCGCAGCGGCACCACTAGGCGAAGCCGAACCTGCAAACGCGCAGAGTTGCAAAGGTTCTTTCGGTTCTTTATTCTATGTGCCAGCTGCCTCTCCGTAAACGATGTCCTAGCCGCAGTGACGTAGCCTACGCAGTTTCCTGTCTGCGATCCCCGTGTGCGTGCATTTGGGCGATTTCTTGTCCAAATCCTCGTTAAGTGTCCATTCGTCGTCTCATGCTCGCTGGGCCCGCTCAAGCTTCCTGATGTGCTACGCACTTCGGGCAGCAGACTCTGGCTCGTAGCGCGATCGTCGTCATCTGTGCTGTCAGCAGCCGAGCATTTTGGTAGACGCCCCGGCAACTGTGCGTCCCGGCAACTGCAGCAGCTGCCGCGTTAAATATTATGTTACATCAAAAGCGATGCTGCAGCCCACCCAGCGTAGATAGCGCCCAACAAGGCTAGCGCTCAACGATTGCGCTCTACGGAGAAACCAGTAAGCTTACATCGCAATAATTCTCGCAACCCCAAAATTGCAAGTGTACCACTGCCAGCGCAGCAGCTCACTCACCATACCGTTGCCTACACACGATTACCTTCATTTACCGTTAACTGTATTGCAAGTAAATGTGCGATAATCCTCGATCGCGCAGCGCCATGCCAACACATGTGCCGGAATACGGTACCACATGCTCACAGAGTACCACATGCTCAGCAATGACAAGTCGCCTATGGAGGAGGATACAACTTTATTAAAAGAGATTTCATGGGTTTTGAGCTGGCCGCTTGTCTACGGCGACCTCTTGTGCCCATGCAATGACTGCTTTTTGCAGTTTTTCGTCGGGGGACCGTATTAAGGTCTCCCATGTCGTTTCGGAGGGAGCTGGCAGAAGCTCTCTGGGTGGGGGAAGGCCCTCGCATTCCTGAGACTACCGATTTGAGAACGTAGTTTCGATCTGTAAAACCTTCGTTTTCAGGGTGTTAAATATGAGCAAAAACCTAGCCTGTCAGTATGACATTGTCGATTGCCTCGATTTCGTTCCGAGAGAACATTTCTTGCACGATGTTCGTTTATTCTCAGTGAAATTATACATATCGTGTTTCCTGTGATCACAGCTCAGGATGGATGTGTTCAACCGACTGAGGTCTACGGTCTCGAACCTGAGTACCGTTTTACCGGGCAACCCGGTCACAAGGGAGTATGAAATCATCAAACATGTGGGAAGCGCAGGACCTGGTCTTCTGTGGAAAATATTCCAAGCCACAAAGCGAAGCACCAAGGAGGTATTGGCTTGTTCATTATCTGTGGTATCACTAAAACGCGCATTTTATACACTTACTGAGACGATAAGTAGGCTTGTGTGAATTCTAATTTTCGAGAGAAGTGCCTGAAACCAATTATATGAATTGTCAAATGCTTTCTGAACGTGGAACAGCAGTTCCTACATTTAATGCACGGAACAACATTCATGCCCCCTGCTATTCACAATTTTAGCATTCAAAGCACAAATTAAGAATCGGGAACAAATCAGATTTTTTTTTTCATGTACAGTACTCATCAGAGAATGTATGAGGTTGTTTTATAAGTAGTAAAACTTGGCTGCCTTCAGTGAAGCAGCCTACAGTGCCACATAAGCTGTCTTATTTTATGCCCATCCTATGCTTGTTGGTATTAAATTTATTTTACTTTCATATCAGTTCTCGTTGCACTTGACATTTAAAAATATTACTGACCTGTTAAGACTACAAAATTTCCAATCTAATAGAACAATATTCAATTTGATGTTCACATGCCCCTACACATAAGCCTTCTTATATATCCAATTAAAATATAATTGGCAGTTTTCAAAAACGATGCGCAGAGATAGCGCTCATTGCATCTGTATGCTGTTTTACCCAAGCAGATGGTGTATCATGCATGGGCAGTGGTGCAAACGCTAACGCAAAGCTTTGTGTACCCTATTCTGAAACTGCCTAATAGGTGGTGTCTCGCACAATGATAAACTGCATCATTATGCTGACCTTTGTGCCAAAGGCAAACTAACGTGCTGGTTGTTAATTTCAACAGGAGGCAGCTGTGTTTGTCCTGGAGAAGAAGCAGCTTGACCGCTACTCCAAGAGGGACAGGGAACACGTAATGGAACTTCTGAAGCAAGGAGTGGCGCAGCTAACACGACTCCGTCATCCCAGCATTCTCACTGTTCAGCATCCAATGGAAGAATCAAGGTGACCATTTGTACTCACAGCTTGCCGAGCGAGTTGGCTCATGGTAATCGGAAGAAGAAACCAGCAAATTCACCGACTAAGCACTACAGGACCTTACAGTCAATTACTGTAAGGTCCTGCTTTAGGGGATGCGCTCTTGACATCGCTGAGGCTGCCAATGAAGAAGCTTTAGATTTTGCATCTCTCGGCATCCCAAGGGACTCCTGTGTATGCAGAGCCCCACCCTGCTTTCATTTGTTTGTTAACTGGCCGGGTTCTTTTGTACTCCAAAGTCTGAAGCTTACAATATTGCTGTGCAGCCAGCACAGTGAAAGCCGGCATTTGATCTCGATCTGTTAGCGTCTAGACGAAGCACAGCTGAAGCTGCTAATTCTACAAAGTGGCATACATTGATACTCGTGAAGAACTCTATTGATTCTGTTCCTTGAAAGGGCACCACAGAAATATTTGAACGCAGTAAAGAAGTGTGCTTGATCTGTAGGCAGTGTTGCAGACTTCATGTGCAAGAAGCTTGTGCTCTTTCACACACAAAAAAAAAGCTTTTTTTTTTCTTCCAGGATATTTAAAGCTTCAATATGTGGACTTTATGACACATGTGCCTTTGCCCATCGACGTCTGCCATATGGCGGTTCATTATGACTGTGAGTTACGCCAGAGCAAAAGCTTCTGATGCAAGTCCTTCTTGACTTGTCAGGAAATTGTTATTGGCAGTTAACAAACCCAACAAATCTTGTCGGTGGTCCTTTATCAGTCTTAGAGAAAAGCAAGGATGGGAGTAACAAGCAGGGCGTGGCTGCAGTTGAGAAGAAACGGTTTAGAAGAAACAATGAATTGACGAGGAGAGTATACCTGAAACCTTTTCCTCGAAATCTAATACATTACTCTTCTCTCCAAAAGGAACTGCGATCATTCCAGCTAAAAGCTTTGACATTAACTTGCTGACACTGCTAAGCTTAGAGTCACATGTTCAATTTCCAGTTATGGTGACTGCATTTCACGCAAAACGTATGTAAATGCTGTAAGAGCACCTGCATAATTATTTTTAATGAAAGCCAGCCAACAATTTCATTAGTTTTTGTTAATAGTGTGTCTAACAAAGAAACGAACATGTTAAATTTACACTTCTTTCTTTCTGCATACTTATTGTCTGATAAACTAAGAAGTCAGGATAGGCCCAGCTCAAACAACCAAAGCATGGCAGCTGATTGTCTCTGGACCAAAGAAATAGTCTCGTTCATGCAGTCAGCTCTGTTCTGCAGGGTCACTGGCCGTCCTTCTAATGGCACCATTCAGGAGCACACACTCATTCGGGCAGGCTTCTGTGCATCCACCTTTGAGCTGGAAATGCCACGGATTTCAATAGTTGTATCCAAGTGTAGATTCAGGTGTAACTCGAGTGATAAAACTTGATCTGTAGTCCCCCACTGCTGTGTGCATTATAATTGTTTTGTGATATTTTGGCTTGTGAAACCACAGAAATTAATTTGTTAGTTTCGTACATGTATCACGGGGGCATTTTTGATAAGAGTGAAGCCATATTATGGATAGAATTTCTTGAGTAAGATTGGCTACCTATGAACCTTGCTGAAACGAGCCGATTGTGGTAAGGTTGATCCTTAGTGCTCTCGATCACGAATTAAATTGAGCTGTGTGACATTGTGTAAAGAAAAAAAGTTTTTCCAGGACTTCTTTGAATATCATGCCACGGATAACTGGGTTAACATCTTTGGTTTGCTCAGGCGGGCATGCTAGATGCAAAGTTACTGATGGGGCAATCAGGATTTAAATGAATTTGCCATTCCATGGTTCTTTAGCATTCTCTGCTGTATAGCAGGATGAGAAACTTGAAAATATCGAGTAACGCTTGTTACAAAGTTTTAAATAAAACTTAGCTGTCTGTGTTTGTTCTGTCTGTGTGCAGGGAAAGTCTGGCGTTTGCAACAGAGCCAGCATTTTGTAGTTTAGCCAATATACTTGGCGAGACTGAGAACATGCCTGTTCCGCCTTCACCAGAGCTCAAGGACTATCAGTTGTTTGACGTCGAAATCAAGTATGGGTTCTTACAGGTGCGTTGCAGAAGAGTAACTTTGGTTTGTTGATGCTGTGGCACTCATAAACATGCTCAGTTATGCAAACCGCATTGGTTTTTGGTGGTGTATAAGTGCTAGTATTTTGACGGTCAGCTTTTTAATCTACAGAACTTTATTCTGTTAATGGCTTCAGTTGTGTGCAAGTTTTACCCAATGCAGTGTGAGCAATTCAGGCAAGCGTTCCTTTTCTTTCTTTTTGTTAGGCACAGTTTTGTTGTCTTTTAAACATTTCTTAAAGGCTGTGTGATGGAGATAGTTCATACCCATTCATTATGATTCCTTTATGCTTTCAGGTGTCTGAAGGGTTGGCCTTCCTCCACAATGATGTGAAACGCCTCCACCGTAATCTCTGCCCCCAGGCAATAGTGGTTAACAAGAAAGGTGCTTGGAAGATTGCTGGATTTGACTTCAGCATAGGTGCCAACAATCCACAGGATCCTCAGGTCTGCCATTGCGTGAGATTTTTCCTATATTGATAGGTGCACTGCTTGAACGCTCTCACTGGGCAGAAGAGTGTGCAAACTACACTGCTGAAGGAAGACAGGAAGGAATATGTATTGAGTCATGTTGACGGAAGCTTGCTGCGTATAAAGGTGGCCAATTTGGCTATTGTTTTGGATGAATCTGTTATTGCATACAAAACAAGAACGACTTGAAAATGGCAGCTGACTAATTAGTTTAGCGAGTGTATGCATCTTTTGATCAACGTACATAATGTGGATCACAAGTAACAGTGAAGGACGGGACGATTGCATGCTGTTACAGCATGCAATGATGTCAAGCTGTAGTAAGGCAGCTACGAAGAATATAAATGTAATGTGTTGTAACCCTTGCCGTTTGTATTTTTCTTGTAACTGCCCCTTTTCACTTGTACTGTTCCATTTTCCCCAAAGGTTTTAATGTGGGCTAAACTATGCATACCTCATGTTGCAGTCTTAGAAGTCATTCTTAGTTTGTTCAAAGTGTTTATCTGAATATGGTCATGTTTGTTGTCAAACGGGTATTGTATACCTGTCTGCTCCAGTGTCTGTGTCTTTTCTGAGGGCAGGTAAGTAAAGCATCACACAAAAGCATAGCATAAAACGAAGCATCTTGGTAGAAGTTTGTCGACATGTCATTGCTTCACGTGCAGCCTTCCTACCGGAGCCTGAACCTAGAGCCAGACCTCCCGCCCTTGGCTCAGCCAAACTTGAACTACCTGGCCCCCGAGTGCGTCTTGGCGGACTCCAACGACACCGCGAGCGACATGTTCAGCCTCGGCATCCTCGTCTATGCCGTCTACAACAAGGGCAGCACTCTGTACGACGCCAACAGCAGCGTGGCATCACTGAAGCAGTGCATTAACAAGGCGAGCCAATTATATCGCGTGTCTGGGGTCACGTGTTAACGATGCCACTCCCTGCAGCATTTAAAGCATTTGTCGACGGGGAGGTTGAATGCCCTGCCTGAAGATGCCAAGGAGCATGTGAGGATGCTCCTGAGCGTGACACCAGATATCAGGCCAGATGCGCACCAGTTCTCCAAGGTGAGGGACCCAGCTTTCACATTATTCTATCATTTGCGCTCCGTTATTTACAGTCCAAATGTTTTTGTGAAGATGGAGGCTTGAAGCATGGAGTGGGAAATCGTTGAAAAGGGAACTTCACTGACACCAATGTTTCGGCATGAGGGCTTGTCTGAGCAGGACGAAGACATGGCCACTTCATCTTGATGTAGACAGTGTTACATTTTGCTTCTTATTCTCATGTTCTCACTGATTATAGTTGTGCGGATGTTGCCATGATTCCATAGCAGGAATGTTAAGCTAGTCAGTCATCATTACCAAATATGGGCCACTTATGATGTTGAAAGACATACGACCAGACAGAGAGGAACAAAGAACTGGGCAGTAAGCTTCTTCGTTCTTTTATATTGAAACATAACTCGTGGGATGCTCAGATGTATGAGATAAGCACAGAAAAAAAGGTAAAAGTGGTTTTCTGCAGCTCGATTTCACACACCTTGATTATTCTGTCAATTTACTGAGAAACTGATAGCCAGTTGAACATATACTGCCATGTGGTGTGTACTTATGCATTATATTAGCACTGGTTATTAACACGATAGCGTTGAAAGAGCTCCTATCGCACAAATGTTGGCGTCGGTGTCATTGTTTGTGAGCGAAAAATCATGATCTTATGCGTCACCGAAAAATCGAGAACGATGCAAATTAAATAAATAACTGATATAGAACCCTGGAGCAAAGTGGGGACCGAACCAGAGTTGTTCGGGTCCGAGTCAAGATCGAATCTGGGTTGTTTGCGTGGCAAGCAAATGTTCTACTACCCGGCCATGCCTCTGCTCGTGAATGCAGTGAAAAGAACTTCCTCTGCTTGAAAATGCAGTGAAAGCAGCTTTCATGTTTCCCAAACACACGCGTCCTGTATACATGCTTCACAATGCAATATGAAATATTGCAGTACATGCGTCCTGTATACATGCTTCACAATGCAACACGAAATATTGCAGTAATAATGCGTGGTACAAGCGTCTATTGCGAAAGAGTTGCAGAATATGTGATTATCATAATAGCTTGTAGCTGAAAGCCGGTACCCCACTACAAAAGGCACACACGCAACTGCACCTATTCCCTTAAGGCCAGGTTATGGGTGCATAGCAAATTCAGAATGGTTTCATGCACCAAATGTTTGAAGTACGCACTAGGAACATGATGTTGCTATTGCATTCAACTCCTGAAGGCGAAGCTTTAAGGTCCCTCAATTTTTTTGTTACAAAACCATGTTTGCCTGTAGCTGCAGCAGAGCTTTTTCACTTATTCTGTATCAGTTTGTTGTATGTCGCACATTGGTGATGTGCCCTCTGTTCACAGCTGAAATTCCTGGAAGACGTGGGCGTTAAGACGCTCCAGTATTTGGACTCCCTCTACCAGTGGGACAACCTGCAGAAATCCCACGTCTACAAAGGGCTGCCCCAAGTGCTGGCACAAATGCCAAAGGTGAGGGGACAAAGTGGGTGAGCTGCTGTTTTTTTTTTTTTAACTTATCAAGGGAGGCAATTTGTGTAGTGAAGTAACTGTTTTTAGACTTTTAACGACAAACTGCAAAACAGCAGCGCACTATGAGACTAGTGTAAAATGCCATGCTCAAGCTAGGATGAATGAAGGGAGGCAAGGGTTGTTCCATGGATTTCAGGAGCTTACGTGAGGAGTACAGTAAAACTTTGATTATACCTTTCCCGGTTTGCAATGATCGGCATTTTGCGACAAATCTGTTTGGTCCTGGAAAAGTCGCCATAAAAATAATGTATTAAACACCTTGGTCATAAGACACAGTGCAAAATATGAACTTGCGTTCCCCCAGGTTAACAATCGGAAAACTAAGGAGTGAGACAGGTGTCTTCTTAGAATGTAAAATTTATTCTGGAAATTTATGCGCTTTACATATCCCTAGATCGCATGCATACATATCTGTGGTCGTTCTATCCACACATATTGTTTTTATTTTGAAATTTACATGCGATTTTTCACTGTAACCCCCCTTACTCAATGCCTTCTGGCCTGTAAGGTATTTTCAATAAATAAATATAGTAGCTTCAGCCAGCCAAAAAGCTGGTATTCTCAGGTTTTCGATCTATGGAAGCTTTTCTTAGTCGACATACAGCTGATCTCCTGCCTGTGTCACGCTCGCAGTCACGGGCTTGCGCATGCATAAGGGCGCGACGCAGCTGGTTTTATCGTGCAAAATTACTTTCACTTGGCGTCAATGTTCATAGTAAAAGCAGGACATCACTAGTTGCACTTCACAAGGCTACGAATTACAATTCGCACAGCTCAGTTGCACACGAAGGCATTTTACGCAATCTCGTGGTCTGTTGCCACTATGTCATGGCAATAACACTGTGTCCGAGTCTTCTGACGGGAGGCTGTTCCCAACTGTCAGTTATGCGCAAGCAATTTTCGGACTTATTTATCGATAGAAAAGTGTGCATAGGATTCTATTTTTTTAAAGTTGAGAATGAATATTCACTCGCACATCTTTCAACTAAGTAATGCTGCCATTAGCTGCCACTGGCAAGAATAATTTAATTGGCCATCCTTGCAGAGGCACAAAAGTCGTGCCGTGGGTATAGGCCGCCTGAATAATCAGGGGGTCTGTACCTGTTTTATGGGCAAGGCTGAGTGTTGGTGCCTATAATCTTAGTTTTTTTTATTATACGACAGTTTTGTGTAGTCCCCTGAAAGTCGTATAATCGTGGTTCCATATATGTTAATATGAAAATCAGAGGAAACAGACTATGGGCTGCTGTTAGCTAGCACAGAAATGAGTAAGTCATAAGAACAGCAAGATTAAACAATGAAGTTGGCAAGCCAAGAGATTTATGGTAAACATATTTTTAATAAGCCAAGTGCTCACTTTGTTGTCGCCCCATTTCCAGCGTGTGGCCTTGCACCGCGTCCTGCCGTGTCTGGTGAAGGAGTATGCCAATCCGGACATGGTGCCGTTCGTGCTACCAAGTGTACTGCTCATTGCCGAGCAGGCGACCAAGGAGGAGTTCTGCTCCGTCATCCTGCCGGACCTGATACCGATATTTAGGCTGAGGGAACCTGTCCAGGTATGCGATGCATTCACAGCATAGTCGAACCGTCGCTGTATTCTGGAAGGCAGTGCATATGGACTTTTTCTGTTTTAGCTGTGTGAAGCTGTGTGAAGCTGTGCACGATGCTGCAAAACTTTGCATCCATCCAGATGATCACAGTAGCCTTATAGAGAGACCTCACTACGTTTGCCTCATGTCCAGAGATCATATAGCTGCACATAATGTCGCCTCTAAAAGGAGGTCATCTCGTTATAAATGGTGATGGTTCAGAGGTTTGTGCAACCTGCAGTCTTCGAGGCCACATCTCTATGGGGATCTATTATTTGCTTTTAGTATCGGCCCCACAACAGAAAAAGAGTGCCACACTCCTGAAAAATAGGGCCTAAGTAAAGAAGTCATGCCAAAATGTAGCTCTGGATAGTTATCACAACTGGGTTTTATTATTAATGATAATAATATGAAATCGTTCATCATCGGCAATCTTTTCTTCTTTCACCATCTACTAATACAGTTTACCAATTTACAAATAAGGCATGTTATTTCATGATAGGGGTATGTACTACATCTTAGTGAAATTACACTCTGAGCTCTAATATTTTTACTAGGTTAGACAGACAATAATTGCCGTTCATTTTACTTGAGACATCCAAAGCATTTTCAGCCTTGAAGAAAAGTTCACTTGTTGAAGCATCGGCTTGAGTGCACACTATTTTCATGAATGTTTCACCTATTTTAAAACATTGTTGCAACACAACTTCAGATGTTGCAGGTTATTGCAGTGACATGCCAAAATACTACCCACCTGAGTATTGAAAGATATCATCAAGCACAACGCTAGTGTCATTGTGCTTGATAACTATGAGTTAGGAAATTTTGAAGTTTACCTTGCACTTAATTGTTGCCTGCAACAATATTCTTAATGGTAGGGCAGAATATCTAAGTTGCTTTGGTTAACTGAAAACATGGAGTTACTTTGCATCCTAGATAATATAATGTTGTTGATTTTTACTCAGCTCCCAGAACTTCGTGCTTAATGCTATTGTGGACTTGTAAATTTGGTCACAGGCAAAGTTCGCTGTTTCATTTTCACACCACTAAGAAACAGGAAAGCAGGCTATTTATTACAGCTGCTAATTGAACCACACAATCTGTCTTTCATTGTTGAAGCTACAACTTTTAAGATAATTGCAGTATCGCTGTTTTCTTAGGCTACTGTGTGAAAAAAATGTGCTCGAGTCTAATCGAATGAGCATCTGCATAATAAAAAAAGAAATTGCAAATGTAACTAATGAATTGAACGTATCATTGTGTTTTCTTTCTCTTTCAGCGAAAAGTAAGCTGCATTTTTACCGCTATTGGCAGAATTGTTGATAGGGGACATTATACGCGAAAAAATGTGTTTTATTTCAGGTATTATTGATCTTCATGCAAAAAATGGAGCTCCTCTTGACAAAGTGCCCTCCCGATGACATCAAGAACCACATTCTGCCGATGATATATGGTTCACTCGAATCAGATGCTCAGCAAATCCAGGTAGGTATAAGACACAGAAGGACTTTATTTTAACGTGATAGTGTTAGCTCGTTATGCAGAAATGTTGAGGTCGGCGTCGTTGGTTGTGAACGAAAAATTATCATCATTGTGTTACCGAAAAATCGAGAAAGATGCAAATAAAAAAATCCTTAGGGCCAATGGGCATCGAACCTAAGTTCTATGCGTGGCAAGCAGATGTTCTACCACGCAGCCATGCCTCTGCTTGTAAATAAAGCAAAAATGACTTCCTCTGCTTGCAAATGCAGTGAAAGTTACTTTTGTGCTTTACAAACACATGCGCCCTGTATAGATGCTTCACAATACAACATGAAGCATTGCTGTAATAATGAGTGGTACAAGCGTGCATTGCCATGGGGCGTCAAAACATGGGATTATCCTAATCATTTCATAGTTTAAAGCCAGTCGCCCACTACAAAAGGCACACACGCTACTGCACCATCAAAGCCACGTAGTGGGTGCATAGCAAGTTCGGAAAGATGTCATACACCAAGTCTTCGAAGTTCGCACTAGAAACAGAATATCACTGTCACGTTCAACTCTTACAGGCGAAGCTTAAGAGACCCTAAATTTTTTTGACAGTTGAAATGCAGTACAATCATAAAAGTACAACTCTTAAAAGCAAAACGCTCGGCTAGACATGTCTCAGATCCAGGAGTCCCTTGTGGAATGATTATGATTGCCAAAAATATAGGCACTGCATGTGGTATTGTCATGTGGGTTCTACCAACCTACACCATAGTACATTCAGATTTCATATTAAAGGTTTCATTGAAATATTACCGACTTCTTAAATATTGGGACTGCCACACTACTATATAGCGTAAAACTAGAGCACTTAGTATCTTCTGGCAATAACACAATACAACATTTGATACCAGCTGCTAACAGAAATGTTTATGTTGAGTTCCTTATGGTGAGTGGTTCTTTTCTGCCCTCGATCTCAAAGGTCTGATGGGCACTGCTTGCCCGGCATTTGCAGTTTGCTTATGTGTGCATCTTTCAGCTCTTTTGTAAACGAGTCACCAAAATTAGTGGTCAACTCTTCCCTTCCTCTTTCCTTTGCCACCTTTTTCAGGAACTCTGCCTGAACATCATCCCGGACTTTGCACACCTAGTAGACTACCCGTCATGAAGAATGCCCTGCTACCAAGGATTAAGAGGCTGTGCCTTCAGACCAGTTTCCTGTCGGTGAGAAGGCTGCTTTGAATTTGATGCAACTCGCAGCATGCATCATCTCGGGCCACTGTGCCTGGCTCGCAGCCAGAGACACTAGCTACTGTTTGCTAATATCAGGCTGCAGACATGACTGCCATAAGTGCACCACCACACTCGCAAAGTCAACTGACACTTGTGTCAAAAAAAAGCACTGCAAAATTGAGTGGTTCTTTCTTTTTATTAATTGTAAAGTAGATTTGGTAAGTGGTACTAAAATTCATTTTATTACCATAGTAGCTACATTTCCCACATTAAGCTTACAATATTGAAATTCTCAAGAATGTTCCATGCTTCAACCTCCAATGTGAAGCTCCACGACCATTACAGAGCAGTGTGTAAAATAATACTTGTGTGTTGGGCAGCTGTAAATACTTGTATCATAAAGCTACTGTGTATTCACGAAGTACCAGCCCATCGCCTGCCTTGTACTTGTCTGTTCATCTATCTTGCACCTATAGTTTGCTGGTGTTTGTTCAAAAAGTGAAAATTTACCTTAATTTTTCTTTTAAACAGTGAACCCACAATTGTGCATTTCAAAGAGAACCATTTTGTTATTCGTGAGAATAAAAGTGAAGAAAGGTGGCAAGCAGATCTGATTTGTTATGCTGATATCATAGTTGAAGTTGATTTTGGCAATTGAGCTGTATGTCTTAGTTTCTGAGTTACAAAACTTGATAGAGGCTCCTTATTGTTGCAAGGTTAATTGATTTTGAGATGAGTTGTCAGAATTTTTACTCAAGCATGATCACCATTCTATGCCATAAAGCTATTGCTTTATTTTTAATATTCAAATAAGCACACAAAATTTTTTTTGAAATCTCTACATGTTATCTTACCAACAGCTTTTACGAAAAGCTAAGTATAAAAACCTGTGTTATGATGTGTAAAGAGGTATGAGCAGCTTTATGGCAATCATAACTGTTTCAGGATCTAATTAAAAAAAAAAACAGAATTGGTATATTTTTATCTGTAGTAAAATAGTGCAGAGATGACTGACAGCAACTGCATAAAAAAAATGAACACTTAGAAAGTGAAGCTTAAGAAATTGAGCTCAATTAAGAATTGGAACTTAGAAGGGAGCTGGTTTTATTTTCATTGAAAAAATGCAGCATTGTGGCTACATTGATCTCCAATCTCTGCTTCGTATGGTGATGCTAAAATGGCAGCACTATGCCTAAAAAAGCTCTTTTCTAAAGCCCACTTTTTTTAGTTTTCATGACAACACCACAAGTGCTTTTTTCTTAACGTCTACTGCTTATTTGTTCTATCACCATGATTAGATAATCTGAAGATCGAAAGAAAAATGAAAAATTGAATGTTCTGACCGAATTTACCATTCTTTTGCTACGTCCCCTCTTGAAAGGGCCACTCACCAGGTTTGACAATTTTGAGCAAACAAGCGCAATGTGTAATGAGATAATCGTGATCACGTCTGTCAAAATTGGCACCGCTACACGCCGCGGAAATGGGTCAAATTTCAAAATGAACGTGCTCTCTCTCCTTTCCTTTGCGGGTGCGCGCCCAGAGAATGAGGGCATGACATGCACGTATAAACGGCCCTACGTACAAGGCAATGCAGTGACGTTAATCTTCTACGTAGACGACTGTGCTCTGTCGTTGCAAACAGTGGCACGTGACATGGTGAAAATTATTTAACGTGACATGCATAGTTTATGAATTTGTTACTTGAAGAGATTAATAAATCTCTAGATAAATAATGAGATGCAATAAGGAATGTGAGCGTTCTTTTTTTTTTTTTCTTTTTTCCCCCACAAATTGCAACGAGATTCGGGGCTAATGAGCCGGTGTTTCGCATGCGTCCGTGTCCCCGCAGTTCCGTGGTCAGTGCATCCAGCAAATGACAGCTCTGGAACGCTCCTACACGTCCGCGCACTTCATTGTGCTCATCTATTCCAGCGCCTTCTCTCTCTCTATTCTACCGGGTCTAAGCCAGCGTTTCCAAACCATCTCGCAGAAACAGGCAGTAGACCTAAAGAAAAATGCCGGTCAAAAAAAAAAAAAAAACTGCTCGCGTGCTCGGGGGTTTGGACTTGTTCGGGCACGTCATGCGCACGTGACTTCTTAGTAGGATGCTGGAGAGAGCAAGGAAGAGATTTGGCTTGCGAAGCTACGCGGAGTGGCGGCAAGGGATTGGAGCTCGCCTCCTCTCATCCTCGTTTCGCACCGCTTCAAAAAAACTGTTTTTCTCGGCTCGTAATGAACAGATTAAAAAATTCTGTGGCAAAATGTTCCTCATCGGACACCCAAAACTTCCACGGTCTAAAATGGTTATGGGGCCTGTTGAGTGGCCCTTTAACACTAGAGTTGTCTTGGACGAGATCAGTCTAGATAGATCTGGTATTTTGTTTTGGTGTCCCTTTAATACACTCAAACCTCATTATAACGAAGTCCCACTGCCACGAAAATACTTTGTTTAATCCAAATATTTGTTATGTATCTATGGCAGAGCTATTGTCATTTACTTTGTTTATAACGAATAATTTGTTATATCTGGGTTCGTTATATCGGAGTTTGAGTGGAACACTAACGTATAATAAATAGTGCAGCCAGATGCGATGTCACGGTGAACACAAGGCGGGCTCAAGAGAGTAGTGTATTTCACACAGCTCGTATTACTGGTCCATGCAGTTACGGACACGTCTAGCCTAGCGAGTTAAATTGGCTGCAAAACGAAAGATCATCAACCAGTTGTGCCATCTTTCCCTCAATTTAGGTGCGCGTCAACTGTCTGGTATGTCTGGGAAAGCTGCTTGAGCACCTGGACAAGTGGTTGGTCCTGGATGAAATCCTCCCCGTGCTACCTGAAATACGGTCAAAAGAGCCTGCTGTCCTCATGGGAATACTCGGTCGGTCTTTCCCTTTGTGTTCTGTGTAGCCTAATTAATTGGTTCCTGAAGGGACCCAGCGAATGTGTTTCACTTGGCGGGAATTTCGTTTTCCGAGAAAGATGTTTAATGATGCAGCATTGTACATCGTACAACCTCTTTCAGATTTAGGGCCACTGAAACAGCATACATATTTGCACAGATGGAAAACTGGCATATTTTATTGTACTTGTGGCATTGCTGCACACAGTTAAAGCCATACCGTGGTTTTTAATGCAGTTATACACACGGGTAAAGTCCCAGCGCTGTTCATTGCGACTTTGACTGAGATATACACGCCAACCTCATTATAACAAACTTGCATCTTACATAAAATCAGTTGGCTATATCCGAAAATTTGTTATAAAGGTTTATTCTTAACACTAAATTTATTGTGAGACTATTTTTCATTTACTTCGTTATAACCGATATTTCGTTTTATCCATCAAGGTTTGAGTGTATGTGTTTCTATGTGTTGCCTACAAACCAATAAAAATGCAAGATCAAATCTGCCCCAGAAAGCACCCCCATCACCACAAATGCCACAAACTTGGGCTTGTTCCAGCATTGAGCATTGCCACTCTCTTAACACGCTCGCATAGTCAGTCGACCTTTT
>WOVY01013128.1:0-234621 GCA_013436015.1 Rhipicephalus annulatus | reverse complement strand
TTTAAAGCCAGTCGCCCACTCAAAAGGCACACACGCTACTGCACCATCAAAGCCACGTAGTGGGTGCATAGCAAGTTCGGAAAGATGTCATACACCAAGTCTTCGAAGTTCGCACTAGAAACAGAATATCACTGTCACGTTCAACTCTTACAGGCGAAGCTTAGAGACCCTAAATTTTTTTGACAGTTGAAATGCAGTACAATCATAAAGTACAACTCTTAAAAGCAAAACGCTCGGCTAGACATGTCTCAGATCCAGGAGTCCCTTGTGGAATGATTATGATGCCAAAAATATAGCACTGCATGTGGTATTGTCATTGGGTTCTACCAACCTACACCATAGTACATTCAGATTTCATATTAAAGGGTTCATTGAAATATTACCGACTTCTAAATATTGGGACTGCCACACTACTATATAGCGTAAAACTAGAGCACTTAGTATCTTCTGGCAATAACACAATCCAAACATTTGATACAGAGTGCTAACAGAAATGTTTATGTGAGTTCCTTATGGTGAGTGGTTCTTTTCTGCCCTCGATCTCAAAGGTCTGATGGGCACTGCTTGCCCGGCATTTGCAGTTTGCTTATGTGTGCATCTTTCAGCTCTTTGTAAACGAGTCACCAAAATTAGTGGTCAACTCTTCCCTTCCTCTTTCCTTTGCCACCTTTTTCAGGAACTCTGCCTGAACTCATCCCGGACTTTGCACACCTAGTAGACTACCCGTCAATGAAGAATGCCCTGCTACCAAGGATAAGAGGCTGTGCCTTCAGACCAGTTTCCTGTCGGTGAGAAGGCTGCTTTGAATTTGATGCAACTCGCAGCATGCATCATCTCGGGCCACTGTGCCTGGCTCGCAGCCAGAGGACACTAGCTACTGTTTGCTAATATCAGGCTGCAGACATGACTGCCATAAGTGCACCACCACACTCGCAAAGTCAACTGACACTTGTGTCAAAAAAAGCACTGCAAAAATTGAGTGGTTCTTTCTTTTTATTAATGTAAAGTAGATTTGGTAAGTGGTACTAAAATTCATTTTATTACCATAGTAGCTACATTCCCACATTAAGCTTTACAATATGAAATTCTCAAGAATGTTCCATGCTTCAACCTCCAATGTGAAGCTCCACGACCTTACAGAGCAGTGTGTAAAATAATACTGTGTGTTGGGCAGCTGTAAATACTTGTATCCATAAAGCTACTGTGTATTCACGAAGTACCAGCCCATCGCCTGCCTTGTACTTGTCTGTCATCTATCTTGCACCTATAGTTTGCTGGTGTTTGTTCAAAAAGTGAAAATTTTACCTTAATTTCTTTTAAACAGTGAACCCACATTGTGCATTTCAAAGAGAACCATTTTGTTATTCGTGAGAATAAAGTGAAGAAAGGTGGCAAGCAGATCTGATTTGTTATGCTGATATCATAGTTGAAGTTGATTTGGCAATTGAGCTGTATGTCTAGTTCTGAGTTACAAAACTTGATAGAGGCTCCTTATTGTTGCAAGGTTAATTGATTTGAGATGAGTGTCAGAATTTTTACTCAAGCATGATCACCATTATGCCTAAAGCTATTGCTTTATTTTTTAATATTCAAATAAGCACACAAAATTTTTTTTGAAATCTCTACATGTTATCTTACCAACAGCTTTTACGAAAAGCTAAGTATAAAACTGTGTGTATGATGTGTAAGAGGTATGAGCAGCTTTATGGCAATCATAACTGTTTCAGGATCTAATTAAAAAAAAAAACAGAATTGGTATATTTTTATCTGTAGTAAAATAGTGCAGAGATGACTGACAGCAACTGCATAAAAAAAATGAACACTTAGAAAGTGAAGCTTAAGAAAATTGAGCTCAAAGTTAAGAAATTGGAACTTAGAAGGGAGCTGGTTTTATTTTTCATTGAAAAAATGCAGCATTGTGGCTACATTGATCTCCAATCTCTGCTTCGTATGGTGATGCTAAAATGGCAGCACTATGCCTAAAAAAAGCTCTTTTCTAAAGCCCACTTTTTTTAGTTTTTCATGACAACAACACAAGTGCTTTTTTCTTAACGTCTACTGCTTATTTTGTTCTATCACCATGATTAGATAATCTGAAGATCGAAAGAAAAATGAAAAATTGAATGTTCTGACCGAATTTACCATTCTTTTGCTACGTCCCCTCTTGAAAGGGCCACTCACCAGGTTTGACAATTTTGAGCAACAAGCGCAATGTGTAAATGAGATAATCGTGATCACGTCTGTCAAAATTGGCACCGCTACACGCCGCGGAAATGGGTCAAATTTCAAAATGAACGTTGCTCTCTCTTCCTTTTGCGGGTGCGCGCCCAGAGAATGAGGGCATGACATGCACGTATAAACGGCCCTACGTACAAGGCAATGCAGTGACGTTAATCTTCTACGTAGACGACTGTGCTCTGTCGTTTGCAAACAGTGGCACGTGACATGGTGAAAATTATTTAACGTGACATGCATAGTTTATGAATTTGTTACTTGAAGAGATTAATAAATCTCTAGATAAATAATGAGATGCAATAAGGAATGTGAGCGTTCTTTTTTTTTTCTTTTTTCCCCCACAAATTGCAACGAGATTCGGGGCTAATGAGCCGGTGTTTCGCATGCGTCCGTGTCCCCGCAGTTCCGTGGTCAGTGCATCCAGCAATGACAGCTCTGGAACGCTCCTACACGTCCGCGCACTCATTGTGCTCATCTATTCCAGCGCCTTCTCTCTTATTCTACCGGGTCTAAGCCAGCGTTCCAAACCATCTCGCAGAAAAAGGCAGTAGACCTAAAGAAAATGCCGGTCAAAAAAAAAAAAAAAAAACTGCTCGCGTTGCTCGGGGGGTTGGACTTGTTCGGGCACGTCATGCGCACGTGGACTTCTAGTAGGATGCTGGAGAGAGCAAGGAAGAGATGTGGCTTGCGAGGCTACGCGGAGTGGCGGCAAGGGATTGGAGCTCGCCCCTCCTCTCATCCTCGTTTCGCACCGCTTCAAAAAAACTGTTTTCTCGGCTCGTAATGAACAGATTAAAAAAATTCTGTGGCAAAATGTTCCTCATCGGACACCCAACAACTTCCACGGTCTAAAATTGGTTATGGGGCCTGTTGAGTGGCCCTTTAACACTAGAGTTGTCTTGGACGAGATCAGTCTAGATAGATCTGGTATTTTGTTTTGGTGTCCCTTTAATACACTCAAACCTCATTATAACGAAGTCCCACCTGCCACGAAATACTTTGTTAATCCAAATATTTGTTATTGTATCTATGGCAGAGCTATTGTCTATTTACTTTGTTATAACGAATAATTTGTTATATCTGGGTTCGTTATATCGGAGTTTGAGTGGAACACTAACGTATAATAAATAGTGCAGCCAGATGCGATGTCACGGTGAACACAAGGCGGGCTCAAGAGAGTAGTGTATTTCACAGCTCGTATTACTGGTCCATGCAGTTACGGACACGTCTAGCCTAGCGAGTTAAATTGGCTGCAAAACGAAAGATCATCAACCAGTTGTGCCATCTTTCCCTCAATTTAGGTGCGCGTCAACTGTCTGGTATGTCTGGGAAAGCTGCTTGAGCACCTGGACAAGTGGTTGGTCCTGGATGAAATCCTCCCCGTGCTACCTGAAATACGGTCAAAAGAGCCTGCTGTCCTCATGGGAATACTCGGTCGGTCTTTCCCTTTGTGTTCTGTGTAGCCTAATTAATTGGTTCCTGAAGGGACCCAGCGAATGTGTTTCACTTGGCGGGAATTTCGTTTTTCCGAGAAAGATGTTTAATGATGCAGCATTGTACATCGTACAACCTCTTTCAGATTTAGGGCCACTGAAACAGCATACATATTTGCACAGATGGAAAACTGGCATATTTTATTGTACTTGTGGCATTGCTGCACACAGTTAAAGCCATACCGTGGTTTTTAATGCAGTTATACACACGGGTAAAAGTTCCCAGCGCTGTTCATTGCGACTTTGACTGAGATATACACGCAAACCTCATTATAACAAACTTGCATCTTACATAAAAATCAGTTGGCTATATCCGAAAATTTGTTATAAAGGGTTATTCTTAACACTAAATTTATTGTGAGACTATTTTTCATTTACTTCGTTATAACCGATATTTCGTTTTATCCATCAAGGTTTGAGTGTATGTGTTTCTATGTGTTGCCTACAAACCAATAAAAATGCAAGATCAAATCTGCCCCAGAAAGCACCCCCATCACCACAAATGCCACAAACTTGGGCTTGTTCCAGCATTGAGCATTGCCACTCTCTTAACACGCTCGCATAGTCAGTCGACCTTTTTCAATGCTGCGACGTGTTACTTGGCATGTTACTTCATTCGTATGAATCGGCTGTCTCTCTTACTGCGTGGTAGGTATGGATAAGAAAAGCCCGTTAATATAACTGCACTGCTTCGCACTACAACATTTGTTCCACTTGAGTTCAAGATGCCTCGCACAGTGCCCTGGAACTTCGGAACAGAAGAAATGTCGGCCGGCCACTTTGCAGGCATCTACAAGCTGGCCATGAGCCACAAGAAGCTGGGTCTCACCAAGGATGTGATGGCATGCAAGGTCATCCCGTTCCTCATGCCTCTGACCATCGAAAACGGGCTGACGCTCAACCAGTTCCAAGCCATCATGGGCGTGGTCAAGGAGATGATTGCTGCCGTCGAGACAGAGCACAGAGCCAAGCTGGAGCAGCTCAACTCCATCAAGCAGGAGCAGAGGTTTGTTTCACCCTAAAGCAGCTGCGATGATTGCGTACAACCACACGCGTGAAACGACACGGCATATGATTACACAACACGTGTACTCTCAAACCTCATTATAGCACAATTACATCTTACACAAAAATAGCTTCATTATAACCAAAATTTTATTATAAAGACATATTCCTAACACTATTTTGCAAGACTATCCTTAATTTAGTTTGTTATAATGGATATCTCATATCCAGGTTCGTTATATAGAGGTTTAAGTGTATAGTGCAGTGAAGTCAATTAGAAACTCTGAGAAATAACTTTGTGGTTAATTAGTACTGTATAAATGCATTTTTACCTGCAATTTCTTTTAATATAATGTTGTTCGATGGAGCAGACTCGTAGACTCGTAAGGTTGTTTTTAGGAACCAAGAACGGAAGTTTGATTTGTTTGCTATATGACCCCAATTATGCTTTCATTTGGATGTATTGTTAAATGCTCACAAAAGACATTGACTTTTTGATGTCGGGACAGGGAGAATACAGCGACATTATTAGTCACTTTAGAGGCTTTCTTCAAAAAATTTCTATTTGCCTGTGTGTCGGGGGGTGTTTGGCAAACTTGAATATTATCCTCCCCTCTCCCTTTTTTTTTTCTTGACAGTGCTGCAATGGAAATGACTAATCCCAACGAAATTGTTCCTGGTCTCACACTGTCAAACAAAGCAAACTCTACGGTATGTAAAAAAAGTGTTTGTGTTTGTTACTATATGTTACATAGATAAAAGGAGGAGGTTGTGACAGATGTGGCAAGATGATGCAGCACAATTTGTAGTTTTGAAATATTATGTTCATGGGTCTGCTTCCTTTTTTCTTAGACGAGTAACGTCTACGATGACCTGGGAATTTCCAACTTCTCAGCACCTTCTCCAAATGCCAATGCTAGTAAGTCACCAACACAGAAACTTAAGGTAAGTGCTGCCAGTAACTTTTGTTACTCTGCGACCCAAAAGAAGACACTTGCAAGTTGCATGGCTGCATTTTCCTAAAACATTGACTGACGGCGCAATGTAAATAATTTGGTTATATTGTTCTGTGGTACTCATCTGGTATATATACCGTATTTACTTGTGTAATAAACCCACCTTTTTTTTTTTTGAGGAAATTTGACACCAATTTGGGGGAAGGGTTCATTGCGTGGAAGAAAAAAAAAAGTCACGAGAGTTAAAACAGCGAAAATTTCGCGTGACGGCTTTGCTTGTTTTGGCATGAGAAATGCATGACATATTTTTTGTAGCCAGAAGCTGTTTCTGTTTCCTCCTGTAATGAAAGCGTACGAATCGATGCCAAAGTATCGCCCAGCCACTCAGTTTCCATGCTACAGTGCATGCCGTTTATAACTCGTCGTGTCGCTAGCGTACCGGCCGAACACGCCCTGTGCAGCAGGTGTCCCAAAAAAGTTCACAGTGACAAACCCGAGAGAACGATAACGCAGCGTCGAATGGCGGCACACAAACCTTGCGGTAGACGTTGCGGGTGCACGATGCGCCGTCGTCGCGGTTGCACTTTGCATGGTCTCCGGGATGGCGGGCGCACAGCATGTTTCTATGCCGCGCACCCACAATATTGGAGGCCACGCGCTTTGTTTTTGTGCCGCTGCGCTTGCGTTTCTCCTCCATTTGACATATGGCACTTTGCCGCAAAAGGCGCGACTTTCAAATTTTGATTAACATTGTCCGCACTCGCGCTGCTCGCTACTGTTTAGCATGGTTGCAAAACTATGTCTTGACTTTGATTGCGTTATTTTGTGATATAATGGCTTGATTTAACATTGTTTCGATGGTCATTTGCACTGGCTATTATACTGAAATAAAATAAACAGATAAATTTAAAAAAAAGATTTTTTTTCGAAGGACCAAGATGAGGGATGGGTTCATTATGCAAGTGGATTCAATACGCGAGTAAATATGGTACATATATATTCCTGAAAATTTATGCAGAGCACACCAAACACTCATGTTTAAAAAATATGCCGTCGCACTTTATGACAATATTATCAAATTCTGACTATCGCATGTTGTATGCCTCACTATTTTTTGTGCTGTCGTTATAGGCAACATCAGTTGGCCAACCTCTCAAGCAGCATAGCTGGGCAAGAAAATCAAATAAGAAAATGGTAGATTGGTTTGTAAAACGTCAGATCGGGCAGTTTTTAACTTTCTGTTTATTAACTATTACTGTTTTTCCACCCCCCTAATCTTCTCGCAAACGGACATAGTAATATTCAGCCACGTGCAGTTGCTTAAAGGCAACAGGGCAGGAATGATGGTGGTGGCTGCGCGATAATTAACCTGTTGCTTGTGGCAGCACAAGCGATAGCCACCTTGTCTGCTTATCACTGTCATGAACCGCCGCAAGAGAAGCACGGCGTTTGTATGTGGAACGTTACAGAGCACTGCAATTACAGTGGGCAGATGTGGTTGTCGCCCACTTTTTTTGTATTTCACGGGTACTTACAGCAAGCAGCAAAACACTAATACTAATAATTACTAAATGGAAGGTTGGAAACTTTCTAACAGGATGTTTTGTCCACTGATCTACAACTTTCCGATTGTAACCTTTCCTAGCTTTGTTGCTTTAAACAGGGCGCACACAGGTCCTTGAAATCCTGGAAAACGTTTGAAATTGAAAAATTTTGTTTTCAAAGCCTTGAATGTCCTGAAATTTTGTTCGACTCTTTAAAAACTCCTGAACAATGGGAATTTTCACAGGGTCTGATTGTGACTAGCAGTTCACGGATAAGCAATTCAATTTTCATTGCTTATAGCGTTTTGTGACCCGGCAATTTCGAAACCGGGCACGGTCGAACCGTCTGTATTAGACAGGCGAGATCGAGGCATGCCTCGGCTGCTGATTCGCAGGTCGCGGGTTCAAATCCTGGCTGCGGCGGCTGCATTTCCGATGGAGGCGGAAATGTTGCAGGCCCGTGTGCTCAGATTTTGGTGCACGGTAAAGAACCCCAGGTGGTCGAAATTTCCGGAGCCCTCCACTACGGCGTCTCTCATAATCATATGGTGGTTTTGGGACGTTAAATCCCACGTATCTATCAATCGAGATCGAGGCGTGCGCGCTTGCTTTTACTTTGGTTGGCTAGAAGCCGTAAACTGATGGCCACAATGAGGCTGCAACATGTTGAGCTTTCCGGAAAAAAAAAGCGAACTTGTGCGAATGCAATTGTTGCAGTAGACTACTATCAGTGTTTGAAAAGTTTTCTTTTGGCTTCGCTTTCAGTGGTATCCCTCAGAAAACTGCTAAAAAAACAATACAGCACACTCTCACTAGCTTCAGCCGCTAGCCTAGCTCAGTCCAACAATTTGTGAAAAACTGCGAAGGTGAAGACTAATGAACTTGATATCATTAAGATGCAAATGGAAAAAATACTGAAAGACCGACCTGCCCCAAGCTTCAGAACTTCTAGTCTAGTGGAACTATGCAATAAGTGAACTGAAAATCCTTTATTTTGCACAATGAACTTTACCGTGAACTACAATCGTGCTTCCTAAATTTTTTGAAAGGTCCTTGAAAATTCCTTGAATTTTTCTCTTGGAAACCTGCATGAACCCTGTTTAAAAGTTATTTATGTTTCCTAATTAAGAAATTCAACAAAACTAGAAATATTGTGACTTTATTCCATGCTATACTTTGCAACGTGCGCTTGGTTGCCTTGCTATAAGGTACATTGGCTCATTTTTAAGCTCTTGTCATATTTCACTAGTGCACCTTGTATCGGCTAATTGCAAGCCCTGATGGTAATGTGGTCCAAGGAGCATCAAACAATTGCTAAGGGTTTACATGCATCATGAATTACTTGTGCCTTTGCCATGTTACATTTTTACAGCTTAAAAATCAAGATATGAGCCGACAGATGGAAACACGTAGTGGGATAATGAGGGTGAACAGTGGAAGTGCCTCAGACAGGCTGGTCGATGTTTCGATAGGAGGACCTATCTTTGTCAAAGGCACCTTGTCATCCTTGGCTTGTTAGTATTAAGGGGGTCAGTAGTGAATGACAAAGATAGGTCCTCCTATCGAAACGTCGGCCAGCTTATCTCAGGCACTTCCACTGTTAACCCTGATTATTTTTACAGCTTGACTTAGAGCTTATTACTTCTTTTGACATTTTATACCCCGCATAACTTATTTAAACGCACATCATTCAAAGTGATGTCCCTCTCTGGCCTCTCAAGAACTTTGTGCACATATGTAATTATAGTGCCCTTCTGCAAAGAACTCTCGCAAGCAGATGAAGCAAGCAGATGGCCCCTTCATGAAGCAAGGGTCCTCCGTTGCACATTCTTTGTATGATGAGCTTATTGTGGTTCTGGCTATGTATAATTTTAGGGTTTAGTATTTAGGAATGTCTATTGTTTTAAGCAAGCAGTCTTCGGCGTATGGTGTCCTTCTTTGCCACAAGACCATTGTGCAGCTGCTCATGTGCGTTGTTTGTGGTCGGAGCTGGCCTCTCTCCTAACACCTCATTAATATTTTTTCAAAATTATTCTTCTGTAAAACTTCTAATGAAGCTCAAACTTCTAACACTTGCATTAGTAATGTCGTCAATTGAGTCCAAGTTTATATTCTTGAAAAATAAAAAAATTCCTTGCAAGTGTTTAGCGGATACCACGCTTCTCAGAAGACAGACAAAAAAGAGCATAGTGAATGCTGGCCTACTACCTAAAAGTTTATTATTAATGCCCTAGTGGTTATCAAGTAAATTTGCTTGCTGTAATTACCCAATAGGTGTTTTGAAAATGCTCAATGCTCTGAAAGGCCACTCTTCCATCTTTCGATGTGACTGTGCTGCGCCTTCCTCGTAAGCCTGGCGTTTTTAAATACGATAGCCTTTTTTGGGGACTTTCGGCACAAAAGATTGGCTGATGCCACATACAGTGGGAATTGATTATATGTGAAGCACGAATAAGAAAGGTTGATATGTCACTTTAAAATCGGCAAAACATTACGAGGTGGAGGTAAATGATGCCGTACATGACTTCCGTGTCATGATTATAATGTTTGGATGTGTTGTTTACCTTTGTCATCTATTCATGTATCGTGATACCAAATTTAGTATATGTGGAGCTAGCGAAGCGGCCGCGAGCATGCTATCAGCGTGGCATGTTGTCATGTTCTTACATGACACGCGTGCCAGTATTATCACGTTTGCACCAGTCATATATTTAGTCATCCATTGACGTCGCGTAACAACAAATTTGGTATATGTGGAGCTAGCAAAACGGCCGCGAGTGCATCATGAAGGGCCGAATTATATACTCCAATATAGCATTGACACACGTGTATGCTGGGCACAGCGATTCTACGTTTGCAAAAAGCGGGCACTCTGACGCGGCCGCCTGACGCCAGGCGCAATCGACACGACCAGCGTCCGTAGGCGCGGTCCGACGGCAACCGGCGCGAATTCGCGCCGATGCATTACCCAGACAACACTGCGTCTCCCTCTTTTCGTGACGGAGGGATGTCGTACGCGCTGAAACACGCATGCGTCAAAGCAACACAGTATGGCACGTACCTGCGTATATGGAAGGACCGGTGCCTGGCATGACAACGCCGGTTAGCACGTGCATCGCATCCCGTCGAAATGTATTTGCGCCTTGACTGTGGCATGTAGTCACGTTCTCACTTGACACGCACCTCATGATTATCATGTTTGCACCAGTCACATACCTTCGTCATCCATTGACGTCACGTAATACCAAATTTGGCATACTTGAAGCTAGCAAAATGGCCGCGAGCGCATCATGAGTGTAGTATGTATTCATGTTACATGACATGCGTGTCGTGATTATAATGTTTGGATGTGTCACTTACCTATGTCGTCCGTTCGCGTCGCGCAATACCGAGTTTGGTACATGTGAAGCTACCGAAACGGCTGCAAGCGCATCGTGAGCGTAGCATGTAATCATGTTGTTACATGACATGCATCTAATGTTTATCATGTTTACACCAGTATCATACCTTCGTCATATATTCACGTCCCGTAATACTAAATTTGGTATCAGGGAAGCTAGCGAAACGGCCGCCAGCGCATCATGGGCATGTCATGTAGTCATGTTGTTACGTGACATGCATTTATTGATTATCATGTTTGCACCAGTCACATACCTTTGTAAACCATTCACGTACCGTAATACTATGTTTGGTATATGTGACGCTCGCGAAACGGCCGCGAGTGCAGAATGAGCGTGGCATGTAGTCATGTTGTTACTTGACACGCATCTCAAGTTTATCATGTTTGCACCAGTATCATACCTTCATCATCCATTCACGTCCCATAATACCAAGTTTGGTATAAGTGAAGCTAGTGAAACGGCCGCCAGTGCCTCATGAGCGTGGCATGTATTCATGTTGTTACATGACACCCATGTCATAATTTTTATGTTAGGGTCTGTCGCTTGTGTTCTCCATGCAATCATGTCATACCATACCAGTTTTGCAACATGCCATGTGAACGGAACCACCGCATGAGCTGCATGACCATCAAATGTAGATCATGACATTCACGACATATCATGATTTTCATACACTCATGTTATGCCATACCAAGTTTGGTATCGATACCATAATCGAAACGGCCAGGAGAGCTAAAAGTCATAGGCGGCTTGATAGATAGACAGATACGCTCAAAGTCGCCGAAGTTCACTAAGAAATGCTTTGCATTTAAAATGTGTGTCGCCTGCTACAAAAGGTGACTCACTTGAGAGGAAGTCCAGGCAGCCTGGTGCAATGCAGCTGGAGACATGCAAGCATTTACATATTATAATTATTTTATCTGCATACACAGATACACAAGGGCATAGAGAAAAGAGGGGAGAGAGCAAGCTGGCAACTGCCACCTGGAGAGGCACAATGCCTGATAATCCTTTGGGAGTAGGGAAGAGATAGATATAGGAAACAAAACGCACTAGTTGCTACTGCATTTGTGACAAGTAAACATGGATGCACACACTAAGACAGCCAAATATTTGGATGCAGGTATGCGCTGGTTCCTTTTGAGGTGTAATTGACCACAGACAGGACTTCTTAAGTGGATGAACTTACTTTTCACATTCTTCTGCAATTCTGTTCACACGTTCTTATGGTCTGCTTTCTTCTATATTTCAGCAACAGTCCCTTTCAATGGAGGAAAAGCAGAGGCTGGCCCGTGAGCAAGAGTTCCAGCAACGCATACAGACGCAGCCTTCACTGATCCCGGCCAAACCCGCTCCTACAAGGCCAGCACACGAGCCAAAAGACTTGACGTCCACGCTGATCAACTCCAACCTGGCCTCCCTGAACATCCGGAGCCCAACGGGATCCAACCCCTTCGGCGGTTCGCCCGGCTTCGGATCGTCTCCCAACTATGCATCCTCACCTGCCGGTGACTATTCCTCGGCCGGAATGTCTCCGACAATGCCTCAGTGGGGGTTCCAGGGCACCCAACAGGCAGCTGCGTCACCGATGGCAATGCCCGCGCGGTTCGCGATGCCACAGCAGCCGCTGAATAGACAGCCACAGCAGCAGCAACAACAAATAAACACGTCTGCCTTTGACAACTTGCTTCCTCGTCTGAGCTCGGGGCCTCCGATGGGTGCACCGCGACCTACGCTCAGCCAAATGGCACCACCACCCACAAACAACTTCGGCAACTTTGTCAGTGTGCAACCACCGGTGCAGAATTCCACTGCCTCCTTCACCACGCCCGTCAAGCCCTTGTCCAAAAGTGAAATGGACGACTTGCTCAGCTGAGTTGTCGGGAAGGACTTTCGCCACATTGTGTGGACTGGACATTGCTGGTATTGATAGAGCAGATCGACAGACGATACACCGCTTGCAATCGCAGATGGTCTTCAAAGGATTGCAGCCTGAACCAAGTGTTTGTGCCAGTAAACCGGTGTAAATGATGCAGTGGCCTTGAAGCATCGCTTGTTTGTGCACAGCGGCTATTTGAAGACAATGTGTTCACATGCTGTTTATTGCCAAGCCTCCTCACTGCACTTCCAAGTGTGCTACCACCTTGTGACACTTGGCTTGGTGTGTTGTGTTGTGTGTTGTGCACAGCATCAGCGAAGCAGGATGCACAGTGGGAAGGAACACTTATCGCCATGCATTCTGTGAGCGTAAGCAAAAAGGCAATGTGGTGTTGGTCAAAACTTTGCGGGTGAGCACGACAGGCACGCGTACAATGCAGCTCACGATTCACAAGCAGTTCTAAAATGAATTGAGGCTCGATCCTGCGCTACATCTGTCTGAATTTACTGTACTTTAATTTTAGATATGTAAATTAAAGAGAAAAATATGACAAAACACTGGCTTATGTTTCTTCACTGCATAAGATAACTTGATTTATTAATAGTGGCTTCACAAAGATGAAGTAGAGCAATTGCTCAAACACAATCTTAAACATTCATATCTACAAAGTAGAAAAGTCCATTTCCTTGTTTATAAATTAGATTTTTCTGCAGCAACACTGACCTGTGCAACATAAATGTACCAACATAATGACTACACTCAAACCTCATTATAACAAAGTTGCATCTTCCAGCGAAATAATTTCATTACTATATCCAAAAACACAATGTAAACATAGCAAAACAAGACTACTCTTAATTTACTTCGTTAGAACTGATATTTCGTTATATCTATCTGGAATCATTAAATTGAGGTTTTAACGTACTACTTCAGTGCAGGTGTGTGATAAAATACTACATGATTTGTCTCTCACCATGTTACCTAAAGGGAAACTTCGTATCATCACCTATGTAGGCTTTCCCACGGGTGCTGTGGGAGTGCAAGGCTTTTTCATGATGTGGCTGGGCCAAAAGAACTGTAGCTACATCAATAAAGCCTTCATTTGCCTAAACGAAATCCCTTAACGATTATCACACCAGGCCACATAGCCAATTTCTTTGCACAATGGATGGATGGATGAATAGATGATGCTGCACACCTTTGATTGGGCAGCGGCTTATACCACCTAGCCACAACTAGACATTTTAATGCTAACACTATGCAGTGAAAGAAAAAAATTTCATTCCTGCCTCGATTTTAGCCACCATTATCTTGCTTCACTTCACCTAGCCGTAACTAGGCATCTTAATGCTTACACTAAGCAGTGAAAGAAAACATTTCATTCCTGCCTCGATTTTAGACACCATTATCTTGCTTCACTTTACTTAAGCCGCAATGCTTTGAAAAATAACAGCCCCATTGTCTTGGACTGTAGGGTGAAGCCCCTTACTGAGAACGCTCAGCTGTTTCCTCCTCCTTTCTACACTCGCCGCAAAGTTTTTCTACAATTTTGTACTTGGTCCACCATGCTCGCATCCCGGCTTCAAATAACGGGAAGCTACCCCAAGAACTGTCGCAGTTTTTTTTTTTTTTTTCAATTTCCTGCTTGAAAGTTCTGTACATTCCTAGTGTGAATTTTTGTAAGCATCCCCATTTTGTAATAAATAATAATATATGGGATCTTACGCCCTAAAGCTATCATAAGATTAGTGCAGGATTCCAGAAATTTCGACCATCTGATGTTCTTTACCATGCAGCAACATCGCACAGTGCGCAGGCCTCTACCTTTTTGCCCCTATCTCCATTTTCGAGGGGTGTGCGAATCGTGAATTGTAAAACCGAATCACATATGAACCGAACAGGGGTGACGCTGAATTCAATGCTATTCAAATAATATTTAAAACAGCGAGGCAGCCATTTTCAACTCGGCCCTAGAATAGTGATGAGACTATTTTCAAAACACCCTGAAAATTCCACATTTTATTCGAGGCAAATATTCACATGCTTTAACAAAGGAATATTACAATTACTTGTAACCTACAAAAAGAAAAAAAAAACACTCTCTCAAAATTGTAAACTTAGGTAAGTTTGCATGCAGCAACTCAAGCATTACAAACATTTATAACTACAGACTGAGATACATGAGTGACTATAACATCCAAGATGGCACTTAGTCAACAGCTTAAAAAAAATGTATAAATATATAAATATAAAGACTATTCATGAATCATGACTCAACATCATCATGAATGTCATGACGATAGATAGTGCATTGATAACTCGCTCGCCATGGAGACTCTGTAGTTTTAAGAAAAAGCACCCTTCATCCTGTAACCAACATAGCACTGATAGTCCCATAAAAATCTTGGGCTGCATGCACCTACGCGGGTATTCCGATGATTGAACAAGAAAGGTTACCTCTCTCTGTCCCAATGGCTTTTTCATAGGGGCCCATTAAAAAATATTCCAAAGATATTCCGTACTTCTAATAAGCACTATTCGATTCGAACACCGAATCGAATAGAAGACTATTAAATTTGTTTTTCAAAAGTTTCAAATATTTGCACACCCCTACCACAGGCCTCTCTCATTTCTTTAAACTTTTTCTTAACGGATGATTCCTTTATGCTTATACTCCTGCCTTTGTCTAAGTATTTATACTTGACAGCTTTCCGGAAACATGCTGGAAGTTGTGAAAGTACCATCTATGGAGCATTTTAGCGGATCATTTCGCATGTTGCGGCGTACTATTGGGCGGTGTTGCACTGCAAAGTTATCATTCCACCAATAAAGAAGAGCCACTGTCGGCAGAAGCAGGCTCCTTTCCCTTTCTTTAAGCTAGTGTCTGACAGAGATGACCCTTCCCTTCATTCTGAATGTACCGTGTGGCGTGAAACCTCTTTGGTCTCTTTCTATATTGTTTCGAGGCACACCACTCGCAATGTTACGTGCTTCGCATCGGATTGCGGTCAATGACTTCCCATGGAGCGTCTATTGCGTAAGCAATGCGTGAATGCGGCTCCGCTCTCTTGAAGCTCAGTTGCCTCCAAAGCAAAGGCCTTCTGTTTGAAATTTCAACTACTATGATGCGATGCAGCCGTTTCATACTTTGCAATGACGGTTGCCGCCGAGAAATCAGCATGGAGCACTTGTTTGTCTGCAATGCTCAAACCTGGTGAAGGGTCACTTGATAAAGTTGACTCGATTGATGATTCGATTGATTGATATGTGGGGTTTTACGTCCCAAAACCACCATATGATTATGAGAGACGCCTTAGTGGAGGGCTCCGGAAATTTTGACAACCTGGGGTTCCTTAACGTGCACCCAAATGATAAAGTTCACTCACCTACAGCACATGCGCGAGAGAAAAAAAAAAGAAGGAAGAACTACGAGTGCAGACGTTTTGCGTCTATCTTCTAACAAGTGCTTTGACAACAAACACTTTTCTCGTTCTGTTTAACTGCATTATTTCCGAGAATGTCCTCACAATTCATTAAAAAAAAATTTTGTTACTGTAAACTAAGCGCTCTTGATACCCTGTATTATAAGGAAATGACGAACCTCAAGCCAGTTTTCCCTTTAGGTAACACCGTGAAAAAAAAAACTGGTGAGATACAAAACGTGAACTCCAGGGACCGACCGTAGCACTCAATGCAACGTACCCGACTGCTGCAAGAAAAATTCATCTGGGTGGTGGAAGACCTGTGTTGAAAGAGGCACTTTTTGGTTTTCGTTCTGTCGGCTTCTTGAATGGCGACGTGCTCTCAGAAAAGGTGAGCGTCTCCTTGTTGAATTCAAGTGGCACCGAACCGATGTCTCCGTCAAATCTGTTTTTGGTCACCTGAAATACCAACGAAGATGAGACATGGGTTTGACTGAGAGGAAGACAAATATTACAGAAATACGCAGTCACAAATAATTAAACAAAGCACTGCCCTCACAGTGCTACTTTCCTAGTGAATGCGGAAATTGGCATGATATTCGTGGCATTTTCAGTTGGCCGATCCGGTCCTGTGGCTCAAAGTGGCATGATGCCGAGGCAGCTTGCAATCAGAGCACAAGAGGCAGCGAACCAACTGAATGCACCAGCGATGTCAGAGCAGCTAAATTTCTAGGGACATTAACAAGCAGTGCGTCTGTAGCGCCACCGTGCAGCCAGCGCGGGACGCCGGCAGGTAAACATTCCCATGCCGTATTGAGAAACGATGTCAATCAGTTCAGCGGACCTTTCCGACATGCCTGGACACAGCAACAGTCATCCGAGCTCAGCACATACATCTGGCAAATGTCATCGTACGAGCTGCAATTTTCGAGGCAAATCAAGTCGCTGTCGCTGAGAGCAGCTGTAACGATAGCATTGACATTTCCTCCACCTTCACTAGCCACCTCCTCATTGATATGGCCCATTTATGGATTCGTAGATGAAATATCGCCACACACAAGCTCAGAAACACAACGACGCCCGTGCAAGAAGTATTATGCGCTTGATGATGCCCATTCCGAAATGCGCACTCGCGCTGTTGGCGCTGTTCACCTGGTTCACCTGCCAGCAGCCACGTGATTTGCTGGCTTGTGTCACATGATCCATCCTACCGGTCAGATCGTGCCACACTCTCACTTCGAAGTCAGAGCGGTCAGAAGTGCTCCGAGTTGAAAGCTGATGCTCCGAAAGAACCAACCAATGTAGTCCGAGCGCTCGAATTCTACCAACTGAACGTGGAGCCACATTTCAGAGTGCTCGTAAACGCCCAACTGGATACGCCATCAGTGAAATTCGCGGTCTGTAAAAAATCCATTGAAATTTCATAACTTCAGATTTAAAGAAATTATTTTTAGTGAAATTCGTAGTTTGTAAAGAACCCAGTGAAATTTCATAACTTCAGATATAAAGAAATAGTTTTTAACAGAGAAAAATGACGTACAGGATTGTGTTACCAGTAAGAGAAGTACCAAAACAAAAATGTCAGACAGCCACAAACAGAGACGTTTACTTAAAACACAGGCTCTTGGCATCTGTGCATTATGGCCTCGGGTTTTCTCACCCCTGCAGAAGCCTGTCAGGCTTCAGAATGTCGGACATTTTATTTTGTTTGAAGTTTTTTTATTATTACTCTACTTTCTGCTGCCCCAACCAGGCAGATATCTGCCAAATGTTTACTTTCGATTCTTGAAGCTTTTTCTTGCTTCATTCAATCACTGAGTACATCAGATATAAATGTATGAGTAAGTCGCAGGTGCACCTCCACATGTCCAAGGAACATCTCTAGGCTTGTGCGGATATTCGAATGCTTCGAACAAGTATTACAGCATTCTAACTCGCTTCGATTCGAATTTAAATGATTGAAAATTTCAAAGTATTCGCGATCAACAAATAGATGTATATCAATCTGCATGTTACCCCCGTAAGCGTTGTTTCACAGCAGTAAACGAGTGCTAAGCCATGAAAACACCTACTCAAAAGAAATCACTCTCACAAAGCCCAGCTTCAAGGTTAAATTAACTTACTACCCTAATATCAATTCATTATATTTTTTTAAGTTTAACAGGATGTTATACAGGCTTACATGCTCGAAGTATAGTAAATTTTAAAATGTAACATATTTTACAGGTCATCACTTGTATTTCACCAAAAATGAAATCCTGCTACTATTCAAAGTTCCTACTTTCTTTGAAAAAAGAGAGAGAGGGAGACATTTGAATGGGCCTTGTTTCAATTTTTAAAAAATAATGTGCAGATTTGTTAGATCATGACAAATATGCCCTTCTTTTATTATATGCAATATACAGTCGAACCCCTTTATAAGACACTGATATAAGGCACACATGAGTACAAGAGACATCAGGGTGCCTTGAGTAAAATACGGGTTGATAAGAAAAAGCATACGAAGTACCCTGCTCATAACAGACAAGAACTGCTGCCCAGAACCTGCCTATTATAAAGAGGTTTAACTGTATAGTATTCGAATTCGATGTGAAATTATTCGACCATGATCACTATTCAGTTCGAACCTGAAATTCACAATTCGCACAAACCTAAGGATCTCTTTAACATCGTATCACCGATCAACAAGGGGACTCAGTATTTATCGTTGCAGCTGCCCTGACAAAATCCCTTTATTGTAAGTGTAAGCTCCAGCAGTTGTGCTTGTTCAGCTTATCATCACTTCACGGCTCATGCCTTTTCTGGAACTTCAGTCTTCTTTGAAGCTCACTTTGCAGCCAGTTATACGTTGCAAGTATTATTAACCCAAAAGTTAGGTTGGTGAAAATGATGTATCAATGCACCTCATTTATGCGGACACATAGAGACGCTCACCTGCAAATGCTTGCGTCCATGCGGAGATGCGAGTCTCCGGTCCTGGAGAATAAGCACATTGTCGGCCTCTTGGCTTGCCTTGGCCCCGCCGAAGATTGAACTGGTGCTGAGCTCCTCGGAGTCTTTTTCCTAGAGTCGTTACAATTCACTGCTCTCAGAGATAGCTTCTCATGCGAGCTGGAAGTTTATTGACAATTCTGACAATGCAAAAGACATTACAAGCTATCATATTTGCCTGAGTGCACATGCTTTTTTTTTTTCATAGGTTTTGGTGTGAAAGTTCTTTGTGCATCATAATCAAATGCATAACCACAACCATATTCGCGGTGTTGGCAACCGCTGACTGTGAGAGGCAGACAAATCGCCGTTAAAGGGTGGCAACAGAGTACATTTTCTGATCTTCAGCGGTGTTGTCAGTCAGTCACATCAGAGGTGCTGTCACTTCCACAAAATTTCGCACAACTTAGCACCGTACACATCAGCATACACAGCTTCCTGCATTTCTGGCACTTTTGTCAACTTTCCAATCTGGGCACAGAGCCAGGAATGCTGTGAATATGCATATTTAGACAGACTCAATGCAGCATCAGAAAAGGTGTCGCGAAATGTTAAACTAGCAAAATAACTGTTTTATAATATTGCCCCAATGCGTATGGTATGAGTGCTCAACAAAGTGCGACTATCAAACAATGAATGCTCATTAAACCTTGTGTGAAAGTAAGTCCGTCACGTCTCATTCTTTTATTTATAACTAACATGAGGGCAAACTGCAATGTTTTTCATTTTTTTTAAATTGGAAGTGCATTACACTTAAGAACATCCTAATCTCTTAAACTGAGCCAACGAAAATTGGGGGTACATCACATTCATGAAAAAGTGTGGTTCTGGTAGTTAAAATACACCTCAATGAAAGAAAAGGTTGAGCCGGGTAGAACCAATTTGTCTTGTTGAGTAAGTGAGAGCATCGTTCGAATACAGTTTAATAAAGACAGTGTCGCTGTTACGACTAAGCTTGTGCAAATATTCAAACGAATAGTAAAGTATTAGAATTTGCTTCGATTCGAGTTCAAATCATTGAAAATTTCGAAGTATTCACGATGAACGAATAAGTGTATAATAATCTGCATGTAACCTCTTGTAAAGGTGGTTTCACTGCAGTGTAGAGGTGCTCAACCGTGAAAGCACCTTATCAAAAGAATTGCGTTCTGCCGCAAAGCCCCCCTTTATTTAAAGGGGCCCTGCTACACTTTTTGAGCGTGGTCAGAAAACAATGTCGATCGGTAGTAGAGGCTCCCGACAACATGCAAGCCAAATATTATAGCGCAGCACGCGGCCTGCAATTCAGAATACATTCTCAAAGTCAGCTGAAAATTGCTCTCTTCTCCCGAAAAATGACACCACGAGCTCAAAAATTTTATCTGCCATTAGCTGGTTTGAGCATGGCAGCTCCGTCGTTACTGGGGCCGCCGCGGAAGGCCGCGACTAAAGCCCCTTTGATCTTGAGAAAGTGCCGCCATTCACTGTACTTGCCGCCGCGCCCTCACCCTCCTCTCTCCCTCCTTGCCCCCTCTTCGCGTCCTCCCGGTCTCCGACACTTTTTCTGCACGCTGATTGGTTTCCATTGCTGTTGTCTTTGGAGACGCGTGGATCTTGCACTTTGCTCATGCTTTTCTTTTTTGCTCGCACCATTTTTCGCCGACGCTCTGCGTCACAAACGTAGCACGTGCTTTGTTTTCTGTGCTTCGTGCGGGGGTTTAGTGAGCTGTTTTGCCTATGACTGCAACAGCGACAGTGAAAATGGTTACGCGCTTTTTATGATACCCCAAGGTAAATGAGATGGCTTGCGCAAGCAGCAGTGACTGCACAACATCGGTCGAAAAAACTTCGTTCCGACAAAGAACAGTGTACTTTGCGAGATAAGGTGCTTTTCTTATTGCTTGTATGAAAGCAACATCGAATGCTGCATTTTAAATATTGTTTCGGCCTGCTCATAAACATACGTGTTTTTTAGCGGCGAAGCTCCTTACGCCGCGGGTCGTATGTCCCAAGCCGTCGTAGCAACCAGTTGCATTGCATTGGGTGTCAATAAAAACGGTGTCAAAGCATATTCACGGAGTGTATGATGATGAGTGGGACAAAGCGTCCATCCATGCTTCCGTGCGGCCGTGTGTGCATCTATTCGTTCGTCCGTCCTTCTGTCTGTGCATCCATCTGTCCACACATTTCGCCCCACTCGTCATCATTCACCTCGTGGATATGCTGTGATTTTTTTTCTCGGCTATGTGCCAAAGCCAAAGCAGGCACTGGATTATCGGCATCGTGATTCGAAGGCACGCTCAGCATCAACCTAGTTTCGAACAGAAGTACTTGCGTCAACACACTCGAAATAAATGTGGCTGATCCCTCTCCATAGGAATCAGTATAACGCGAAAGTGAAGCCTGTCTTTACGAAGATAGTTGAGCGTTTATGGTGCACTGCATTGTTTCAGCAACAGGAACAAATTGCAAAGTCAGGTAAGAAACGGCAGGCAGCTAGATATTTGCACAGCACACCTCAAGCAGAAAGAACGCTCGAAATTAGCATACACAGGGTGAGCACGTACTAACAACTGTCACCGCTCGACACTTAAAGGGACACTTAAGTCAAATAACAATTTATGTCAGAGTGAAAGCTCAATGTATGACAACATCTAAAACGAAAATATTATGAACAACAGTGCCCTACTTGCCGAGAAATCAAGGTATACGCACAAAAACACAAACGCCGCAGAAGGACATTTTCAATATGATCCCGATGACATCAGACGGACCGCCTACAATTAATCACTAGTAATCGATATAAATGCACTAAATAAAGGACCTTCCGTGCATTGAAATACGCAATAAAATGCTGCTTGTTCATTTCTGTTTGATTCATAGAAAAAAGAACCGCCGGACGTTACCATGAGGAATGACATTAGTGGTTTAAAAATTCAATTTTTGCATGGTTACCCGAAAACGTGGTGCCATCTAGCGGGGCGCATCTGAAACAAAAGTGTGCAATCTCGAAGTCAATGGCGGGAAATTGATCAATGGCTGTTGCTGCTGCTGTGGCTCCCGCTGCTTTCAGTCTGCTGCTACTAGCGCAGTAATGCCGGGCAACGTTGTGCACGGGAACAGTGACGTGAGTCGGTCCGGTCGGTTCCCTTCATGAAGCGGGTAATTTGAAATGAGCAAACCCGATTCGGATCAATATCGTGTGATTTTATTTCAAAATAGGCCCTTCCTTGCCACAAAAGTAACACTACGAGGTTTCTGGGCCGCTATTTCAACAATCAATGCCGACTTCATAGTTGCTTTTAGTGTCCCTTTAAAAAACTTACCTTACGTGGATGCATGACCAGTGTCACGTGACAGTTGTGCTGGGTGGCAAATCGCCGAAAAGAGGCAATCAAGAGGTCCTGCCTCCAGAAACGATCAACGTTGGAGTTGTCCATGCCAACACCCATCATGAACTGCACATTGTCCACTACCACGTGCTGAATGTCGTGCACATACACAGCGTGGGCCATGGCCTAAAAAACGAGAGCATAAAACAACAGCTGAACTTCAAAGGCACATATATTGTCACGTGCTTGCTCATGAAAGACGATGGCAGTTGTGCATGTGCCATGAAAAACTATAAAATGGACGAAAAGAAAAACTCACTTGTGCGTGCTATTAAAAAGACCTACCTGCTTCCTGTGTCTGAATCTCTGCTGCCAGACCTCTGTTTTGACGTCGTGACAATATTTCAATATGAGCAACTAGAGTTCACTAGTTCCTTGAAATAAAACTGCTGATTGCCGACATTCACTTAACTACCAGCACGTGTTATCATATGACAAACCTGCTCCTCCGATTACGGTAATTCAGCAGTATTTCAAGTGTTATAAACATTATTACTACAAGAATTTAACAACTTTCTGCATTATAAGTTCCCTCTGTGCCTAATCTCCATCTTTTACGCTTCTTGTTACCCTATCTTACTGCTGCGATTTCCTCCCAGTTTCGTTTTTTGATTGGTAAAGCTAGGCTCGTCACTCCATGAATAACACCCTCTAAACAGGGCCAATTCACTTCCATTATTATTTAACACCTCTACTAATCCCTCCTGCATAGTAAACTCAAGTGCAGTAACCTCACAAAGACTGGAGTGACTTGTTAGAAAAGACGCTGCAAATATTAAAGAAGCGAGCTAATACTGCCACGGAAAATATTCATAAGCCCTCCCAAAACACTTCCTCTTCCTTCATTTTTTTTAGTGTAATCTGCTGACCTCTGGGTAAAAAAGTGTAGCTTTTAGCATAGCTGCCCTTCATCCAGCAATGAACTACAGTTGAACCCATTTATAAAAGACGCTGATGTAACAGGCCAATCGGGCCAACATTAAAACAGGGGTTCATAAGAAGGTGCATATGTGATGCTCTACTTATAAAAGACACCTCCATAATTATAAGGGACAAGTATCTGCTGCCCAGTGCACGTCTCCTATAAAGAGATTCAACTGTACTACAGTTGAAAACAAAGCATAATGAAACCAGTCAGTTACAATTACTGCGAGGCTGTGTCTCGAAAATCGATATTTCACACAAGAGCAATAGAAAGAAGATAAAAGAAAGAGGTAAGCCTTACATCCATAACATTTTTCATAGACTCTTCGCCGTGAAAAGTCATGAAGTACAGAGGTAGAAGCTCGAATTTGTCGGCCCACGAGTCGAATTCCTCCATATTGTTCTCCAGCGACATTCTGAAAAGGATTGGGGAGTCGTAATTTTTGCATGCTATTCCACACACTGCACCGACAAAAATGCAACATTCTGTTTAGTACAGACTGTTCCAGCGCAACTTCAAAATAGGAAAAAATTGCCCAGGAGCAAATAATTGTGTGTATTACTTAATGCATGTTTACTCCTATCATACTCATAAATTTTCGTTATAGAGACATGTACTAGTAAATGCCCATAATTATAAAAATGGTAATGACAAGATGTGGAAGGTCGTAAGTGACATAAGCATCCTTAACTGCCTATGATAATGCATGTTTACTTTTATTGCAATCATAAAATTCTCTTTATAAAGATATGCACTAGTTAATGCAAAACATTATAAAAATGATAATGATAATAAGTGAAACGTTGCAAATGACATAAGCATCCTTAATTATCAATGATAAATACAACTATAAAAAATGCAATGAGAAAAGAAAAAAGTCAACGTAAATAAATTCATCATAATGCCTTCTTCATTTTTGGTCTACACATGTAGTCTCATTAAAATTCACTTCACACATTCAATTGATATGGACAAGAACAAGTAATATCGACAAAAACAACTTGTCCACAATTGGTTACCTCCTGCAATAGAATTTCAATGAAACGCTGTGCCGTTCACTAGGGTACACTCACTTGGCAAACTGAGTCAGCATAATTTTGGCCAGCTTTTCATTCTGAATTTCAAAGCTTCCCCAGAGGGTGTTGACCTGCACAAGATCAAGGGAAGCACAATTAAGTACATTTGTTATGTTTGCATTAACAAACTATAGTGCTGTTTGCATGTTCACTGAGAGTTCAATGTACAACGAACTAACCAGAAAAATTAGGACAACATTAAAATACACCAACAGAGCATATTTTTAGCAGCAACATTATTAAAAACAATGCATCAAAGAATTCAAAGACTAGAATGTGCAGAGGGTTATTCTGCATTGTATTGCAACACATTTACAGGGCAAGGCGAACAAGACATTGCACTTATGAGACTTGGATGACTAAATACTGGTGAAATTTCTCAAAATCTCACGGTCACCTTAAATTCAAAACAGTAATAGGTGCTACTTATTCATAATAAAAAAACTGTAACAACAATAACAATGAAACTGGTTACACATACCCCTTGCATGCAAAGGTCCAAAGAGTACTCGCACATAAATGTGGTCTTGCCAGAACCGGTAGGTCCTGTAAATACTGTTAGCTCCCCCGTCCGAAAACCTTTGAGTAGCCGCACGAGCCCAGGAAACCTGAAAAATAAAATCAGGGCACGGTATTAATGATGCCTTTTTTTGTTCTGAGATAAGCAAGCTCTACCAAATGGCTTGGAGCCTGTTCTGCTGAAAACAAGCTCACGAACTTGTAGGCCAATAATATACAAAACATAAAGCATAAATACTACAACTGTAATTCAAGCACACACAAATCAAGACATGCTGTCTACGTCTCGTGACTTCATTATAATTTTCACAAGCATTTTCACACAAAATTATGCCTGCACTGAAAGAGGAAAGTGGCATCTCTTTGTAAATGCAAATCACCATATTCACTTAAATATAACGCGAGTTCTCTTTTCCAAATTTTTGCTATTTCAAGTGGACCCTCATGACAAGTGAATAGCGAAATTAAAGTTGTCTAATTGTGCAATGACGAACCCAATAAACGCCTATTGTTTTGACCATTTCACGATTTACAATGGAAATATGCACCAGCTGAAAGCCATTTAAATACACTCATAGCCAACTACCAATTTGTTTGTTTCCTTTTTGCTACATTGTGCACATCCCGTTTTTGTATTGACATGTGCGGTGGTCTCTGTGGCTTTGGTTGTCCTCAGTTGTTTCCACTACGCTTTGGCTCCCTTTGCATTGGAAAATGCCATGCAATGCAGTACTTGGAAGATATAAGCCGGCATAACAAAGGATGATCATTCTGTAGGAGGGTAATACGCTCGTATAACATTAAAGTGCAGCTTTGAACTAATACAGGTTTCCCCTAAATAGACCTATTCAAAGTACAGCACTCCTTAATTGCAGTGTGTTACAAGCTGCCACTCTAGCGTCGCCAGCGCGAAGTCGGCGACGGGAATGACAGCAGGTTGGTTCGTTCCGTACGCAAGCAGAGACAGTGAAGAGATCAGAGACGTGAGAAAACAAAACAAACTTTACTCTAGTGATATTGCAGCACACGGGATCTAATACAACACTTCAATACAACTAACAAAATACATCAACACTTGATACAACTAAAAAATACATATAAAAACAATAAATAAGCTTACACGAGAAAACTATTACAAACTACACAAACTAACACCAATAGACTACTGGAAAAAAAGTTCGAAGATATAAACAGGTGAAGGCATACGTGTGATGACCGGCCGCGTTGCGTCCCCGACGATCGGATGCGAGAAGTCGAAGAGAGTTCTGGCACGACTGCGATGTCGGCGGTGTTGCAACGCTGGTGGCTCCAAGAGGCTAGTGCTTGCAGGTGACTTCGAGCAGGTTGAGCTAACTCGAGGCGAAGTCCCGATGTCTACGTTGCAGACGTTAATATCGCGTCACAACTAGACGAACGGCTAAGTTTAGGTGGCCAGCCGATACAGAGCCACACTAAAAACTTCTAAAAGAGATGCTTGTTGATCTGTTTCCACACCATGTTGGTCAGCAACTAGTCTGCCTAGCAGGGCAAAATCCTGCGCTTAAATCCCCCTCGTGTCTCCTCGCTCTCTTCCTTGGGGACAAGAGACCTCTACATGGGTCCAATTATGTGTGTTTAATTGATGAAAACTCCGCCCCAAAAATATTTTGACCCCTCCCCTTTTTAATTGGGAGAGGACCCTCAACTAGCGAGAGCGACAACCTGTTGGGTTGTTGTCATACGGCTTGGCCACCAGAGCGTTTCCCACGCTTTTTCCCGTGGGAACGGTCAAACCGTTTGGCTCTCAGCCGGTGCGTCTCGTAGTCTAATCCTTGTTCGGGGTACATCGTGGCCTTCTACGACCTTGCAGACGCCGCCGCAGTTACAAAAGGATCAACCGTCGGCGGCGACGTTCTAAGAAGAGCACCCCATTCTGCACTTCTCGGCTCCCTTTCATGCGCCCGCCGTTCTCACGGTCAGTGGGGAGTACGGCGCCCGTTAATTGCCGTGACGCGGTGTCGCCAAAAATGGCCGTCCGTGACACAGTGAAACCACCTTTACAGTAAAGTGCTTCAAAATTTTTAGCAATTCAAATTGGAATCAAAGCAAATCCGAATACTGTAATATTCATTCAAATATTCAAGATGCTCGAATATTCGCACAAGCCTACTAACTACTACTTGTTGGCTAAGAAAAACTGGTGCTTGGCCTTGTTGGAACAAATCCATCTTCAAATAATTGCACAGGCACACGGGGGCGGACACTGAATAGACACACAAAAGGAGCAATCTAACAAATGGTTTATTTTTTCAAAACATTCACCTAATAACTCTCAGATCTGTGCAATTTTGTCACAAAAAACATTTGAACTGATTGCCAAGACTAGGTAAGCTTCCATGTCATTAAGAAAGATATAAAACACAGGGTATGCTGTATCAAAAATATGTCACGAATCACGCCTCATAAGCTAAACCTTTAGGTTGTATACGAGGGACTATCGGTCAGCTACCAGGGCGTAATAAGTTCATGTGCTAGGTGACGCCAAACAGGCTCATGAAGAGTGTGCCACACTTGTCTCTCTGGCTTCTGGTAGCGCTGACTGACACTCCCACGTTTAAATTCACATATATATCCAATAAAGTGGCTGGGGGGATAGCCGTCGTGATAGCTCAGTGGTAGAGCATCGAACGCGTCATTCCAAGGTCGCAGGTCCGGTTCCTGCTCACGGCAAGTTGTCTTTTTACCCACTTTTCTTTCTTGACATTTACATTACAATTCAATCTAATAACTTCCTCTATACTTTCCTTGGCATTACTGTCGGCTAGATCTTATATATATCGTCATTGACTACCAATTAGCAGTATTTTCTGACCATGCTGAAAAAGTGTCGCAGGGCCCCTTTATGGTAAAAGCCTTGTATGGCTCATGCGTCAGCAAATCTGGCAGTGTGAAATAGGGGTACCAAAAATCAGGTGGTCTAATTTCAGAGAGAGTGAACCCTGGCTGAGTTGTGCAAACCTTAAAAGTGGGGGGTTGGGAGTACCTAACGTTATAAGGGTATTTAAAGTGATCAGAATTAATTAGTGCATAGGGTGAAGGAATGAGAAATAAAGGGAAATGTAAATCGGATGTGGAATATATATAGTTATTAGTAAATCAAATGTGAAATAATGTAGCAAGCACATGCAATGTAATGAAACATGAATTATTAGTCAATGAAATGTTAAGTGAAATAAAGGGAATGATATATTAAAGAGATAAAAAATGATTGGAATCTTAATTAACACCTCAGCAACCAAACCTCAGCATGTTGACCCTGTCAAACCTTGTTGTCTAAGCAACCAAGAGAGAACAAGTAGTATGAAGTAATAAGGCAATGAACTGAGAACTGAGTGTTTCATAAGCATGTATGCTTTTACTTGTGTTCTCCTTCACATTAAATTATGGAGCTGAAATATTTTTAATATACAGATGAATCAAAATAAATTATACATTTTCTTTGCAAAGGAGAGCTTTCCCATTGTCGAATTTTTACACACATTCTCAAGCCACAATTTAAAAATGATCAAGCAGATGATAGTGTCTGCAGTGCAGTGTTCGCAGCGGCAACGATGGTTTTCTGGCCCAGCATGTCACTAGATGTGGCTGTGAAGTGCAGTTTGGTAACACTGTCGTACCTAACAAATACAAATATGAGCGCACAAGGCTTATAATTGAGGCAACATACATAGCACGTGAACACTTGACTTGCGTAGCAAACCATCAATAGCTCTGTCCGATTAGGAGCTAGCATTTCTAGACAGTAGCAGATGCCATAGGAGTTAAGTAATCACTCTAAGGCACAGTGGGCGTTGGTAAGGTGGGGCTGACGCACATAGATCTTTTATTGGTTCAGTTATTTTGGTCCGTGATTTGGTCTTATCGTATGTGCCATGACTCTGTTTCATTTGTCAGTATATATTCATAGTTTTCCGAATGGGTTTTCGGTTGGTGGTGGGCGCTTGTCCCTGTATTTCTGTCCGCCTCTAGTAGTGTGCTCTCATTTCAAAACAATCATGTATCACCAACTCGCCCAATCAACCATATTGACAATTTACATCTCCCCAACCTTAATTCTAACCATATCCCAAAAAGCAGCATGAAAGAAAACAGTTACACAAGCTTTAACAAAAGATGACCACACATGTCCCTAAAGAATGTCTGTGCACAACGACAGGGCCACCGGTCGACACTGCTGCACTGTCCGGCTTGACGACTTCACCTCAGTGCCGGTCCTGCTACGGCCACGTTGCTGTCAGCGCGAGGAACCGTCACTCGCGCTGACACGTCGTCTGGTTTTGACCTGCACTCACAAGGGTGCCGGACTGCAGGCACAGGTCCCAGGCATGTCCACCGCCCGATCTCACGACTGCATTCCAGGTCAAAGGTGAAGACAATGTCCAGAAGACAGCCAGCCGCAGGTCACATCACTCCCGCTGTGAGCACTCGGAACACTCGACCGAAACAATGCAGTAGGCCAAAGGGAAGAAAGCTTCGGGCTCCTCGCCCATGTGGTACGATGGTCAGTACTGCTAGCATATACATCGGTGGCAGCCAAGACGACCGGCAAAATAAAAAAAAAGGTCACTTTACTTAACTCGTACATCGCAAGAAAAAAAAAAGTGAGGGAAGCAGAGTGCAATACCTCAATGCCACGAACTTGTTAGCTGTGCCATGTGGGACAGGCGGCTGCGCATAACCTTAGGCCTAATGAGTCGCTTGACAACATCCATCCAGCACCCAGCCCAGACACAGAAGAGACAGCCGCAAGGAGACATTCACTCTGTAAGGTGGCCTTACTCGCTCCGTGCACACAGCTGCTTACCGAGCGATTGGCGCCCACCGTCCCGAACGGTGTCACGGTGCCGCGACGTCGAGCCACAAGACAAGACAGCAACGACGCCCACTCCCTGAGCTCAAAGAGATAGAATAAGCTATTTAAAGAAAATCGGACCACCCACGAGGCTTCCGTAGTCACTCGCTTCGGGCTTGGCCTACAGTCCACGTGCTCAAAGCTTTGCTTACTCCAGGATGCTGACCGCATGGCTCCTGTCCCAACTGAACAACATTCTTGAAAACTAACCACAACAACAATAGCAACAAAAAAAAAAACACTTGGGAGCAGAAAAAATAAACACTCAACGTGCTGACAAGTTCAAACACGTCACAACAATCAATCTCCTCACTCTCAACAAAGCACACCGCCGACATTAGCAGTGGAAATCTCTCCCGAGCCTACTCTACCCCAGCCCAAAAAATGGCTGTTTCGAACTGCGAAAACTGTTGTCCGATTCTCTAAAAGCTCGACGTTTGGCAGCCAGTGTGGGGTCTCGAGGTGGAGAGTGGCACGCTCTTGGAGTGAACGGACACACTAGACATGTTCGGAACGAACCAAACAACAAATATTTATGATTACCTTTAGATCGACGATATCGCCAGCCAACTGCGGCGATGGCGTAGTGGTTAGAGCATCCGCCTCGCATGCAAGAGGTCCGTGGTTCAAATCCCGGTACCGCGCAGTTCCCAACCGGATTAAAAAAAAAAAAAATCCGCGTGTTGATGGAACTGCATTAAGAGGCCTGGGGTGCGGCCTCACCGGCAAACACCGCCGAGAACGCACTCCCTCACCAGAGAAGGATTGGCCACCCTGGTGCAGTATCTGGCCACTACCTCCCACATGCTTACGTCAAATAACTCACGGCCCTCAGTCCCCAGCAGCTGCGAAGCAACTGACCACGGCGGCGGTCAGATCTGCAACGCAGCAGAGGGTGCTAAGAATCTCTGGATCCGGACAGGCCGCCATTGGAACCTGAACTTGGCCACGTTTAACACTAGAACCTTATCTAGTGAAGGAAGTCTAGCTGTACTATTCGAGGAGCTAGCGGGTGTTAAATGGGATATAATAGGCCTCAGTGAGGTTAGGAGGACAGATGAGGCCTATACGGTGCTACAGAATGGGCACGTCCTTTGCTACAGGGGCTTGGCAGACAGAAGAGAACTGGGAGTGGGGTTCCTAATTCACAGAAACATAGCTGGCAACATAGAGGAATACTATAGCATTAATGAAAGGGTGGTAGGTATCGTAATTAAACTGAATAAAAGATACAAAATGAAGGTAGTACAGGCTTACGCGCCTACATCCAGCCATGAAGACGCTTCAGTTGAAAGCTTCTATGAAGACGTGGAATCGGCAATGAGTAAGGTAAAAACACAGTATACTATAGTGATGGGCGACTTTAATGCAAAGGTAGGGAAGAAGCAGGCTGGAGACCAGGCAGTAGGAGATTATGGCATCGGCACTAGAAACGCCAGAGAAGAGCTACTGGTAGAATTCGCAGAACGCAATAATTTACGGATTTTGAATACCTTCTACCGAAAACGAGAAAACCGCAAGTGGACATGGAGGAGCCCTAATGGCGAAAATAAGAACGAAATAGACTTTATAATGAGTGCACACCCTGGAATCGTGCAGGATGTGGAAGTGGTTGGCAAGGTACGATGCAGTGACCATAGAATGGTACGGTCTCGAATTCGCCTAGACTTGAAGAAGGAACGACAGAAACTGATACGCAAGAAGCCAATCGATCAGCTAGCACTGAGAGGGAAAGTACAGGAATTCAGAGTGTCGCTGCAGAACAGGTACTCGGCTCTTAGTGAGGAAACCAACCTTAGCGTAGATACAATGAATGATAATCTGACGAGTATTGTCACCAATCTTGTCTCACTCAAGGAAACCTTCCGCAGAACTGCTCGTCAAGCTAGGACAAAAAAAAAACGGCTCCAACCCAACCTCTTCGTCCTCTTCCACACGAAAACCACGCGAATTCATGCGGCATTAAAAAGCGGCTCAATCCCAACCTCTTCGTCCTCTTCCACACGAAAACCACGCGAATTCATGCGGCATTAGTCCCCCCTTTTAAAAAGCATCGACTCGATGCTTCTAAATAAAAGAAGAAGAAAAAAAAAACCCATAATTAGAACACGCGTTGACGCAGAGAATCACAAAGTGAGTGCCAGGGAAACAAAGAGGGCGCACAAGCACTTGGACCATGCGCGAACACAACAGCACCAGTGGAAGAGTCAAGAAGAAAAAAAAAAACACCACATGAGATTACTGTCACGTTTGCGAAGTAACTCGCAAGCACAGAGACTATTGTGTGTAGTACGGCTTGAGTCGTACGACATGCACAGTTTCGGGCCGATGTTGTCGACGTGACGACACCGTGCCGTCCGGAAGTACTTCGTATGTAAGGTCACTCACACGTCGGATAACCTTGTATGGTCCGAAATAACGGCTCAGAAGCTTTTCAGACAAGCCTGGTCGTCGGACAGGAGTCCACACCCACACTCGTTCACCCGGGTGGTATGCGACGTTTCGACGGCGAAGGTTGTAACGTCGTGCATCTGCGTCTTGTTGGTGACCGATGTTCACGCGAGCCAGTTGACGAGCCTCTTCGGCGTACTGCGTGTATTGCTCGGCTTCTGGAGAAAGAGCATCGCTATTATCGTACGGTAGCATAGCGTCAAGCATCGTTTGTACGTTGCGTCCATAAACAAGGTGGAAAGGTGAAAATCGGGTTGTTTCCTGCATTGCCGTATTGTATGCGAACGTGACGTATGGGAGGATATCGTCCCAGTTTTGTGCTGCACGTCCACGTACATTGACAGCATGTCCGCTATGGTCTTGTTGAGCCTTTCCGTCAGTCCATTACTTTGTGGGTGGTAAGCCGTTGTTTTTCGGTGACTCGTGCAGCTCAGTCTGAAAATGTCCTCTAGCATTTGTGCCGTAAATGATGTTCCTCTATCTGTAATCACACATGACGGCGCGCCGTGCCGGAGGACGATGTGCTGCACGAAGAACTTCGCCACTTCAGACGCCGTGCCGCGGGGTAACGCCTTTGTCTCAGCATACCGGGTCAAGTAATCGGTTGCCACTATAATCCATTTGTTACCAGTGGCCGACAAAGGGAAGGGTCCTAGAAGGTCCATTCCCACGAGGTCGAAAGGTGTCCGTGGTGGTGTAATAGGGTGGAGAAGGCCCGCAGGTTTCACGGGTGGCGTCTTGCGACGCTGGCACTCGCGGCAGCCTTGCACGTAGCGGTGTACACTGGTCGAAAGTCGTGGCCAATAGTACTGCTGGCGCACTCTGGCGAGAGTCCGCGAGTAGCCCAAGTGTCCCGACGTGGGCTCGTCGTGGCACGCGAGGAGGATGTCATCCCGCATGTCGGCTGGTACAACGAGGAGGAAGGCTTTGTTGCTACCTCGAGCATTTTTCTTGTAAAGAATGCCCCTCCTTAGACAAAAGGATGACAATTCGCGAGCGATGCGCCGAGGAGTGTGAGAATTTCGGCCTTCTAAGGAATCAATAATAGGGCGCAATTCCTGATCGGCTCTCTGTCTAGACATAAAGTCAGAATCACTGAGGGCTCCGAGAAAACCATCAGCATATTCCGAGTCCATATCAGGATGTCCCACGGGTGCTCGAGAAAGTGCGTCGGCATCTTCGTGCTTGCGCCCAGACCTATACACAATCATGATGTCAAACTCTTGCAAGCGCAAACTCCACCGAGCGAGACGACCAGACGGATCACGGAGATTGGCCAGCCAACACAGCGAATGGTGATCGGTCACCACCTTGAAGAAACGGCCGTAGAGGTAAGGTCGAAACTTTGCCGTTGCCCACACGACTGCGAGGCATTCCTTCTCTGAAGTGGAGTAGTTGGCCTCGGCTCGAGAGAGAGTACGACTGGCGTAAGCTATGACATGTTCTACGCCGTTGTGCCGTTGTACAAGGACAGCGCCAAGTCCGACGTTGCTTGCATCCGTGTGAACTTCGGTATCAGCGTCCTCATCAAAATGCGCAAGAACAGGTGCCTCTTGCATTCGCTGCCGTAACTCTGCGAAAGCTGCTTCTTGCTCTGTAGTCCAGGCAAACGGTACATCATCTCGGGTGAGTCGCGTGAGCGGTTCGGCTATCGTCGAGAAGTTGGTAATGAATCGGCGATAATAAGCACACAAGCCGAGAAAACGCCGCACCGCTTTTTTGTCTGACGGCACAGGAAAGGTGGCGACTGCTGCAGTTTTTTCTGGGTCAGGCCGCACTCCATCCGCACTCACAACATGTCCCAGAAATTTCAGCTCATCGTAGCCGAAATGGCACTTCTGGGGTTTTAGCGTGAGTTCGGCCGAACGAATAGCTTCCAGAACCATTCTTAGACGCTTCAGATGTTCTTCGAAACTCTCGGCAAAGATGACCACATCATCAAGGTATACAAGGCAGCTTTGCCACTTCAAGCCAGCGAGAACGGTATCCATCATTCGCTGGAATGTTGCGGGAGCCGAACAGAGGCCGAAAGGAAGAACTCTGAATTCATAAAGCCCATCGGGAGTTACAAACGCTGTCTTCTCTCTGTCTCGCTCATCGACCTCTATCTGCCAATAGCCGCTCTTCAAATCTATCGATGAAAAATACTTCGCGTGTCGTAGCCTGTCGAGAGAATCATCAACCCGTGGAAGCGGGTAGACGTCTTTTTTGGTGACGCTATTGAGTTTCCTGTAGTCAACACAGAATCGCAGCGTTCCGTCTTTCTTCTTTACTAGAACGACTGGCGAGGACCACGGGCTGCTCGACGGTTGTATCACCCCCGTCGTCAAGCATCTCCTTTACCTGCGTCTGTATAGTCTCGCGTTCTTTAGCCGAAACACGGTAAGGTTGCTGGCGGATTGGGCGAACATCATCGTCGGTAATAATTCGGTGCTTTATGAGGGGTGTTTGACCGACTCTAGATGAAGAGGCGAAGCAAGATTTAAATTCCTTCAGCAGGGTATGCAGTGCGGCCTTCTTCTCGTCCGAAAGCTTCGAACTGACGTCGATGTGGTCCAGAAACTTATCTCCATCAACCATTTCCTCGGATGCGAAGCACTCGGTGACATCCGCTACACGGTCTCCGAAGGCCACGGTGGTGCCGCGGAAAAGATGTCGGTGCTCGAAGTTAAAATTTGTGACGAGTATCTGCGACCGTCCGTCACGCACACGCAGAATGCTTCGCACTGCACACACACCTTGAAGCAGTAAAAGGGATACGTTGCTCTCGGCGACCACGTCACCGTCTTGGAGGTCTTCACAGGTGACTTCTACGAAAGCAGTCGCTCGGGGAGGCAACGTCACGCTTTCGTCGGCAACACGCAGCGCAGGTCTACGACAGCTATCAGCGCCTCGATCGGTTGCAAGTTGCGTCGAGAAAGTCACCATTCGCTCGCGGAGATTTATGATCGCGCCATTCTCTCGAAGGAAGTCCATTCCAAGGATGAGCTGACGAGAACAGTCGCGTAGTACGAGGCAGGTTACCACAAACGTTGACTCGCGTATTTCCACTCTTGCGGTACAGCGACCCAATGGAGTAATAACGTGGCCTCCAGCAGTGCGAATACGCGTCCCATTCCAAGGTGTCATCACTTTCTTAAGACTGGTTGCCAATTTTCCGCTCATAATAGAATAATCTGCACCTGTGTCCACCAATGCGCTGACCTGAAGACCGTCTATCAGCACGGGAATGTCGAGTGAGACTCGGCCACTGGGTTCAGACGCACAATCCGGCATTTCTCTCGCACTGCACTCAGACGTCAATTCAATGTCTGCAGCGTTTTGTGGAAGCGTCGATAGGAGGTCTTCCGCACTTTTAGTCCCAGCGACCTCGCCCCCGAAGGTCGCTGCCTTCAGTTTTCCCGACGAGGGCTTGGGGAACGTCCCCGTGCCATCGTACTGAGACGTGGTCCAATAGCTGCGGGTCGTCGTGGAGATGGAGACCGCGATTGACGCCGTGAGAAAGGCAGACGTTGCTGCGCGAGGTAGTCCTCAATTTCTCTTGGCCTCTGACCAACTAGGGGACGAGGCGAATGAATAGAGAAACCGCGCAGTCCAAGTTGTCGGTATGGACATTCCCGGTAGATGTGACCGGCTTCACCGCAATGGAAGCAGAGGGGTCTTCTATCCGACGTACGCCAAATATCGGACTTCCGCGGAGGGGCACGGCGACCGTCGATGTCCAAACCAGCATGCGCAGATTGAATTGAAACTGGCGGCATCGTCTGGATTGGGACTGCAGGGCTTGAGACCGGCATGGAAGTGCGCAGAGCTTCGGCATATGTGCGGTTCCCAACATCAGTGGACGCAGGAGGTGGTTCTAGATTTGTAACCGTTGGTTGAGGGTGACGGCTGTGAAGCACCTGCTGGACCTCGTCCCGAATAATATTGGTGATGCTGCTTACCTCCGGCTGTCTCGCCCCGTGTAGTTTCGCGATTTCCTCGCGGACGACGGAGCGGACGATTTCGCGAATCCACTCAATGCTGTTGCTCCCGAAGCTGGCGGAAAATTCAGTAGGTGATGCAGAATTCACTTGCCGGTCGAGTAGGGCTGACCGCTGATGAAGTACCCTCTCCATCGTAGTGGCTTCGGTCAGGAATTCTGCTACACTCTTCGGAGGACTCCGCACTAGACCAGCAAAAAGCTGCTCCTTCACGCCTCGCATCAGATAGCGTAGCTTTTTTTCTTCTGGCATTGCCGGATCCGCTCGCCTGAAAAGCTGCGTCATGTCCTCCACGTACATGGTGACGGTCTCATTAGGCATCTGGATGCGTGAATGCAATGCACGTTCAGCACGATCGCGGCGGTCGGGGCTCCGGTAGGTCTCCAAGAGGCGATGCTGGAACTCGCGCCAGGATGTCAAGACATCACTTCTGTTCATGAACCACGTTCGGGCGCCGTCTTTCAAACACGCGTAGACGTTGCGGAGTTTGGCGGCTTCGTCCCAGTAGTTGATCGCTGCGACGTGTTCGAACTCGCTCAGCCAGTCGTCCACATCCTCAAACAGCTCTCCGTGAAAGGGACTAGGCATCAGCGGGTTCTGGACAGTGCAATAAATTGGTGCCGACGACGTAGGAGTTTCCATGACGCCTTGAGGCGAAGTCATAGTCGCTCTATGGATAAGCTGTGCCGGTGTCTCTGGTGGTAGGCCTCGTTGGCGGCGGCTTGTTCTGTGAACTGGCGTGTCCACGGGCACAGGGCTTGTGTTCCGGCTCCTGGGCGGGCTCTTGTGCATGGGGTGCGTCGTCAGTTGTCGTACCCAGCAGCTCCACCAATCTTGTCACCAATCTTGTCTCACTCAAGGAAACCTTCCGCAGAACTGCTCGTCAAGCTAGGACAAAAAAAAAACGGCTCCAACCCAACCTCTTCGTCCTCTTCCACACGAAAACCACGCGAATTCATGCGGCATTAAAAAGCGGCTCAATCCCAACCTCTTCGTCCTCTTCCACACGAAAACCACGCGAATTCATGCGGCAGTATCATTACGGAGTGTGCAGTGGAAGTTGGAGGCAAGGTAGTTAGACAGGACACTGGCAAGCTTTCGCAGGAAACGAAGAACCTAATTAAGAAGCGTCAAATCATGAAAGTGTCAAGTACAACAGACAAAATAGAACTGGCAGAGCTTTCGAAGTTGATTAATAGACGTAAGGTATGCGATGTAAGAAGGTATAGCATGGAGAGAATTGAACACGCTCTGAAAAATGGAGGAAGTGTCAAAGCATTGAAGAGGAAACTTGGGATAGGCAAAAGTCGGATGCATGCACTAAGGGACAAAGAAGGCAAAATAACTACCAATATGGATAGGATAGTTAAAATAGCGGAGGAGTTTTACAGAGATCTGTACAGTAGCCGAGACAACCACGACCTTAATACTATAAGAACTAGCAGTAACCCAGACGACACCCCACCGGTAATGATAGAAGAAGTCAGAAAAGCTTTGGAGAGCATGCACAGAGGCAAAGCTGCTGGTGAGGATCGGGTAACATCAGATCAGCTGAAAGATGGAGGACAGATTGTGTTAGAAAAACTAGCCACTCTATTTACGAGGTGTCTCCTGACGGGAAAAGTACCAGAGTCTTGGAAGAATGCTAACATCATCTTAATACATAAGAAAGGAGATGACAAGGACTTGAAGAATTACAGGCCGATCAGCTTGCTCTCTATAGTATACAAGCTATTTACAAAGGTAATTGCTAACAGAGTAAAGAAAACATTAGAATTCAATCAACCAAAGGAACAAGCAGGATTTCGAACAGGCTACTCAACAATTGACCACATTCATACTATAAATCAGGTAATAGAGAAATGCTCAGGGTATAACCAACCACTATACATAGCCTTCATAGATTACGAGAAGGCGTTTGATTCAGTAGAAATATCATCCGTCATGCAAACACTGCGGAATCAGGGCGTAGATGAAGTATATATAAACATTCTGGAAGAAATCTACAGGGGATCAACTGCTACCATAGTGCTTCATAAAGAAAGCAACAGAATACCAATCAAGAAGGGTGTAAGGCAGGGGGACACAATTTCCCCAATGCTATTTACCGCGTGCTTACAGGAGGTTTTCAGAAGCCTAGAATGGGAACAGTTAGGGATAAGAGTCAATGGAGAATACCTTAGTAACCTGCGCTTCGCCGATGACATAGCATTGCTGAGTAACTCGGGGGACGAATTGCAACTCATGATTACGGAGTTAGACAAGGAGAGCAGAAAGGTGGGTCTTAAAATTAATCTGCAGAAAACGAAAGTAATGTACAACAACCTCGGCAAGGAGCAGCGCTTCGAGATAGGTAATAGTGCACTTGAAGTTGTAAAAGACTATGTCTACTTAGGGCAGGTAATAACCGCAGAGCCGAACCACGAGATTGAAGTAACTAGAACAATAAGAATGGGGTGGAGCACATTCGGCAAGCACTCTCAAATTATGACAGGTAGATTGCCACTATCCCTCAAGAGGAAGGTATATAACAGCTGTATCTTGCCGGTACTTAGCTACGGAGCAGAAACCTGGAGACTTACAAAGAGGGTTAAGCTTAAATTGAGGACGACGCAGCGAGCAATGGAAAGAAAAATGGTAGGTGTAACCTTAAGAGACAAGAAGAGAGCAGAGTGGATTAGGGAACAAACAAGGGTTAAGGATATCATAGCTGAAATCAAGAAGAAGAAATGGACATGGGCAGGGCATGTAGCGCGTAGACAGGATAACCGCTGGTCATTAAGGGTAACTGACTGGATTCCCAGAGAAGGGAAGCGGGTTAGGGGGAGACAGAAGGTTAGGTGGGCAGATCAGATTAAGAAATTTGCGGGTATAAATTGGCAGCAGCAAGCACAGGACCGGTTAACTGGCGGAACATGGGAGAGGCCTTTGTCCTGCAGTGGACGTAGTCAGGCTGATGATGATGATGATGAAGCTAAAATTACGTGAAGACAAGATAGCGGTATACTACAGTCTAAAAGATCCATTTATGCCTTCTTCCCCTCCCAAGCAGCATTTGGCAATTGCGTGACCAACCTCTGCCAGGGCACGCCCATGAATGTGTCCATGTTTTGTAGGAGGTCTGCTACCGCAGCTCGCAAGCTGTGGAACGTTGTGATGGCTCGGTGGCTGACTGGCTGGCACCGTTTCAGCACGTCCGGAAGCCGGCTCTGCGGCTTGGCCTGCAGTGCTGCCAGCGGGTAACCCTCCTTAGGTCTGCAACCAAGATGGCACAACATGCTTGTGAGAACCTATTCACACTGTGTGCAAGGCAGTTTTAAAAGGACAGTTCATCTCACAAATGCCCAACCTAAATAATAAGGGACATAAATAAGGAAGGCCGCTATATTGTAGACCATCACTAAACAAAACCTCAGGGGACCAAGAGAATATATCCTGTTCAATAGGAGTGTAATTTACTGATAGACTAACAAAGGGACAGAATTCAAACAGAAAGCAATCGTACTACAAGTAGTCATTCCAATTAAGCAGCAATTCCATTTAAGAGATATCCCTTAACTCAGCCTGCTCGCACTCGGTTTCATGAGTGTCAAATCAACCAATCATTTGAAGGAAGTTCAATAACGCTGCAAGCTATAAGATATGTGCGACATAAGTGCCTACCTGATGTAATAGCACCTCTTCTCGGAAAGTTTTCTTGCAAAGACCTTTACGGATTCCCAGTCATGGAGACGGTTTCCAAACCAAAGGGTGATCTTGTCAAATTGCTCAAACAATGGAAGCACCTGAAAAAATTACCGAAACATGGAGCATGAAACAAGTTAGAATGGTGGGCGTGCCGGCTTTTCCATGTTTCCAAGAGATTGTAAATGCGATCAATTGATCATTTGATCAACTGAATGAAAACGTTAAAAATCTAAAAAGCAACAAAAAAATTCTTTTAAAAATACTAGCACTCATGTAGAGTGCCGCAAATTAATTTGGACCACATGGTATTATTGAACATACACTTATCCGCCCTTTGAATACAGCTGCTGCAATTGGCAATCTAACCAAACAGCCTCAAGCTCAAGCTCATCTGCATAAACCCGGAGCTAGCGAGCTTACGTTCGGAACTCACAGAATAAGATGTATCAATTTATAGATGAATAGAGCAAGTCTCTCACCTTGTGGAAATCATGTGACACTGGCATAATTCTGACTAATACACACTGATCAGAGACCACATCACCTTTAGGGATCAGGTTCACTATAGTGCAACATAGTACCGTAATTATTCTAATCTAACGTGCACCTTTTTACCGGTTAAGCGAGTTCATAAATCGCATGTGCATTAGAATCGAGTACGAACAAAAAATTACGGTCAATCTATTGCCATCGGTAAATCCGAAATGGCCGCCCCCTACGTGCGTCGGCATAGCGCGTCGGCCATTTCTGCCTATGTGTTTCCCATGTGCGGCACTTCGTACGTGTGCTGAGGAGTTCATCATCTAGTAGTGCATTAGCATCAACGGCGTGGAAGGGCCGACTCCAAAAACTCGAGTGCACCACGATGCAGCATTTAAAAGAAAAGTCATCGCGTGTGCAGAAACGGACGGAAATCGGACCGCATCGCGGTAGTTCAAAGTTCCCAAAACGTGCGTGCGGGACCGGCAGAAACAAAAGCAGAAGATTGTCGACAGCAAAGCTTCACGCAAAGGCTTCAGTGGACCACAGCAGGGTCGGTTTCCGCAAATTAAAGAGCTGCTCGGCGAGTATGTGCTTGAGCGGCGTGCGGCACAGCGGCCCGTGACGACAGAACTGCTCCAAGTGCGGGCTATGCAATTAGTCTTAGAAAAAGGTCAAATGCGGAGCCAGTTTAAAGCGAGCAGGTGCTGGCTAACTAACTCTATGAAGAGGAAAGGCTTTTCCCTCCGAAGGGGAACATGCATATGCGAAAAGTTTTGCGGAGGCTTCACAGTTTTCAGAGGTTTGTCCTAAACTTGCGGCGCAACAACGGCTACCTGCTTGGGCAAATCGGGAATGCCGATCAGACGCCTCTTTAGTTCTACATGCCTGGCACCACAACCGTCGAGAAGGGTGCGAAGCAAGTTCGCGTGCTGACATCGGTCCACGGTAAAACTACAGTGACGGCAATGCTCTGTTACACGTCAGATGGGCACAAGCATCGCCCGTACCTCATATTTAAATGGAAGATGCTCCCGAAAGGGGTCGTTTTTTCGAGTGGTGTGATCGTGTGGGCCAGCGAGAAAAATGGGCGCGCTTTGCAATCGATGTCTTGCGTTTTTTTTTTTTTTTCGCGGTGGAAATTGGGTGCGCGTTACAATCGAGGGCGCGGTAGAATCGAGTAAATACGGTAATTTCAAGTTATTGCGGAAATTGAGTTTTCCAGCAACATTTAGTAATCCCTTGATTTCAGTGCCCTGGTCACAAGCGAAGCTGCAGACAGCATCCGGTTCATATTTTTGCTTCTGCTATTTTGTTACTAACTACTGAAGTAGAATGGCAGACTAAGCAAGTTGGCTGAAATCGATGGTGCTTGAAAAACAGTGCAAAAAAAATTGGCCGGTCCCATGTACAGTGGGAATTGATGATATGCGAAGCACGAATGAGAAAGGTTGATATGTCACTTTAAAATCGGCACAAAGTTATGAGATGGAGGTAACTGATGCCGTACATGGCTTCCGTGTCATGATTATCATGTTTGGATGTATTGTTTACCTTCGTAATCTATTCACGTCACGTGATACCAAATTGAGTATATGTGTAGCAAGCGAAACGACCACGAGCACGCTATGACCGTGGTATGTTGTCATGTTCTTACATAACACGCGTGTCAGGATTATGTCTGCACCAGTCATATACTTTCATCGTCCATTGACGTCCCGTAGCACCAAATTTGATATATGTGGAGCTAGTAAAACGGCCGCGAGCCCATCATGAAGGGCCCAATATACTCATACGTAGTGTGAACGCGCGTGCATGCTGGGCACAGCGACGCTACGTTAGCAATACGCGAGCACTCTATAGTCTGATGCCGGACGCGACTGGCGCGACCAGGATCCGTCGGAAAGCCCGACGGCAACCGGCGCAAAATGCGACGTTCTGCATTTTGTGCCGATGCCTTACCCAGACAACACTGTGTCTCCTTCTTTTCGTGACGGAGGGATGCCGGACGCGCTGAACCGCGCAAGCGTCAAAGCAACGCAGTGCGGCACGCGCCTGCGAGTATATGGCAGGACCGGCGCGACTTGACGAAATGAACGCCGGCGAGCACGCGCACCGCGTCACGTCTACATGTATTGGCGCCTTGACTGTGGCATGTAGTCATGTTTTCACATGGCACACATGTCATGATTATCATGTTTGAACCAGTCACATACCTTTATCATCCATTGACATCACGTAATACCAAATTTGGCTTATGTAAAGCTAGCGAAACGGCTGCGAGCGCATCATGAGTGTGGCATGTATTCATGTTGTTACATGACGTGCATGTCGTGATTACCATGCTTGTATGTGTCAATTACCTATCTCGTCCGTTCCGCACTGCATAATACCTAGTTTGGTACATAAGAAGCTATCAAAACGACCGCGAGTGCATCATGAGCGTAGCACGTAGTCGTGTTGTTACATGACACGCATCTCATGTTTATCATGTTTGCACCAGTATCATACCTTTGTCATCCATTTACGTCTGGTAATCCAAATTTGGTATAAGTGAAGCTAGCGAAACGGCCGTCAGCGCATCATGAGCGTGGCATATAGTCATGTTGTTACATGACACGCATCTTATGATTAACGTGTTTGCACCAGTCACATACCGTCGTCATCCATTAACGTACCGTAATACCAAATTTGGTATATGTGACGCTAGCGAAATGCCAGCGAGCGCATCATGAGCTTGGCATGTAGTTATGTTGTTTACATGACATGCATGTGATAATTTTCATGTTAGAGTCTATCGCTTGTGTTCGCCCTGCAATCATGTCACACCATACCAGTTTTGCAACATGCCATGCGAACGAAACCACTGCAAGAGCGTCAGGACCATGAAATGTAAATCATGACATTCATGGCATCCATGTTAAGATTTTCATGTTATGACTAGTCAAAGATATTCTGCATAGAGTCATGTTATGCCATACGAAGTTTGGTATTCATACCATTATTGAAACGGCTAGGTCGTAGGTAGGTAGGTAGGTAGAGATAGATAGATAGACAGATGGACGGACGGACGGATGGTCGGACGGACAGACAGACAGGCAGACAGACAGACAGCAGACAGACAGGCAGGCAGGCAGACAGACAGACAGAGACAGACAGACAGAGACAGACAGACAGATATGTGCAAAGTCGCCGAAGTTCGCTAAAGAAATGCTTCGCATTTAAAACGCGACCAGGGAGGACAGTGCCATATATGTCTTTCCTCATTGGTTCTGTCTTTTGCGCTGTTGTTCTATGCACTACCTAAAAAGTTGGGCTAGTTGGTATCAACCTTAACAGCATATGATCACTGGGTGTAAAAACACAGTCTGGTGTTTCTTCTCCTCCCCATCTCCTTTTTTGCTAGTAATCATGTCCTGGAGTAAAACTGATTGAAGCTATGAAACATAAAATAACTGGTTTAGCAGCATGTTGGTTACCGCGCCAGTGAAATAATAAAAAAAGAAACAAGGCAGGCTTGTAACAAACCTCTAGAGGCAGGTTCGAAGTTCCTGATAGAAGAGATGCCACTGGCAGATTGGTCTCCTGTACAACAGCCAGGGCATCTTTCTCGGATGCAGTCAGAATGAGCTCCTGGTGGCCCCTCTTGATCCTGTGCCAACCAAACAGGCCCACAATTGCCGGCCTGTGAGGAAGGAAGAGTGGGAGGTTCAGGCATATATGGCGACTGCTGACAAGCTAGCTAAGAGAGAGAAACGCACCTGAAACCTCAAACACAATTGGTGCTATCCAATATGCTCGCGCGAGACATACGATATTTACTCGTGTAGTAATTTTCGCCCCCCCCCCCCCCCTCCCATGGCGCAGTGCAAAAATATGATTTTTGTTTTCCAAGAGTAATCATCACACTGCCGAAAACTGCAGCAGAAATGCCGTCTGCTGCTTCCAACCACTCGTAATAATAGTGCACAACAGCCTGGTTCCATCAAAAAATGTTGCCAGGCTGTAAGCATCATGCATGCTATCAACAAACGAGCCCCGATCTAATCCAATTCAAGCCAAAGTGACGACTGCAGATTGCAGCATGTGTGTCCGTTCTGTGGTTATGCTAGAAGGCGATACGGAAGTAACACCGCTGCTCTCAAGTTGAAAGTGATTGATCACGCACTAAACGATGGCAACAGGGCCACCGGTAGGCACTTCAGAGTCAATGAATAATGTGTTCACTAGTGCATACTGGCCATGTTCAAGGATTCTGAATCCACGAAATATCTGCAATGACGCAGGGGTGGGTGGGCGAAAAAATACACTTTTTTTACCAACCTTTTTTTCTTTTCACCGGGAAAAAAAAACATCGCGGCAAAAGGGTTGGGGAGGCGGGAGTATGAATCAGCTCCAAAAGCGTGAACATTGGCATTGCAATCTTATAGCACCTGATAAACAATGCAGGTGGAGTCTAAAATAATAAAGTAAAAAAAATCCTAGCCAAATCCGTTTCCAAACCTCGAAATATGCCCTACAACGTTTCTTTCTGTCAAAAAATTCACGTACATTTCTGTGGGGCACACATGAACAAACCAATAAGGTAAGGTGCAGCTGGCTGCCGCGAAAGCGCACGTCAAAGCTTTGCTAAGTGCCAAAGTCCACTCCACAGAAGTCATAAGCGAACAGCGACATGAACAACGAACGCATCATGCTTTTTTTTTTTACGCCTTTATTGTCTTCAATCTACCGCTGCGTTAGCCACATAACTTGGGAGCTCGTAGTCGCTATAGATGATTGTGTTGCAGTGACTGCGGTTTCATTCACGGTGATGGCAGCAAACGGTAGTTCTGTTTTTAATCAACGTGCGCTAGCCGTGCACGTGCCTTTCAAAATAAGTCGCTTGTTGCTATCTGTTATCATAGCATCTGTCGCAGTTTTGTCCACAGCGTTTACGCAAAGAAGCGCCACTTTGACTGGGTGAGCGTTGGATGCACATGCACTTTCGGAGTTCAGTCAGTTTGGTCGTCATCGTACATGATCGTGGTGGTTTCGTTGGCCTCGGGCGTCCTTCTGAAGCTTCCAAGCGAAGTTCGTATCACCTGGTGCGATGCGCCGAGTGTTTTGAACATTTGAATTTTGGCTTATTGGACACAGTGGAACTCTGCTAGGGAATTTGGCAAATTCGTATAGCCGAAATTCTCCTGTAGGTTTACATCAACACCTCCTAATTCATTCAAATTATAATGAGATAGTCCAGCTGTTTCACAAGAAACCTGGATCGAGTTTCTCGCAATGCAGCGATATCGCACACAGAAATTTTGATTTCCAGAAGATTTTCCAGCCAACTGTACTAACGTAAGAACAGTCATTATCCAGGAGTCTCCCAGAAAATCCGAGAGACTCGGCACGTATGCTACTGGCGATGGCAGCTCGAGCAGCTGAAAGCCACCAAAAGGCGTCGGGCCTTCTGTGTGCCTTGATGGATGGTAAAACTTTATTTCGTCAGAAGGCAACTGCAGACAATTCTGTGTTAGATGGTCATCAGCCCAAGGTTGACGTCGTGTGTTAACCTTCCGCGGGCTCTTGTTGAGTGCCCAACGCTAACGCTACACCCGCAAGCTTTAAATACGATATTTCTCTACTCTACTGTTTGCTTGCAGCTCTGGTGCCTCAAATAAATCTAGCCTTGTGTCGAACTTGTGGTTTTAGTGTGAAGTAAAACAGCTGTGGTTTTACTGTTAAGTCTATATTAGTACTTCTCAAAGCTTGTTGTTAGTTTTTGGCATGAAAATACTGCTTTACGACCACTTTTTTCTTTCTCGCTCTGTAAGTTTGTTTTTTTCACAGAAAATTTTTACCGCATAAATCTTGCACTCCCCAACTTTTTCTCGGTTTTCTGCAAAAAAAAAAAGTGCAAAGACTATGCGAGTAAATACGGTACTTTCCACTTGCAGGTTGCAGGTCTTTGCGGCCGCATAGCTTGAATTGCCCCCCCTCCCCGAGGGATGACCTTTATCCTCAGTGGTCCTGCCACAGTGGCTTACTTCCACAAAACCTTCTTCCCCCACAAAGAATCAGAAAATGCCACGACAGCATGCATCCTGCTTTACCTGAAACCCCCCCTCATTATGAACCAACAGATTGGAAAACAAGCAGCGACAACCTACTCACACTCTCTCAGACTGACAACCTTTATTGCTAAATAAGCATTCAATTATGATAGCAATGAGGCCATCAATTAAATTATGGCAGCAAAAAAAAGGCACATCATTAAAAGGTTAGATGTAACAAGCTGCAAATTATTACCTGGGGAAAACGTTTGTTGCTTCATGCTCCTCCGTCATTTCTATGGACTTCAGTGCTACCAGCTTTTTTGTTGGTCCGTAAATGGGGAACAGTATACTGGACTTGTCTTCAGACAGGCGGACGTCCATAGCACTCATCGTCACCGGGTGTATCCTCTGTAATAAACGACAATGCAAACACAGCTCTGAATTCTACCATTAAACAACAAAAACAGTTTTGTTTTCATTATTACTATTACAACTACTACTGACCGCACTTACCAAGCCATAGTATCAAGAATACATACATCCAGCAAGGCGATCAAGCCTGTGTCGTAAAAGTGCCAGTTACACAGGTTCGACGCTTAAACTATGTGTCTTCGACATTTCGGTGTGTGTGCATCGGTGCGTACGGAGAACCAAATGGGTTTAAGAGAGAACAGTGGAGACGGTCATAGCTTCTTGCAATCCCGTCCATTGCAATGCACAGGTGGGCCTCATGCTATGCTTAGCAGTTACCCTTGATATACATCATAAAATGTGCTAGTGTACAAAGTGCACTAGCAGCTCTCCAATACACACCTCATCACCAAAGCAGACTCTCATATTGCAGCAGATATCGACAACACCAGAGGAGCACAGGCAAATCAAGAGCACACAAAAAATACTGCCAGAAAAGTAAGGCCCCATACATAATACAGTGCAGTCCACTTATAACGATACCACATATAACGATATATCGGTTATAACGATGGGTCGACTTAACAGTCTCATTTTATGCATTGGGGCTATGGGGAAAAAAACCATGTATAACAATATGTTATCCACCGCATATCGGATACAGCGATGAAAAGTTTGCCGTGGACGGCATGTTTCATCCAGAATAATCGTAACATTTAGATTGATAAGTTCCTCTGAAACGAACTATGCCAAGACAAGACGAAAAGTTAGCGTAGGCGAGTACGTATCTGCCGCCACTGCAGCACAGCGCCAGCAGCGCGTCCCGGCCGTTAAAAAAGCCGAGGAGAGCATCGCGAGTTGGCGCGACGCGCTACAGATGGCGCCAGCTGTGTCACGTTTTGCGCCTCGCTGCGCGTCGACCGCGGAGAGGCTGAGAGAATTAAAAAAAAATACTAAAAGCAAAGCGCCGCGCTCCGCGGCTCCCCGCCTTCTACAACGGCAAGCCGGCAAGCTACTCGTAGCTTGCCGAACAAAAGCGGGAAAGAGAGAGAAAATAAAAAAAGGGAAAAGCAAAGCGGCGTGGCGGCATCGGGGCGGGGCCTCGTTGGCATTCCGGCTGTGTACCTCTGGCTGTGCTTTCTTCCTCCCACTCCTCCCACCCCGCCGTCGGTCAGTCTCTCTTCCTCAGCGAACCCGTGATGCGTTCTTCGGAGTAAGAAATAAAGTCTTGTTTTTGACATCCTACTATCTACAATATTTATTAATTGGTGAAAATAGCGAAATGAAGCCTGGAGCTACAAAAGGTACGTCCGGCGACGATTTTTTGGCGGCAGTCCAGATATAACGATCACCGGTTATAACGATCATATTTTTAGGTTTTCTCGATATCGTTATAAGTGGACTGCACTGTAGTACACCCCAATTCATGCTGCGACTTGTCATGCATTCTTTCTTGCATAACCGCTGTTTTTGTAGATCCAGGCAAGCAAACAGAACTGAATGCGTATGGCACAGCAGAAAAAAGAATGGCCAATGGTACATACCTGTAGGCCAAACCTGCTAATTATCTGTTGCAGCAGTGACGACTCTGTGTCTGCTAACCGTGTGGAAGACTCGTACAGAGACTGCAGATCCCTCGCTTCTTGCTCATTAGGAAAGGCATGACAGTCGGCTGCTAGCCGTTCCCTGGGCAGAGCACAGTGAGCGGGCTCCATTAAACTGCATTAAGACTTGACACCAAAGATCTGTCGATTCCTTCTTTTTTATTGTATTCAGTCAGCCTTACGTTATTTATATTTGTGACACTTGTGTATATTCAGCTGGAACTCATCATGCCATGTCTGCACAGACATTGTTCCTTTTATTTTTAGGTAAACTACAGCTCTTGCACTAAGCTTCAAGTGAATGCACGCTGCCTAACCTAACTTAAACCAACCAGACCTAGCCCCTCTTTTTTAACAGCGGAGCTGTTTAGTCTGTGAGAAAAAGCCATGGCGCGATGTAAAAACTAGGCTTGTGCGAATATTTAAACGAATAGTTCACTATTCGAATACACTTCGATTCGAATTTAAATTATCAAATATTTTCAAAGTATTCGCAATGAACGAATAGATACATTAGTCCACATGCCACCACCTGTAAAGGTGGTTTCACTGCACTGCAGAAATGCTAAGCCGTGAAAGTACCTATTCAAAGAAAATTCGTTTAGCCGCGAAGCCCCCTTCAAATTTAGAGGGTCCCTTAACACTTGCTGAACATGGCCAGAAAACGCTGCCAATCAGTAGTCGAGCCTACCGAGAACACGCGAGGCAAATATAGTGCAGCACGCGGCCTGTAATTCACAATAAATTTTCAAAGCTAAAAATTGCTTTCTTCCCTCGGCAAATGACGCTACAAGCTCAGAAATCGCTTGTCGCAGCCAAGAAGGAATATACGGCTCTGGTCACAGCCATTGGCTGATTTGGGCATGGCGCGCTCGTCGTTACTGAGGCCGCAGCGGGAGGCCGCCGCTTGTCCACGAGTACGTGCGCGATCGCACTGAAAAGCCGCGCACTAGAAGCAAAAAAAGAGGTGCTCAAGGAATGAAAAAAAAAAAATGGTATTTGCATAGAGCCCCTATTTCAATTTAAAAAAAAATATTGTGCAGGTTAGTTAACTCATGATAAATATTTCTTTTTTTTCTATGTCATACATACGATTAAAATTTGATTCGAAATTATTCGATCAAAATCACTATTCACTTCAAACCTAAAATTCACAACTCGCAAAAGCCTAGTAAAAACACCTCGCCAAGCTGCACTTAGCTTCACAATGCAGCGCTGAGCCTCGCATAGCTTCACGCAGCTGGAAGGGATAGGAAAGGGAAGCGTGGATGAGTTAGAGGAAGAGGAGAAAAGAAACGCTGCCAGATTCTCTTCTTATTTTATTTTATTTATTTATTCATAGTGTAAGCCTTAACAGGATCTTACAGGTGTGGGTTCAAAAGGATACAGATTTCTTACTGCATGTGTACACATCTACCAAAGATCAAAATTAATAATAGTAACAGAAGGTAATAAAAATCAAAACAAGAAAGAATAACTACACAAATGACTAGATAGGACTACATATTAAAAAAAACAATGAAAAAAACACAGCAGAGACTAACTACACATCTACCAAAGATCAAAATTAATAATAGTAACAGAAGGTAATAAAAATCTAAACAAGAAAGAATAACTACATAAATGACTAGATAGGACTACATATTTAAAAAAAACAATGAAAAAACACAGCAGAGACTAACTACACATCTACCAAAGATCAAAATTAATAATAGTAACAGAAGGTAATAAAAATCAAAACAAGAAAGAATAACTACACAAATGACTAGATAAGACTACATATTAAAAAAAACAATGAAAAAACACAGCCGAGACTAACAGGGGAGAGCACACATTAGACAACTCTATGAATGAAAACTGCGGATGGCATACAATCAAAGAAGTACATTCCGCGAACAGTTGCGCCGTTGTGTACGACGTCGCTACTTACTTTCATCAGCTTTTGTAGTACTAGTGCAGTACCAATTCACCTTTCTTCATTCGCCGCAATACACAATATCAAGAGTGGGATTTATAGCATCTGCATTTAATTAATGCGCTTCCTTAGGAAAGGGCAAGCAGGGCTGAATTTTACAGTTTTCCAGGGTGTTGCAGACTAGACTTTCCTCAAATAATGTATAAACCAGTTTAATATGTTTGTGAACCTGACTTCACAGCATGCCTACGGGAATATTTGAGCGCTTGAAATATTCGAACAAATAGTAAACTGTTCGAATTCACTTTGGCACAAATCAATATTACCCAAATTTTCTACCATTCACAACAAATGGACACATCTTTATGCATTTACCCACTTGAAAATGCCCTTTTACTGTCGTGTGGCATCACTTTGCTGTACAACCATCTAGTCGGGAAAAAACCACACTACCACGTAGCCACACTTCATAGTTAGGCCTGCATGTTACCTGCACGCCGACCGAACTTTTATAAAAAGTTTAAAAGCTTGTATTACGGGCTCATGCGGGCCAAGCATGGCAAATTTTAAAAATTAATGTGTTTTACTGCTCAATACTTCCCCTTTGCCATAGCATTCAAATTTTACAACTAATCAAATTCGCCTTTAAGTTTTTAGGGGCAAAACTCCTAGTCTTCCATTGTGGTCACGGTATATAACCACTGCCATAGTTAAAACATATGTGAGACACAAAAAAAATGTTCTACAATAGACTTCAACATAGACATAGGCTAATCATAATAATAGAGTTTACTGTTCCCGGCGAGCATAATCTATCTAGAAGAATATTGATGAGTTGACCTCTACTAAAATGTGCCTAGACGTTGAGGCTTCTCAAACCTTTAACACGAAGGCACATGTCAGGCACTATATGTTCCGACAAATTACCTATATTAAAATGTTACCTTGTCACCGGTAAGATGACAGGTCATTGGATTCATGTTGGAGGCATATCTTCCACTCCAGCAATTTTCTAAATCCTCCTCGAATTGCCTAAGTCGGCCGGAAGGCGAAATAAATTTACATATCTATATACACATTATGTGACAACCCTAGGGTAACATGCGGTTACTCACTGAGATGATACCCACAGCTTTGTCTACTCCTCATATTTCACTTTGTGGAGACGCGTGGAGTTTTTAATAATAATTAGCTTTTGCTTCGGACTAAAAAATCAATATTCACACAAGGCTACCTCTTAGGCAAAGGCAACAAAGTTGTAACAACCATACTAACCTGAGCTCTGGAGTTTTCTCAATTGCAAAGCAGTCCTGAAGATTCTGCCAACTGGTCACTACGTGGCAATTATAGCATGTGAAGAGACCTAAAGTGAGAAATTGTAGGAAGAAAAAACAAATCTATTTAGGCCTTTAGTAATTAGTAAGTACATTAGCCAATGAGTATAGGCATCAATGCAAAAAGTGTCGTTAGGTTTAAAACAGTTTCAATGTTAGCAGATTTTGTTTTCTTGAAATTCTTCTGGGAAAGGAATCTGCAAGGCAACACGACACAAAGACATACAAAGTAGAAGAAAATTACCTTGTCATGTCAGAATACTAATTTGTGCACCAAATCGCCCTCTTGGCCAAGGAATTTCTTAGCAACGTCATGATACCACCAGTCAATGTCAACTTTTCCAGTCGTGAGTACAGTATAAATATATTTTCAAAAAAATGTTGTCACTAACTGCCTCCTAATATGGTCAATTGATTGAGTGTTTCGAGCACACTTTTAAAGTGAGCTTTTAAGGCGGCATAGTCGCTGGTGTGTTCAATGTCCAGCAGCACCTGGGCCATAAGCCTTTATCCCCACTTAGACTAATTAAGAATGTTTTTGCTTTTCTACACTCTGTTCTTGTAGTTATGCAGACAGACATTAGATCACTCAAAGGAGCCCGGAACACCAAAAAACACCTCACAAGATAACACAGGAAGGATTGACATTAGACGCATAGTAAATGCGACACAGCAAGAGTGTTTCTGCGAGCACCGAGGCTATTGGTCGTCAATACAAGCAGGTCACACCGTACCTGTTCTGACATTGATAAACGCTGTTGGAGACAAACTCTTGTGAACCTCAGCGATAGAAGGGTCGTGCTGACAGATGGGGCACGTGATCTTTAGACAGGTGTATCCTTCGTCAAATCCAACTGCGTTGTCCTTCAGCACCTTTTTGATCTTTGACACAGTCACTGGAGCAACGTCATTCGTGCTAAGTATGGTTGCCATGGCCCGCCTCTGCATGAAGCTTCTCGGGAGTACCATAGAGTACCTCTGCATGCCTGAAATTGAAACGGTTTTACTATCAGCAAACATTAACAACAAAACAACAAAAAGCATGTGGTTATAGCCGCCATTGACTATAAGATCTTTGTGTTGATAGTACATACACACCGGTACACAGCACAAGGTGCACCTTATCCTTTAAACCTGCATCTATGTTTCACTTGTTTATTTTCTAAAAATTAGCATGAACCAATCAATACCTGCTCTGCTGGCATCTTCCCATTACAATGGGTGTCATTCCGTAAACCTTGGTCCTGGCAAATGTTGACTCGTTGGCCTTAACTAGCTACCACTGCACTCCAGAACATGAGTACTAATGTTGGGGCCTCAGTCAGGAGATGCACAACATATCAGCTACTGGTGAAGCAGGTGATGGCATTGGACCCAATAATGAGACCTTATATTTTAACTCGATCCCTTGGAGCAAAACTCAATCAAATGCAACATGCTGAATTTCACTTTTGATTAAAATGAACTGTAGGGTTCAAATGTCTCTGCACTGCACTTTGTGTTATGAAGAATGTTGCAGTGGAAGACTCCAGATTACTTTTGACAAACTGAATTCTCTTAAAAGGACACTCAAGAGAAACAAGGACTTGGTTTAGATTAACAAACTGCACTCTGAGAACTCTAATGCCATGTTTTACTATTATAAGTTAATATTTAATGGACAAAATCAAGGTTGAAGTTTCATTTTTAAATTTGATGCTAAAATCTCTGCGTGTGACGTAAGAAATTATAAAATGTATTTTTGGTAGTTTTGTGGCCTCAGCTCCATAGAATTTTCTGAGACTTCCTATGATAAGTCTGTGGCACTTACAGATTACAATGTACTTCATTTTCATTGATTTGGAAGCTATGCAGGACCGAGTAGACACTTTCAAAATTTATTACGTCATAGTGTCTTGTGCGGGAATATCAAAGTGGCATCGCTGCCCGCGTTCTATTTTCGGGCATTTTCTCGCGTACTAAGCGTCGTGTCGTAGTAAGAGTAGTGTTTTCTGAATTGTAAAAGTACACTTCATTCAAACGCCAAAAAGCGTTTTGCTCTTTAGTCTCCCTTTAATGCTCCCTGATGATACACAAGTTGGTTTACAATCTGCTCTTACCTAAAATGCAGCCACAATAGCTATAACCAAATCTGTGTGCTGCGCTCAGCAGCACCATATCCACTAGCGGAAAAGCAGCATCACAGATACCGCACCTCTTTGCACCAGTGCCCATACATGGCAACCATGATGACACCAGTGCATTGCACTAACACAAACATATCATTTAGATTTTTAACAGAGATTCTCACCAAATTTTTACTTATTGATTCATCGATTGGAGCAAGATGAGCTTGTTGTGATGTAGTGCTTCTCGTTTATAGAGCTTCCTGATTAGGAACTACGCAAATAATGCAGGCCTGATGGCCTCAACGAAGCCTGTCTGCAATACGCTTCAGAAGTTTATGCCACAGCATCACGACATTCTGACCACAGGAAAAAGTATAGCAAAGCTGCACACGTACCATCTTATTTGAGCATTCCTATGATAACTGTCTTACCATGCAGCTGTTTCATGATGTAGTTATAGCGCCCGTAAGACACTCCACAGATGCCAGTAGTCACGCCTGCCATGTCGGCAGACCTGGTATCAGGACACCTCGTCAAAAGAGAGGAATACCGCATCAACTTTCCGGCCATGTCTCAGCATACCTGCCAGGTTTTTTTTTTCGATGTTGGGTCCTTCATGCAAGACAAACAAGATGGAAAAGAAACAAAGAAAGTACAGTGAGAATGCATCACAGTTGACAAGTATATAGATGAAGAGTGACTGCTAATAACGTCGATGAGTTCTCTACATACGATTTTTAAGAAAGTCACTAAGCAAAGGGCATTAACGTTGCAGTATGCTAATTTTGTTTGTGAGTGTGAGGCAATGAGGTTGTCTGACAAATAAATAGGGTTGGCTTTTGTTCAGGGTTAGAGAACGAAAAAAATGGCTCAGTATATTGTACGCCCATGAAGCAACTCCATTAGTCAATCCATATTACCCGCCACGGTGGTCTAGTGGTTACAGTGATCAACTGCTGACCTGCAAGTGACGGGACCGAATACCGGCCATGATGCCTGCATTTTCGATGGAGTGGAAAATGCTCGAGGCCTGATGTGTACTTCTTTTCAAGTGTACGTTAAAGATCCCCTGGTGACCATAACTTCCTAAGCCCTCCTCCACTACAGCTTCTCTCGTAACCATATTGTGGTTTTGTGAGGTTAAACACCTTCAATTATTATGACTAGCCCAATATGGAGAATGCTGTATCAGTTAAGTATTGGTGCATTTATACATTACTACTTTTATTTCTTTGCAGCACAATGTCCTCATTAAGAGATGCGAGTAACTGTCGACATTTCTGTGTGGCAAGAAATACACACTAGTTCATATCACTTCTAGTTTAAATACTATATTGATATACATGATTGCTTTGGTCAAAACAGAATTGTGATAAACGGAAATTAGAATGTTTAAAATATTTTCTCCCTCTTTGTCCTTTTAGGAATGCGCTTTGTGAGCAGATAGCTATTATATTTAATTTTTGGGAGCCGTCGAAATAGCTTTAAGAAGAAATACAGAATGATTGATTACACAATTGGATAATTACTCACGCTGCATATACCACAACTAACTGCGGTGAAATGTGCTGAAATTAATTCTAACACTTTCACTCACTCTAAATGCGGCCTTCAGCACATGGCAACAATCCATGTAAATTTTACGCAGTCTATCATAACGCGCGTGCCACAAATGAATAAATCCACAGGAGTATCTCAAACAACTGCTGCGCTAAGTTGCAGATACTGCTCCTAGCATGTATCTCTCGCACAATTCAGTGATAAGAAGAGAACGTGAATCTCTCCGTGCAGGTCATGAGTGTACAGCACCACTGGCTGTTATAAGAACCACATCAGCTGTTCGACCGAAGGCGGCATTTAAAAGCGGAGTCTAAAGGTATCTCTCAGCTGATCAGCATCTTTTGATGCTTACACCCTCGCATTTAACAGCGCGTGCGTTTAAAACTGACGAGTAAGATTTAAGTTAAGACAGGGGAATGTTGGCAAGCAAGTATCCGAGGTCACTACGCACCTTTTCGGCGATGGTAGAAGAACTCGGAGTGTAAACAAAGCAGTGGAGAAGGCCGATTCTCGCCTCACCCGTTGCCTTTAAAAGCGCAACGTAACTGACGAGTACGAGAATGGCAGGCGAATTCGCGCAAACGAGGCGCAGACAGGCTACTTTCGGTTCAATCCATTCGCGACGCGGAAAAAAAAAGTGCGCGCCGATGCACGCGCGCAGATTTGATGCAATCCCCGACGTGTAGAAACAAGATCAAGCGCGCCCCACGCTCGCCATGTGCTCGCGATAGTTGCTAGCATGCCGAAGCTGATCGCGCCAAGCTTATCGCGCATGTTTTAAGAAGACTGAGTCAGACAAAATTGGCGCGTCTAACTTTAAAACTTAAATACAAGAACGAGAATTTGCGTTGTATAGTAGGTCCACGGTTGAAGATTTGTGGGCCTTTAACTATTACTCAATGAAAAGGAGCGCACTCATGTGCGTGAGCGCAAATGCAGCATCTGTCGTTTTTTTCTCAAGCATTCCTCCCTTCATGTTGTTGCAAATAGCAAGGATGATGTTATTTGCAGCCGAGTGCGCGGTGTTTTGCGCTAGATTTGTTTCACAGTGTGCTTACAGGTGCGACGCACGTCTCCCGTTTAAAAACAAAACTGAAACAAGAAACTGAAACGAGCAAGTGGGCGGGTCGGTGGGCGATCCTTTCCTCTTCCCTTTCAGACCAGCAGCATTGGCAGCCGCCGGTCACTACCCGCAAGCCAGGAAGGTCACCGCGGGGAGCCGCGAAAAAAAAAAAAGCGTCTTAATTCGCGATGTCTTCCCGCATCTCTCGCCGATTTTACCGGCTAGAAGGCACCGAAGACTTGGTGCTCGACAGGGGCGCCAGCGCGGAGGCCGAGAACCGATGGGTGTTCGAAATAGCCTGGGAAGTCGTCAATAAAGGTGAGCCCGGCTTGCCGGCCAGTCCGCATTTTTGGGTGCCAAGGGGCACGGCCGGCTTATTAATTGCACGTAGGCAGCTCACCGAGCCATCGCCGCGGTCAAGACCGGCGTTTACAAGGGGATCCAGCGCCAGATATGCGATGGATGTGTCGTTTCTCTACGGCTGACAACTACCGAGCTCAACAGCGCTATCTAATTACGTGCGAGCATCCGCGAAACGCTTTGCCGAAGCGTCAGGTGTCGGGATCACGCGGTTGTCAACCGCGGTTTCTTCGTACTAATCCGCGCAGCAACTCGAAGGGTATCGCCTGCGATCTCTTGAGCGTTACGATTGCGGCACACGCAATGTCAGACTGTATGCGCACGTACTACACGTCCTCGCATATTTCGAGTATTAGCGTGCGCCGCGCTTCAAGTGACCGTACAGGCTGGTACGGGGCAATGCACCGGCGGCTTCTATTTGTTTTGGAAGCACGCCGGACTATATAGGCACTTCAGAGGCAGTGGACACGCCCCCATTGCAGTTGTCATCGCTGCCAAAAACCGTCGTGAAGGTCGCTCCGAAGGTCGTCTCTTACATTTTGCGGGACTCGTAGCTCGGAACGATCGCACAATGCGGCAACGTGCGCACATGCATCTGGGTCATCCTCCGTGGCCGACGCCAGCACGTGATAGCGCGGCTGGGACGTCCCGCGCCGAGGATGACACAATTGTGACAGATATAATGCACGTGAAGACAACGTGCTGGTGGTGACCTGATTATGTCTTCGAACTGGTACCCTCTTGTGCACTGTCCAAAAAGAATTTTCTGCTCAGTGCACTGAGTATGCAATTTCGCATATGCAAGTGTGATATTATTCATAGCTTCGTAATATTGCTCCTTCTCTTGAACTGATAGAGCAAACAATAGATTATAAACAGTAATACTGTGCCGTGGGACTTCTTCAAGCTGTGCATTTGCTGTAAGCAGAGAAGTTGAACACAGTACATAAATGTGTATGGGGAATGAAGATACAGTTGGCTAGTGTAAATATGACTGCAGTGTACTGCACAAAATGCTGCTAATCTAATATGCCAAGTGTTCTTATTTAAGCTGAACCTGATTTTCAGAATGGAATCAGTAGAAAATGTACCAATAATGACCTATTGACCACATAATTATAATTGATAATTTACCACATACTTGTCATGTTGCATAAATTCAGGATGCATTATTTTAATATATTTTACTCCAGGGCATGAGATGTACTGGAAAGGTTGCAGAGCATGTTCAAAGCTAGTATAGTTGCATTTGTGATGTCACCATGAAATATTGCTTGCTGTCCTTCTCCCTTTTGTAGCTCCTGAAGAAAGCCTGTGCTACATGAAATTATAATATCTGCACGCTTTTGCATTACAGTGCTCTTAATTAATCAAAAAAAAGTCCTGCATGCTAGTCGTAAATAAAGTTGATCAGCTTCAGGGTTCATTGGCACTTTCATTGTGAACACCAAGGTCTACCACAGTGCTCAACTCGGTCCTGAACGATTAGCGACCGGCTGCTGAACACGGATACATACACCCTTGTCAGTTTTCAAGAACCGTGTGGACTTTTTTGTTATGAAATGGTATTTTAAGTTCTACGGTGCATAGTGCAAGTACACAATGACACCATTCCAAGGGCTTTCTTTAGATCTTTGCAAAACTTTAAAAAATGTTACTATAGCTCATTACGACTGTAGACAACATAATGATTGATATGTGGGGTTTAATATCCCAAAACCACCATGTGATTATGAGAGACGCCTTAGTGGAGGGTTCCGGAAATTTCGACCACCTGGGGTTCTTTAACGTGCATGGAGACAACATATACCATTAGTCTCATTTGTCTAATGTGTACCACTGTGTTTTATTTTTAGGCATTGTTCAGGCCTATTTAATCACACTGCATTTCATTGAACTTGCAAGATATGCGCATCGCCCACAAGAGCAATACTGGCGTCTAGCCATTTTTTTTCTAATTTTCAAAGTTTTGCAGAAACCTACTTTTCAAAATGATAATTAAGTTAACGCCAGTCTCAGGCAGCTTCTGTTTTTTTATGGTATTCTTAGTGTCTGCATGAAGCATTAGCTTTGGCTTCAGAATTGGCTTCCTACGCTGCATTTTCTTAGTTCTGTTTCATGCTCCCTTGCTAACTATACGCAGATACAAGTATATGAGCACTTGCCTGAAGTTAATCCAGCAGGTGAATTTGTTTTTCAAATGTCCACATAAGTCGAAGGCACAGCAGTACTGAAGTAGCTGCCTATGTTTTCTACAAAGGGACATCATGTCACATTTCAAGATGGCCTATGGGGCATCATGCACTAGGCCAGCTGCCACGTTTACCTGCAGAGTGAAGAAAAAGTACTACCACAGGATACTTCAAAAGTGGCTTTTTATGTGCCTGTGCAGTTGGAGGCATTTACACAGTGATCCGTTCCAAGGCCGAGGTAAGTGTGGAAGAACTGGGTGATCAGTTCTGTCTCCTGGGCCCGTTGAATGAGAACCTAGTTCGCACCGAGGTCGAAGTCCTGGAACCACCTTACAACGTCTTTTGGAACAGCATCAAGGCCCTGAGGGAACAGGGCATCAAGGTCAGAGACTCAAACTGCCAGACAGGAATCGCTAACAGCTATTATACAACACAATATTCTGCATAAAATCAATTGCATGCCATGCCAATGTTGCATTGGCGTGAGTGCAGCGCGCCATTTTTCTTGGACATATATATTCGTGGCTACAAAGTGGAAAAATATAGTTAACAATGATTTCGTAACCATGACCAGAATATGTACAGTTTATTGCTAATTTTTTTTTTTACAGCTTGGAAAGCTCTGCCACAAAGCAGCCGAGTGTTGCAGAAAAGCTGCATGCATTGTCATTGCATGCAGGTGACACCCAAGTTTTAGCATTGTGCTGGTTGACAGTATTGCACAACATTCATGTTCCTTAGATGTGGAGAATCTCTCGCTCTGTGGTATGTCACACGTCGATTGTCCGCGGTAACGCTACTCACTCGAAACTCTCCTTCTTCCCTCTCCTCAGCAGCTGTGTGTTTCTCTCTCCACTTCTCTCCTACCACCTCCTTGCGCTTGCTCTACCGTTGCGCATGCGTGTCTCCTTCCCTCTCTTTCCTATGCTCTCCCTCTCCTGCCTCGCAACGCCGACGCAGGGAGCATCTGCTAGCCTACGCTCGCTCCCCCCAACTCCTCTAAACATTCCTCACCGCAACATCTCCCAAAGCCGACGCAGGCAGTGTCTGCTAGAGTTTCTCGATTGAAAAAATCGACTGCTCATATTTCACAATTGTTCACTGGCCGCCCTGTATATATAGGCACTGGATTTTGACCTGCAAGATCCAGTGCCTATATGCCGGTGCCTATATGCAGTGCCTATATGTCGTTGCAGTGCCTATGTTGTGCCAGTGGGAGATTTCTCCTGTGCCTTGTTGAACAATAAATATTTGCAACGTGCGTGTTGAATAAAACAATTACACCATCTCTTTGAAGGGGACCATGGGGTGATGTGAAGCATCGCGAGATTTTCCAACACAACGTTCACGCGATGCATGGTAACGAACCAAGTTAACAATGTAATCACACACAAGTTTTACCGCAAACCGGTAAACACCGCCGTTGAAAACACCGTTGGCACTCCCCACAATGCCCTGCATGACCCCTTTGTCCCCTTCAGGGAGATGGTGTAATTTTTTTGTGTTTCTGTTCGTGATCACAAACAATACGAGTGCATGACTGTTTATACCTACATGGCTACGACACAAGATTCCTTGTGCATGGAGATAGACCAGAAGGATTGTTGTCATCAGTGGCAGTGATGGCTATTGATACTAAAAATGACATTTCCTCAAAACCACGCTATATTAAAGCTCACACAGAGAAAATCATTGTTTAGCATAAAACAAGTGATTGCACAAATAGTCATATTGAAGGCTGCTTCGCTGCATGGAGAACTAGTCATATTGAAGGCTGCTTCGCTGCATGGATGATGTAACTGAGGTGAAGCCAGCTTTGAAGTACTGACTTTTAAGAATTGTAGCAATGAATGAGTTAGACGACTATTTCTTTTGATTGGAAGTCGGATGATTGTTCTTGTTCACGGTTGTAGCAGTGTACATGACATTTGACGAGTTTATGATTAAACAAGTAAAACAGATATAACATTATCGGTGCGCATTCGTGACCTAGCCTATTCATTCTTTGCTTGTGTGTAGGTTGTCTACGGAAGATGGCTTATCGATGGCTACCCTCAAGTCCTGCTTTTTGATATTGGTTCGGCCGCTTGGAAGCTCGATGAGTGGAAGCGTGACCTATGGAACACCTGCAACATTGGCGTCCCATGGCACGACCGGGAGTCCAATGACGCCATCATCTTCGGCTACCTCGTCGCATGGTTTCTACAAGACGTGAGTTTGCACTCTTTTCAGCGAGTCGTGTTTGCAACCTTAAACACTCGTGCTTCAACTTGTCTCGAAAACTCGTCGAGCAGAGACCCAACTTGTGAAGCAAAGGACGCCAGAGAGCATCTAGTGACATTAAAGTAAAACGGTAATTAATAATGAATACAAACTTATTAAACAAACTTCTAATTGGACTAAGATGCCCGTTAAATGTGCAGAATGTGTCTGGTATTCAATAAAATTTTTTGGGCGACTTTTGCCACGAACAGTTATTTTTTGCCAGTGACATTACAAATGTCACCAGTATCACACAAGAGAACACATATGACGTGCCACGAACTTATCGCTCAACACTGCCATCAATTTTATTGCAATTGCAATTGTATGGACAGTCTCCGCTGGTTTTTGCCGTCGCCGCCGTCATTCAATTACACACACACGCACACATGCACACACACACACACAGGAAAGGATGTGCTAGCCTCCTCTTTCTGCGGAGCGAACAATGGCTTTCCGGCTGGGGTCGTCTGCGTGCGCACTTATCTCGTAAGCAAACAAGGAGGGGGGAGTGCTTATGTTTGCCGCGCTATCGTGGCAACGATCAGCATGCGGCTCCTGCCCCTGCAGCAGGCGGGAGCTTCTAGAGGCTGCGCTCTCAACACGAAAAAAAAACTGTGCCAGAAGTGTACCTGGAGCGGCCGTCCACATATAGATGTACTCTACACATAAAAAGCTGCCACCAGCGGTGGCACACGTCGTATTTGTACCAGCATGCGCTGCCCATGGGAGGCGCTTCTCATCAACACTGTCACTACGCACGAGCCTTGTTGTGGTCATCTACTGTGGCCGCGCTGCAGAAAACTTGGTTACTTAGCATGCTTAAGTGCATGTTTACTACAACTAATATTGCTCCTGAAAATGCTAGCCTTGCTTCGTAAAACATTTGAATATGTTGCTATCACATTCATTGCTTTGCCCTTTTGGCAAAACTGTGACATTTTATTTGATATATTCCTTCACACGTAGCAGTGCAGTGCCAGAACGATAGAGTGCAGTGCTATCACTCAGTTTCTTTGTTAACCATTCTGACGACCGCATAAAGCAGGCGCTACATTGCCTGAAAACGTTGCCATTATTTGCATTGCATGCAGTTCATGAAGGCAGTGAATGCAGAAAAGGGTCCCCCGCTGGTCGTGGCCCAGTTCCACGAGTGGCTTGCCGGCATCGGGCTGATCCTGTGTCGCACCAGACACCTTGACGTGGCCACCATATTCATCACGCACGCAACCCTGCTGGGCCGGTACTTATGCGCAGGAAACGTGGACTTCTACAACAACCTCGACAAGGTGAGCTTAATGCCTCGCATACCGTTTCTCTAGGCTGACAAGTGCATGCAAGACTACTTCGCTTAAAGGCCAAGTGTCGCAAAATTTTTGACAGCTTATAAGGTGAGCTAATGCCTCGCATACTGTTTCTCTAGGCTGACAAGTTCACATAAGACTACTTTGCTTAAAAGCCAAGTGTCGCAAAATTTTTGACTGCTTAAGAAGCAACAGTTTAGAAGGTATAGATAGTGCGCAACAATTTGCTAGGAAGTGTAAATTTCATACAATGTAGATGAACAGCAACCCTCATAATGGCAGGATGAGTTGCATAAAGCTTGCAAAAGAACATTTTCGATGCAAAGCAAATAAAATTTGTTATTACTATTTGACTATTTGCTGGCAATGACACAGCACCAGTCTGGATGTTGAGAACAATCCTGGGTACTGAGCATGGCGAACCTTCGGGATTTAAAAAAACACTTTTTCTTTAAAATTGTGAAGCTTGTCGAAAATCTGAAAACTGATGTTCTTACACATAGTATTTGTAGCTGATGCACCAATTTACAACTGCATGCTTCATCGGATTGGGTTCAACGCTTGTATAAATGTCGTAGCTTTTCTAAAGTTGAATAAGTTGTATAGTACATTGATTTATAACCAATTTAATTGAAGCAAAATTTCATGTTGTCCACCTTTTAGTGCCACGACTGCCTAAAAGCGCTTCATACTAAATTGTATGCCGACTGATTGAACATTGTTACACAACAGCAACAGTAGACTTGAAATAATTCAGCCGAGTGGGAAATTGTGCAGCGCGACACAACTACAAAGGCAATGCAAGTCTGGCCTTACAAAAACCTTAATATGAGGTGGATTGACAATGTTGTGTAAGTTGCCAATTTTATTACTGGGGTAGAGGACGTGAAGCCACAATTTAACTGCTCACAACACATTAACATCTTACTGTCTATGGCAAAAAAGAAAGGGTATTCATAACAGTATTACAGGACATGTTTAAGCTGTTACGTATATTTTGTCTATGTCTGGGAGTGTTAGCCAGTGCCACCATTTTTTTGGCTATGAGGGCAAATGTAAAACATTTTTTTAACTGCAGCTTTTCACAAGGACAGTGGCTGCCCACAATAGGTTATTAGAAAGAACCTCAATGTGAAAGAAATGGAGTCAGTTCCCATTGGTGGCAAATTGATCTTTGCTTTCATTTCCATTTTATTGTTTCCATGTTTCTATTAAAGTTTATTTCCAATGGCTTTCTTTTGCCTCCTTTGGTTGTAATTAGGAAATAGCAGCTCTGATCGCCCACAATCTTCTTGTGCTTTGTGTTAGAGTGATGTGAAAACTCGGCAGTATCCTCGGTCAGCTTTTTTTCTTGCTAGTTAATTCTGACAGTTTTAATGACTCTCTAAACAGCCATGCAGGTGTTTTCTCACTAGTGTTTTTCCATGGCCCCAGTTCAGTTTAGATAAGGAGGCGGGAGACAGAGGCATCTATCACCGGTACTGCATGGAACGAGCCGCCTGCCACAGTGCTCACGTGTTCGCCACGGTCTCCGACGTGACGGGAATGGAGGCAGAGCACTTGCTCAAGAGAAAGCCAGGCAAGTGCTGGCTCATTCATTCATTGTTGGAGATTTTGACGCGGGCAAACAAGCTTCACCACCTTCCCATATTTAAAGGGGACCTGCAGCAATTTTGTGCATGGTCGAAAAATACCACTGATCAGTAGTCAAGGCACCTGAGGACAGCGAAATGCTATAGTGCAGCGTGTGATTAGGAATTCAGGAATATATTCAAAAGTCAGCCAGATATTGCTCGCTCTTCTCTCAACAAATAATTTCATAATCTTTAATGGCTGCATTGTGTACACAACACCCATGGCCACTCGCCGATTTGAGCATCGCAAGCTGTGTAGTTACCATGGCTGCTGTGGGATGTTGCGACATGGCCACACTGCACTTTGTAGTGCTAAATTTACACACAGTGTAAAATTACATCAGCATGCTCGTGATCACTCTAAGATCACACTGCACATTAAAGAAAAAAAAAGCACTCAAGGTCATGATGTGCGCCGTTGTTGCTTCTTGCCCTCTTGTCACCCCCCCCCCCCCCCAGCGTAGTTTTCAGTACACTCTGGTACGAAGGAGAGGGGGAGAGGGAAAGCACTTAAAATGTGTGACAAATCCCTGTAACTCTGCTCGTATTTGACGGATCCTAAAAATGTTTGCAGCCGTCGATTTGTCAGGCAATAAGCTCCTTTAAAGGACCACTCACACAAAATTTCGAAGGCGAATAATGAGCGAGATAGATTTATCTGAAGGCATACACAACATCTACACAATATCACGGGCAAACAGAGCCTACAACATATTTAAAATCAGTTTTAACGTGCATGCCGTGCGATTGAGCGAGATGCGGAGCCCTTTGCGACGCCAACATCAACGTGGGGGAGCGTAAACAAACCTACATCACGAGTTTGTGTTGGCTGTTTGCTTGGCATGTGCCCTGCGCTTGTGCTACCCGCAATTTCCTCTTCCATGTCTGCAGCTTTGTGCGTGTTGGCCGTGGTGGCTGTCGGTGCGGTGCCCGCTCATGCATGCTCTCGCGTGCGATGCCAACGTCACATTTGTGCGTGATCACGTGGCCAGCTGTGTTTACCTTGCTATCGGAACTACTACTGCCCAGCCCGGTGCTCTTTGAAACCAAAAGTGCAACTGGGCGCTCTAAAAACGTCTTTAAATAAATAACCGATGTGCACTCATGTGCACAAGGTTTCCAGCAGTGATTGGTGGGTCATGACATATCAATTTCAACAAGAAAAACAAGGTGCTTAATTTTTGTGTCGGTGCTCCTTTAATAAAGCCGTTCAACAATTACTCAGAAAGGTACTACTGGGCTCCTTTAACTAATAAATTTAAGTTTAAGGGTTACTTTTGTGCCGTGTCTCATTCGCAGATGCCATCGTGCCGAACGGGCTCAATGTCAAGAAGTTCAGCGCCCTCCACGAGTTTCAGAATATGCATGCAATAGCCAAGGAGAAGATTCACGACTTCGTCAGAGGGCACTTTTATGGGTGAGTATTTCTGTCAGGACAGATTCGTTATGTTGAGATGCCGGTTGAGACGTAAAACTTTCCAGGCATTACGACTTCGACCTGGACAAGACGCTGTATTGCTTCACAGCAGGAAGGTACGAGTTTTCCAACAAGGGAGCAGATATGTTTATAGAGTCCTTGGCGCGCCTCAATCATTACTTGAAGGTATGTGGCAGTACTGACTTCTTTTGTATGCAGCGATGCATGCAGTCCTCGGGACCATAGATGGTTTCTTATGCATAAGTGAAAAGACACGAAATTATTTTTTTAGCAATAACACTAATTTGCATTATAATGATATGTCCGATGGTGCACAATTTTTGTTTTGATGCGCTCCTGTTCACCCTCTCTACAGGCTTCAGGAAGTGAAGTCACTGTCGTTGCTTTTCTAATATTCCCCGCCAAAACAAACAACTTCAACGTTGAGTCGTTACGAGGCCAGGCAATCTCGAAGCAACTTCGTGACACGGTCCAGCAAATGCAGTCTACGATCGGGAAGCGCATGTTCGAGATCTGCCTATCGTAAGTGAGCTTTTCTTCTTTGTTTTTGCCTATCCATTGTCGAAAGTGCTTGTTTCAGCATGTTATGGGACTTTGTGACACTGTCTTTACCTTTTGTAGCTTGAGTGTGCACACCCAAACTTTGATCCAAAAGCTAGTCACCATGGCAACTTATTTGCATTTGTTGTGTGCAGAAATGCTGCTAACTATACAGACACGATAGGAATTAAATGGGGGCTCACTTCCACTTATAACTGGCCAGAAAGGGAGGATGGAAGGGTTCATTGAAAATAAGCAGACGACATCTTCCAGGGGCAAGATCCCCAAAGGTGATGAACTCATCTACCCAGAAGACTTGGTGCGGTTGAAACGCTGCATCTACGCAACCCAGCGCACGACGCTACCGCCAGTCTGCACTCACAACATGCTGGATGATGCCTCCGACCCTGTTTTGTGCCATATTAGAAGATGTCAGCTGTTCAACCGAAGGGAGGACCGTGTTAAGGTGACTATGCCTTTTGGATTTGGTATAGTAGCACACACGATGGACTCGAAAACATGTCACAGTGAAAGTTGTTGCAAGGCTGCAAGCAAGAGCAGATATTGACTGTGCAGTTGTCGGCTGCCACAACCGCCACTAGTGTTTGTAACCACTATCACACAAAATAGGAGAAAATTAGGTCGGGACAAAATATCAGGCAGCATCGGGTAGAATTTGAACCCAAGTCCTCTGCATGGCAGCCGAGTAACCTACCACAAAATAATTCCAGTATTTGGAACTTCTTCGCAGTAAAATTTTAAACAGGAGTCATGGTGGGCTAGGAATTATGCTAACATATTTAATATAGCGTGGCAGAAGAGTAAAATGACATCCAGGTGTTGCACAATGGGTATTGCGACAAGTGGAAAGTGAAATGTTTTCAGCTCATTACAAAGGGTTCGCTCATAATTCTTCATTGTCTTTAACCGCTGCATTAACAAAATCCATGTAATGCCTCACAGGTGTGTTGCATGTACCACACTCCTCTACATAATGAATCATGGCACAGCAAAAATAATGGCATACTGGGTAGTACTTTGGTACTTCACAAAAATTATGATTTATGGCATTTATGGCACTTGTATTAGTTGCCGCAACAGGGTTTACAACAGGCTCTAAAAAGACCGCTCTTCGAGCTTTCGCTACGACTGCTGCGCGTTCCATGCGGGCCTGGAATTCTTTTTTTTAACAGTGAAGCTGTCCAGTGAATTGTTTCTTGTCCAGTGAACTGAAAAACTTGGTTGGGTATGTGCCACAGGAATCGGGAAGCCTTACTATCATGCGAGAACAAAATCAAAATTTCTTCGTGAGCAGAAACTTCGTCAGTAGTGTAAAAAACTATCATCACAATCGCAATAACTTGATGAGCACGCATGCTTTTCTTCACTTTCTGCTTGATTGTCAGGATGAATGCTCCAATTTGCCTGGCGTGGGATGCAAGAACTCGGGTGGGCAAGAGACAGAAGTATAAAGAGATATAAAAAGAAAAGTAGAGGGAAATAAAGGGAACAATGACGTAAAAAATATAAAAAGTAGACTTGTGCGAATATACGAGCACTTTGAATATTCGAGCGAATATTAACATATTCGAACTTGCTTTGATTCGGATTTAAATTATTGGAAATTATTGCAAATGACGCTGATGAACCCAAAGTGGAAACTATGGAAACGAAAGCATGTGCTTTACTTGGCCCTAAATCGTCCTGTTTAGTTTTGTACATAATTAAAACTGGGCTTCATTACAAAGTGGTGTTTCTTGCAGGTCATTTTCCATCCAGAATTCTTGTCATCTACAAACCCATTGTTCAGTATGGACTATGAAGAGTTTGTAAGGGGCTGCCACTTGGGTGTATTTCCATCATACTACGAACCCTGGGGCTACACGCCTGGTAAGGCCCAAGTTTGCTGCAAAGAATATTCATAACGTTGTGCAGCAGTACAAAATTTATTGCGAGGCACACAACACCAAAACGGTGCAGTGCATGTGTACCGAGGCCTCCTGCCAATTTTCGGTATCGAGCAATGTTATTAATGCAAACGCTGACAGCACTGACTAAATGTTTGTGTACATGTGTTCATTTTTCTTCCTTCCTATTACGCAAGTGTGTTTTCTCAAGAATCAGCCTATCGATACACTCCCAGCAAAATTTAAATTCCTGTATCTGCACGACCCACGGCTTCGCTATCACAACTCGTGTGTACCAGTTGCATTCAATAATATGGCATTTTCTAGTACTAGTTTTGCTTCGTTCAGAAAAATGAAAGAGTTTAGCAGTTCAGAAAACAAGAAAATCTGGAACTGCATCGCCTTAACTGGCCTCTTTCACAATGTTAATGCGATCTTTACTGTTCATGCACATAGCGTGTGCATTCATCATCTACGCTACTCACCAGCTTCATCCAGAATAATTATCACAAAGTAGGTGTTGTCCACGGCAATGGCACTAAAACATGTTTATATTTCATTGCTCTGGAATGGTAGCACCATTTTGTCACTTCTACAGAGAAATCATGCACTCCACTGCGGCTGCAAGAGATATAGCACCACAATTCCGTAGGGGTAGGGCAAAATTCATGAGTAGGTGTTGCTTTAGATGTTGTAGTGGATAATTGGCAAGTGATGTCTGAAACTGTGGTATTATGCTGTTGGGAACTTTACAAAATCTGTGAATATCGGCCAGCAACTCAGCAGAAAGTGTTGTAAATACCTGGAGCTCTCATTCTTTATGCTAGACTCGGCAATTTATAGGCACTCATAGCACCATATTTGGCACAAGATGTTTGGAAGACTTTCCTGTCAGTTCGAGCTAGCGCTCTGCAAATGTTACTGCTGCTGTTAGCATGCTAATGTTAGTTGACAAATGTCATGCGTGAAGCCTTTAGATAGCCTTGAATTCTAGCGTTCATGCATGTGATGCCTATAATGTATGACTGTTGACACTAATGCGAGCAAATTGTTGCACTTCTGGGCAGCAAATGTAAAACAAGAACCAATGCATGTGCATGACAGCGCAGCACAGCATGGTGTGCTTCATTCTTGAAGACCAACTTAGACAGACTTGCCAGCAGTGATGATGCCACGCCACAGGCCACCATTATTCTGTTCCTTTCAGTGTTAGCTGCTTCGGATTAGCACAGAAGCACATGGCTACTTGCACAGATGCGAACATCCTGCACATTTATGCCCTCATGTACTGAGCCTCGTCTTGAATTGAAATTTGTTTATGTTGATAATTGCAACTATGCGAAAGTATGTAGCGTGTGCCAGAATTTTTGTGGAATTCATATTTTTCAAAAAAAAAATTATTGATTCTGACAAATTACTGTTCACATACACAATGCAGGCAGCAGCTAGAAATCTTTTACTACATTTTCAATGGGTAACAACAAAAACCTAGCAAACGGAGAACCATTTAATTTTTGTACGAACACTCGCCGATGCATCACCTCATTCAAACGTGCCACTGGTTTCCAGCGGAGTGCACAGTCATGGGCATTCCCAGCGTCACCACCAACCTGTCTGGCTTCGGCTGCTTCATAGCCGAGCACGTAGCCGACCCCATGTCCTACGGCATCTACATTGTCGACAGGAGGTTCAAGAATGCCGAGGAGTCGGTACAACAGCTGGCTCAGGTGTGTACCACTACCCTACCTGATCAGTCTTCTGCGTTTTGCATTGTTTTATTCCTTGTTCCTGCTAACAAGCATTACTTTTGTTCATTCCACCGTCAAAGACGTGCAATTCCTTCAAGCTGGTAGCCTCAAAACCTTGATGTCTTAGGTGCGGTTAAAATGATACTAAAAAAGATTTAGGCATTTCGGAACGAACTGCTCTCATTATAATATCAACGGGTTAGTGAAATGTGAAATGAAGTTGTTATTTTGCCCACTTTCTTCTATTGAATTCCAAGGTTAATTCTTGTTTGATCGAGGTGGTTTCTCAAGTTCTTGTTTTTCTGTACTGAATTCGGAACCGTAGTCAACCTCGGCCTCTCTTGTTTACATCGTAGTATTTGTGTTTAAGACAATGTGGCTGAAGCATTCTGCTTCTCAGTATCAACTTGCATCTTATTTTTCTAGCTGAACTTCAATGAGCACAAAATGCGAGAGCACACATGTACCTAGGTGTAGTTGCACATTAATCCCATGTATTTTACTTAATTTGAAGTGCCGTCTTCCAGCCACCTCATAGATGCATTGATTTGTAAGGATGGTCACCACCATTCGATTTTTGAGATGCCCGGTATATATGCATTATATTTGGTTATGAGGGATGGATGAATAAGCACTAATGTACACCACTGCACCAAATAATCATGCCACTATAACTTTTTTTTCTAAATGCAGTACATGTTTGACTTCTCCTGCCTGTCCCGGAGGCAACGAATAATCCAACGAAACCGCACGGAACGCCTCAGCGACCTTTTAGACTGGAAAAACCTGGGAGTGGTAAGCTTGCTTCTTGCAATGTGCTGATTCTGTAAGTGGGCTTTACCACGTGTCTGAGTTGCCCTTACTAGGAGAAATTTCGATGTTGAGAGGAAGAAAAGGTGGCAGGATATCAACCAGCCTGCATGTAGTGAGTTGGAGTAAGTTGTTACAGGGACACTGTTGCAGGGTTGCAGGGACACTGGGGTAAGTTATTACAAGGACACAAAGAATGAATCAGTTTTAATAAAACTTGCTGCTGGGCTAGTTGGCTCAAACGTGCAAGGAAAATACTGGTTGCACGCGAACTAGACAAGGATACAGCAAACAAGACATTGCACTGTCCATCTCTTCTGCGAGTGGTTCAAAGTTCAATTTTCGTGTGGTTAAGCTGGACAGGTCGTGTCATCTAGTGGGGCCTAGTTAAATGAAACACGTCTGCCATCTCTCAGGCCATGCTAAGAAATTGTGCAATGGCTGTTGTTGCTGCTGTGGCTTTCGCTACTTTGGTTCTGCTGCTGCTAGTGTCAGCTGCCGCGCAGTAAAGCCGGTCAATGTTCTTCACGGCAACAGTGACGTGACACTTTCCACTTGAGGCGGGTAATTTGAAATGTGCTAGCCCAATGCGGACCTCTAAAACATTATTTCATTTCAAAATAAGTACTTCCTTGGCACAAAAGTAACACTACGAGGCTTCTGGATCCCTATTTCAACAATTAACGTTGCTTTAGTGTCCCTTTAACAATTATGTATGCTGCAGTAGACTCCATTAAAATCTGATCTCGCAGCGATATAATGTGGGAACTTCAGAGTCGTGTCACCAATTGCACTTTTTATGCTTTTTGTTAGAAATACCAAGTGCTTTGTCGCAGCAAGAGGGGCGCTTTTAGTACCGCAAAAGGGTGATTTACAAACACGAGAAAGTTTGTTTTCTCTGCAGTGATCCTTCAGTTTCAATAATGTCCCACAATCTTCCACTTTGGTCGTGTTAAAATGTGCGCAATGAAGCGCACATGCGAGTTTGGCACAGTGTCCCATTCAGTGTGCCTGTAGACCTCTCTACTTTTTACGTCGGCAGACTAATAGAAACACATTATCTTGCGTGCGCATGCTCAAGAAAAGAGCAATACATTATTTATTTGGCAAACAATTGATGCCTAAGGGCCACAATCTTTTAGCCCCTTTAAAGCAAGCGAGTGTTAAAAATGCAGTTCTGGAAACATGGTGCTCTGGGTGTACTATATTTGTGGCATAGGTCTGTCTGTGGGTGTGCAGGCTTTGACATTGGCAGAATGTTACAAAATGACATAACAGTGGCTGTGGATATGGTTGCACGAGCCATGCGATATGCTCATTGTTGATGAGAGGAGTTCAGTGACTGCAATTTTGAACTGAATTTTCTTATTATAAATGTATGCCTGGAGCCATATTTCTTTTTTTTTACACGTATAAGCACGTTGGCCCTTAATGAAAATACATATCACAATTTCACTGTATTTACTATCACTGCGCCTACTGCAAAGTGCAATTTTGAGTGTTACAGAAAATTATGGACGCGTTCGTGTCCACTAATCTTCTAGCATAGCACATGACATCCTGCCTTCTCTCTTCGTGCAGTACTACAGGAAAGCACGGCAAATGGCCCTGCACAGGACACATCCCGAACTCCTAGAAGGAGACGTTGGGGTAAGTTGATACTTTGCAGCATTACAAGTTATTTGTGTTCAAGAATAACTTGGTCTGTGCCACAGCTGTTAGTTATTAGTACGTATAAACATTTGCACAGCTACGGGCTCAGCATAAGCCTGTGCACTCGGAGGGTGCTTGTTATAAGTGACTTTGTTCTTTTAACTCTCAAATTCTTTTATGAAAAACTGTATAATGTCACTATAACAGATATATTGTAGAAATATGATTTATACCCACAGCTCAACTGAAATATCAAAGTGGGATGCTACCAGTGAATATTTAGTTGACAATGACTGCGAAATACATGAAGCTGCAATACAATACACTTGAGTGAACAATGCAGAAGAAACTTGTGGAATAAACTGCTGTGTGTTAACTCACTGCCACAGACTCGGAGCTGTGCGAATAGTAAAATTTTGGGTTGAATATTGAACTGTAGTGTGAGTCTAATGGAATAATTTTCAAATATTTCTAGAATGTTTTATATTTTGAATTGAGTTCGCAAAAACAGTAGGAGAGGATTAAGCATATTCTAATGAGATAGCAACACTAAAGAGTTCATTCGAGCAAAGTTGATGAAGCACTAATGAGGTGGTGTTTCATAGTTGTATTAAAAAGAAAAAGGCACTGCATAGGCCCAATTGTATTTATGTACATGATGTGGTGCAACTGTACTGTTGCCAACAACAGATTACACGTGAAAGGCAAAAAGATGCTATTTCCTCAACATCTCCTCCTCTTTCAACTTCTGCAAACGCCCAACTGATGTGGCGGACGGGGTGCTCCCTTTGAGTCCGGAGTTCCTAATCTGCCTTGTAGATGTCAATATATAAGGCCATCTGAAATTTTATATGCTAAAAATCTTCGGCGTCCGACTTTTTGGACTTCCTGCCCGAAGTTCAGGACCAAAGCGGCATTAATTGAGCCCCCAACTCTTCCACAACTATCATCTCCATGCTTTGACCAGCGTTCTCTCGAGTTAACAAAATTGCAACATTAGCAAAGTCTGAAAAGCGGCTATGCCGCAATACGAGAATGTCACGGGGTTAGACATATTGAATATCTGAAGGGGCCACTGCCGATAAGACATCGACTGTATTTGTCTTCAGGAAGTTCAAATAGCAAAATTCCAGTGCGAATAAAATCAAATGGCAAACAATATTTAAAAAATAATCAAAATCTTGAATAATCATGTGCTCCTACAAAGAACAAATCAAAGTGTACAGTGAAATAGTGGGGTTCATTTTTGGTAATATTCGTACAATCTTTTATGTGTATAGCTTAGCAAGCTGTGCTTGCCAAAGCATACACGTATAAAAAACAAGCACACTCAGTGCTTGCTTTATTTGCTATACCAGAGTATGCAATTCATAATTGAGGCTGGAATGAAACGTGAACTCGTCTCATGTAGTTTCAATTTGAATTCCACTGTGGCCTAATACCACACAACAGGTCACGGGATCTCTCTTGTGCAGCTGTAAGAGACATAGCAACATTAATTTATTTGCACTTATAGCGAAGCATTGAGTGTATAGAGAGATATCATATCCACATTTTTGTCTTGTGTGGATTGAATTGTTTAGGGTGTGTGACCACACTGTTGCCTTGTTTCCTCCCCTGAGCTTGGCTAGCATTGGTGTGGATTATGGTGCCATCAGTAGTGGTGAGATGAGATGAGCCTGGCCGGATAGTTTTTTGGCAGACATGCAGGAATTGTGAATGATTTTCCTGAACACTCAAATATTGTAGTAAAATGGGATGGTCATACCTTTTCCCCCAGCATTCCATTCCAAAAGCTCGCCAATCAGGATTTAACGAAACTCTCCTGTCCCATTCTCTTCCCCTCCTGTACTTGCACATATTTTCAGCCCAAGCTGCAAATGCGGTATCCTCGTCCCATGTCGGAACCGCCATCGCCATCGGCATCGCGCACTTCCACGCCAGCGCCCTCGGAACACGGTAGCGAAGACGACGAAGAGGACGAGGAAAACGAGGATGACGAGGAATACGCTGATGCCGTGGAGCGAGACGCACTCAGCAGCAAATAGGCCGGCGACACTTTCTCGTCCCCTCCCCTCTTCACCTTCCTCGTTGTAGCACTGCGATCGGAAATGCTCCATGAGGTGTGAGTAAGCAAAAGGCTAGAGGACCCGCCCCAAGAGGAAGGCAAATAGGGCTACTGTTTCGTTTGCCACTCCAAAACGAGTCTCTGTTGCACTGCTCACGACTTCCCCCTTGTGAATCACATCCCGTGACTTCATTCAGTTTTACCTGTGTTCACGAGGGAGCGCCAGAGCTGGGTTCAGTCGTGTCATGCTTGGAACAAATATTTTGATGGCAGATGAAAGAGCAATCCGCTCGCTACCTAACGAGCAAGGCGACCAGTACAACGTGCTGGAATCTGCTTTTATCGGTGGCTTCCCTCAAAGCCAGTGCGCAACTCCCCTTGGTGGTGGCATTTTTCTAATCGCTACTCATCCCACCCCTGTGGTCATGCCCTCATGGTGGCGGCCACATCTCTGTGGCATGAAGGTTCATTTTAATCTCTATACCCTTTCTGCCACGGCTGTGCCATATCTCAAATGCAATATATATAATTAGTAGTATTTTTGTGTGGTGAAACCACGCTCCGCAGTCATTACAACTGTGGCCTTTTATCAACGTTGAAGTGCTGAATAGTGTTTGTGTCCAGGGTATTTCGGAAGTTTTGGTTCATTATTTCGAGACCCAGGCGACTACAGTAGTCGCCTACGGCAATGCTTGCCGTGGTGTTCCTACTTGTGAGCTAGTGTTCCAGGGTAGCAGTTTCTATTACTTTTTGTCGTTGCTGTCCACAGCCACTGTCACTTCTTGTCTTGCACTTGTCCCATTTCCTGTTCTTTTCTTCCCACCTTTCTTTGTATCCTTCATGCTGAGCTTGTGTGTGCTCAATGCTGTCTGTTCCTGCTCCTCACTGTCCTGATTCAGTTTCTTCTAATCACAGGAATCAAAGATACTAGATCTCGCGAGATATATTTGCTCCTTCTACAGTCAAAAGCAATGTGTATGTTAGATTACTACAGCTGTACACTTCTTTGTATTAGTGCCATAGAGTGCATAATTGTCTCAGTGGGCACGAATGACATCCGGAACTCGAAGTCGACAGTTTGGATGGCTGCAGCAAGCAATTTTTCTAAGTGGTGTTTCAGAAATGCACCTGTGTGTGAACTGTCATTTCTTTTTAGTTTCACTTATTCAAAGAACATTTACCTGTTGTATTGTCTTAGACATGCCATGTCTCAGTTGCTACAGTTTTTTTTTCATGCTTGTCGGTTAGTATTCTTTTATGTGAATTTTGAAAGGTATAAGTGGTGTCTAGCTAGATGTGGGATGATAGTTATGGGTTTTATTTGCCAGTATTAGTCTACAAAATATACCCCTGGCTGTTTCGGTGCTCTTTTGCTTTCCGTTTTGCCCATCTTCGTGAAGAAAAATAATAGTTTTGGTGTCATAAGTATCATCGAAGTCTTCCTTCGTTTTTTTAACATTGCACACCAATACTCAAGCGCTGTTGAGAAATGTGTTAAGAACATTGTGTGCACCCAAACTTCACTGTTTGTATTGTAATCTCCAGAAATTGTGCCATAAGTTGTACACTCCTTCACGAATGGGAAGATATATAAAAAAAAAAGTCTTGTTCGATGTTTAATTCTTCTGGAAAAATGATTGTTGAAATGTTGCATGACATGTTTGTACACAGTAATGAGAGACAAAAGAGGTGCTTTTATGGCCAAATGTATTTACAAATGAATAATGAGAGGCATTGGTTTTGTGTAGGTAGGTCCTTGTTTTACAAACTTGTGTATCATCCTATTCTTCATACCCCAACCCACTGAGTTCCCTTTGCTTTAGCACTGCAAAATAAATCTTTCAAGGCAATTTGTGTACTCTTGTTCTGGGCCTTGCAAATAAGACACACACAAAAATTTTTAAAGAATCTCGAAAGCGCCAGAAGGAATATCGAATACCCTGTCTGTCTTCTTGCAAAAATCGCCTCTTTATACAGGTAGCTGCTATGATAACTTTATGCATAATTGGGTAGAAGACAAGTAAACGAGGTATTTTATTTCTTGTAAGCTATTTATAAATAGCTTGTGTAAATTTATGCAAGCTATTTTTGCACTTCATCATTTTCATTTTTTTTTTGACAGCACAATTGCTACCAGAATTTAACATGCAAGAGTTGCCTGCTATTGGTTCAAGTTGAGCAACATGCAAAGACTCGTAGGGAACATTTTTATTGTAGCATGAAAGCTCACTTTAAAATTGATTACTGCGGCAAATGGTTCAATTTTACATTGGTAGATGACCTGTCAATTGATCTTACCAACTCTAAACTTGTTCACAGTAAACGGCACCTTTCGGTGCCATGGAAGCTGGCACTGCATTTGCTTCAGTAGTAGTTCAGCTTGCGTTATTTTACTGGGAAAGTGCCACACTTGAAAACGCCAGTTCATCACTTCGAACTATGCTTATATTTTGGCATTGTTGACCTGTCGAGTATGCTCAGTACCTACTGTGGATTTAGTTTATCACCACAAACCCACGGAGAGGAACTAACGTAGACAGAGTAAGGCAGGAGCAAGGAAAGCAGGCAAGAAAAAGTTGCTGTTTCAGAGCTGTCCAACGTCACGTAGGTGAGTACGACTGATCACTCCCATTGCGTAACCCCTGCTGGCTCCATTCCTTCCTTGCCTGTGCTCTGCCTTTGATCTTATGGGAACTACAATTGTTGCATTAAGCTAGCATTATTTGCATGATGGCGTGCTTCCGTAAACACCTGTGGCAGCAAAAGAGCTTACTGAAGACACATGGTTAAGTGTTACCTTCTAATTCTGCGCTGTGCGTGTTCACTCTTGCATCTGTCTAGTGTTACAGTGCAGTATTTTCAGTTATAGTTGATAGCATTTCCCAACCCATTCCCGGTTCTCCCTCGGCACTTTCAATGTAGCGGATAAACTAGCACTCGAGTCTGACACGTGCATGAATGTGTAAACAATCAACCTTATCAAACATAATTAACCAAATTCATCATTTCGTATTTTCAGATTTCGGTACCTAAATAAGCTGTCAAAGCACGAATAGCTGAATGCGAAATCTACGATAACATATTTGGCACACTGAGGTGAAGTTTTCAGATGATGATAAATCGGCAAGCCAATCACATAATTACTTAACTTCTAACTCAAATGTTTCACTAATTTTTATTCACAGACACACTCTCCGCAGCCTGAACATGAAATTAATGTGGACAAGCTGCTTGCACCTTCATTAGCATTAGCCACTGCAGTGCAGCAATAGTTACGGTGCTTCACTGGTCACCTGAAACACGCGAGTTCTATCGCAGCAGTGACAGCTGTTCAAGGCCTTGAACTATGAAAAATGTCACTTGAAGAGTGGCCCAAGGCACTTGAGCGATCCGTTCACTCAAGTCTTTGTGGCGTTCGTGTGACAAGGCCTACTGACAGCAACGGAGTAACATGAAAAGGGCATGCAATAAAAGGCGCCGAGCTAGGGCAGTTAGTGAATCACGTGATAGGCCGACGAAGTATGCAGGGCCGTAGAAGGCTTGACAAACACGCAATGAAACGAAGCGCGCCAAATGGCTTGTCGGATTCTGACGCGACGTTTCGTTCTTCCATGCATTGCCACTAAGGCTGTCGCACCGAGGTTGTCTGAGCGACTGTGCAAGAGACCCACTGAATCTTTTTAACACAGTTGAACCCCTTTATAAGAGAGACAGATGCAAGAGACGAATGAGTGTAAGAGACACCGGTGCGATCATAGAATGAAAATATGATAGCCTGCTTACAATAGACAGCTCATATAAAAGGCCAAGAACTGCTTCCCAGTGAGTGTCCCTAATGAAGGTGTTCAGCTGTGCTATCCACTCGGAGCTCATTATAACAAAATTGCACTCTACACAAAAATAAGTTTTTATTAAAGCATATTCCCAACACTACATATAGTGCAAGGGTATGCTCTATTTAATTCACTATAACCGACATTTTGTTATATCCGGTGTTCATTACATAGAGTTTGAGTGTATTGCCTCTTTGGCGTTGAATGGTGTTTGAGCATTTTGGACTTATGTTGCAATAACGAATGCTTTTGTAAGGTGATGTCTTGCACCCATCCTCCACACACGCATGCATCATTCAAGCACTAATCTCCAACCCCCTTCAAACAATCGCAAAATAATGCAGTGTCTGTTGCTCATATCATCACTACAATTTTTTTTTTCCAGACCAGGTCACCAGTGTTGTCATCCAGCGCCGGTTCTCTTTGCACGTGACGCCGGTTTGCCCATCGTCGCTTGTACTCGCAGCATTAAAGTGCATATGTTTTTGAGTTGTACAGCACAAAGTTGTGTTTTGCTTTGTCACAGTCCCTCCAAACAGCATTCGCCATGCTACCAAAAAGCTTCGAGTAACGTAAGGGCCTGCCCTTACTCACCAACAGAAACAAATTGTCATGGCAAAATGAGGATACCTTGGAAATACTGTCAGCCCTTGAATTTATTGTTAAGTTAAAAAATTCCTCCTAAGTTGCTGAGAATTATTTTGACAGCGAGGCTGTTCATAACTAGCCTGAAAATCTGGAGCCTTCACAGAAAACTCCAAGCACGTATGCCACAGAAAATGGGCAAGCCCTAGTACAGTAAAACCTCATTATAACAAAGCCACAGCCGGCTTGAAGCTAACTTTGTTATATCCAAAAATTCGTTATAAACCTACTAGTACTGTATCTATGACAAGTTATCTCCGTATTCTTTGTATTGAGGTTTTCGTGTATGAGCCACCGAGTACGGAGTTCATTTTACTGCCAAAATGTTTGGTCTTCCTTAATATCGACACCAATGCATACCTTTTTTGTGTCTATGTAAAGCCCACAAGAACAAACACTGGATGCTCCACATAAAAGGGGCACCAAATGTGGCATGTAAGTAAATCTTGTGATAGAAACATTACGCACTGATTGACTATCTTGACTAAGCGGAAAGGCAGATTTTTTTATTAGTATCTAGACATGACGATAACTCTAAGATTATTTAAAGTAGGAAATTTTAGCTGCTTGAAAGGCTTGTTTGAAAAAATGATAATACTATATATAGTACTGGGAAAACAGAGCATTTGCACTGAGTTTTCCTAGTACCCCCCAAGCTTAGATTTCGTTCATTTTCATTTCCACTTCACATACCCCTACAAGGCGGTGGCAGTATTTCACACTAAATGAACTGTTCATTGTAACAAGCTCAGTGTTCGGACACCAAGGATAAGAGATGTAATACTTCTAAATACACTGCTGCAGTGTGGCTACACACGGTATGCATGCTGTAGAAAGTTGCGAGGAAACCAGCAGTTTCAGTGTAGAGATAGCATGAAAAGTACACAATAAATCATAATTAAAAGTACATCTGATTAACAGCAATAAAATGTAGCACAGATCAACTGATCCTCTTAGTGACAGGATACCACATCCTAAGGCAGCACGGGCTACAAAAGGTGTCTTAATGAATAGTTCCACTGCTAGACTGCCTGGGGTATGCAATAGGAGGGTCAGATCAACAGCATTTTTGCATTTACCCAATTGTAGTATGTGCGCAACTAGAAGCCAAATTCCTGACATGTGCTCAGCAGACCATCATGACGGCTTTAGAGCTGCCACTAAACCAACATGAACTAAAACATACTAAACAATAAACTAAACTGCACAATATAAACGCCAGACCTTATAAATTGTGTGAAAAACAACTTCGATGTGCCTATGGTCCCTCAGTGGGCCACAGGACCAAATGCATTCCCACACGTAAACAAGAACGACGCTATGCAATTGATCCATTAATTTATCTCTGAACGGAAGCACCGTTGCAGGTGACGGCGTTTGTCCCTTCGCACTGCGGTATTCCCCCCGATGATGAATTTCTCGTTCACCCCAAAAGTCACATGCTTGGTCTAGGACCGGCTGGCCAGCTTTTTACCTGTCCATCTCGGCATGGCCACTACCGGCTCCACTATCTTCAAAGCACATGGCCAGGATGCGGGCACTGTGGTCGTATTCTTCGCGCAGTTCCTCGCGGCCATGGCTCGAAGCCAGACCGGTGCAGAGCGTGTCCTCCAGTTGGAGCTCAGGTCGACGGCACTCTTCGCGTGCACTGGGGCACTCACTCACGAGCGTGTCCAGAGTGGAGAGCAGGTGCTCGCGGTGGGCTCCTGACTCGTGGCGAAGCATTGCGGCCAGCTGTTCCACGAAGCCCATTCGAATGAGCGTGTCTGAAGAGAGAGAGAGGAAAACGGAATTGCGTACGCTGTCTGGTAGAGATCGATTGTCTGAAGGAAAGTTGAGCCAAATTTATTTACTCTGTTAGATCTATCAGCCCTTTAAAAAAACACGCGTGCTGATGAGTGGCATGTGGAACATGAATTCATTTAATAATAGATGCAAAGGACTCGCTTTTCTAACTGAGGGATGTCTGCTCAATGATAAAGCAGTGAACAGTAAACATGCTTTCAATGACTGCTGAAACAAAATCCATATAACTGCACGTCCATAATTGACTGTATAAGATAAAAGTTGGTCTAGTTGGTTATGCTCTTCTTATCAATGAGCAAGTGTTCATACCAGATACCTGTGTCACATAAAAAAATAAATAAATAAATAAAAAGGAAACACAGCTCATTAATTTAATAGATATTTTGTTTCAGAAATCGTTGCAAGCAAATACAACTACAATATATAGGACTTTACTACTACTAGGCTTCAATCCAGCCAATGAAATGTGCCAAAATTTTCAATGTTAGCACGCAAGACTGTCAATCAGTTATTGTTGCAGTGCAATTTACCATACTATTTATGTCTGCCTCTACAGCTAAGACAGCCGGTGCAACATAATTGCAATGCGTACAACAGAAGATTCTTAGCGTGTCCAATTTCAACACGCTATCACCTACTACATCAAGTGAGATGTGAGTAAACGTGTGAATAATACCTTCTAAAGCTTCCTGTCATTTCGAAGAGAAGTATAGAAATACAATGATATTGCCAAACAATAAAATGACAGCTGGCACCCCCCCCCCCCCCCAAAATGAACACATTCACGTGAATATGCTAGCACAAGGCCACGTGGACATGAGGCTTAAAAACTACTGCATGAAGGAAAGAAGGGGACTGGTAAGGGCTAATTTCTTTTTGCTAGACACAATACGAATGAGAACTAACAGACAATGATGCCAAGAAAAGTACAGGGGATGTTATGAGTAGTACTTGTAATTCAAATGTGAAGAAAGTAAGGTGGACGTAGGATAACTCTCAGCTGGCATGGACCGAACCTTCAACCTTTGAATTCAACCTTCGAATTCAAAAGTTTGCAGGTTTGGTCCTTGACAGCAACAAGTTATTTTGCCGTTCACTTTACTTTTTTCACAGTTATATCATAATTATTAGAAATAACATCGCCTATGCTTTCCTTGGCATTGCTGTGTGTTAGTTCCCATTCACGTTAAACTGCTGCATGGTACTTTCGAAAGATTATCCGCTCTGTTGGGGCATGTAAAGGCATGTTTTGCAAAATAAAAGAACCATGCAAGAACGCTGACCTCTGCTTCTCTCTTGCTGGGAGCACAGGGATGAAAGCAGGAAACCAGCCTTGGTTTTCAGTCTCAGCGAGTCCGACTGAAGGGCCCTCAACAATGCCGAGAAGCCGTCCGATTTCTCAAACTCCAAGTACACAGAGATATTGTGACGCACTAGGCCTGAAAAACCAAAGGGCACAAACTGTGAGTGCACCAGTCATAAACCAAATTCAGTTCTGGGCCTCAGATTCAGGCTGCTCTTTTTTTCACTAGCGGCTTTATACAGAGCTCCAGTAACAGCGGCCACATCAGCATTATGTTCGAGGTGTACCGTCAGACGCAAAAGTTTGCAAGATCTGTAGAGCATGGTAGATCGATGAGGAACTGAACTGCTGCGCCGCCTGCCGCCACACTGTAGTGTCGAGGCTATCAGCCATAGCCTTCATGATAGCACAGCCGATGCACCATTGCCGGAACTAATAGCGAAAGCTATGACCGATAGCTTCCATAGGACTCTGCATGATGGTAGATGGCGCAGCAATGCAGTCTACCGCCACTCAAGCGTGAGCTGCAGATTCAACAAACGTTTGCAGTCAACTGTTTGTAAATCAAACAGAGGTTGCGGAAATTAGTGCTGAATGGGCGTTAGAAAAGAGACACTTAAGGGGGCACACAAACATATGGAGCTGCAGAATTTCCGCAACTTTTGTTCAACTAGTACCGACTAGCACAAGGTAGTGCTTTATAGTACACAAGTCAAACCTCAGTATACTAACAGACTTGAAGAGGAAAGCATAATTGTTTTACATATTGGGACGTCACATAACCTGATGTCATCAAATGCCATCAATGCCTGGTCAGAGATGAGCCAATCACAAAGGCAGTGCAAAATAAAGTGACGCACACAAAGCTTACATTGCCTTGAAGACCACAAAGTTTTTGGAGGGGGGCACATGAGGTTTAAGACATCAACTTAGAAAAAGAACAAAAAGATGGTTTGTGCCTTTGAGTAAATTGAGGAGTACACAAGAGACACTGAATTAAAATTTTTAACCTGTCATTCATGCTTTGTCATAGGATGTGTGTCAGATGAGAATGTCCTGTTTGTTTTTGGATCAGTGTTGTTTGTTAATTGTCCTATCACTCACATGACACAGCGTAAAGAGCTTTCAGACGGAGAGTTTCTTGAGTGGAGTCCATAAGACGCAGCAGAAACTTGAGGCATTGAGCGGCCTGTTTCTGGCAGTAAGGGTTGTTCTGCACCAGCTCTGCAACCAGCTCGCAGGCACTCGACTGGACTTCACTGTTTGGAAAGCACAGCAGTTCCTCGAGTACGTCAAAGCCGCCAATCTTATGGAAATCTGTTGGGAAGAACAAAGACAATGGCTGCTCAGGCAATATAGTAATTATCAAATATGTAGATAAAAACATACTGCTGGCACCACCACAATGTCCTTCGACATCATGTTTAGTATCATGTGGATGCTAGGCATGAGCAGTCTGCGCATGATCCTTGGCATCATGTGCAGACTGGCATATGTACAAACATGCTTGGCACTGGCACATTAGCTGTAACCCTGCTTCAATACAACTTTGAAAGTGCACATACCTATATATGTGGTAGACAGAAAACACATTGTCTAATAGCAACTGTGGTATTTTGGCTACACTTGATTTCCAAGAGTCATTGCTGACTACACTGCCCAAACAAGACACTCATAAGAAAGGAATAGAAGAAAAAAAAAACACTTCAATACTGCAGGTTGGACAGCTATACATTTTCACAATGGTTCTCATCACCTACGTAACAGCACATAGAATCTTTCCCCTTCCCAGTGGCATGAGAAGTGTTGCAATGTATCTTATTCAAAGGACAAGCGTATTCTCCCTTCCTCAGGTGTAGCCATTACCAGTGAAGGTGTAAGGCAGGGAGTAATGCTGCAGTATAATCACCCTTGGCGTAGTCAATAGAACCGACGTAATCGGTGATGCTCTCCAACGCGGACTCGAGGGTGCAGCAGGCCTCCTCGGTGGGTGCCTGTCCACTCTCTCGGTGCTGGCTCAGCGTCTCCTTGATCACATTCAGGTTCTTCTGCATCTCCTCCACGGGGGAGACCGTCATGTCGGACATTGCCTCCTCCAGCCATTTCCGCCTCTGAAACAAATAAGATGACACTGTATACATACTGGACAAGCGACGAAAGGTGGGCTAGTTGTTACATAACTCAAAAGCGGGAAAAACTGCACACACAGGACAAAGGAAGCTGACACTGTAGATGCACCGTTTTTTTTTTTCACTTTTATGCTACACCTACAGAACTTTCTGACAGCATGCAGGAAACGATATATTCTCGACAATATATACTAACATACTAAACATTTACTGCTGGTATACAACAATAATAGTTCTGTGAAACCTATTTGTGCTTTAAAGGGTTGCTTCAATTGCGATTAACCTGAGTTCCTTCGTAAAGCAAGACGGTGTATGCTGAACAGAACTTACGACAAACTTTGAACCACATGATTCACTATGCTACATAGGCAATATGTATATCCCATTCAGGTGCAGTGTCTGCATATGTGGACCCAACTTGTTTTCGCCAGTTCTTTCAGCCAGTGGTCATGAAAGAGCAATATGCATGGTGCATATGATGCTGCGCATATGATAAATTGAACCTCTTGCATAGTCAGTGCGTGTTCACTTCGCATCGATGTTCTGCACGTGCAGTCAATCACTCATGTGATGTTCCTACAATGTTCGACACGTGCATTCCAGGAGCAATACGGTATAAATTTTCTTTGCGTGAAACGAATGCAACCAGAAACAATTTGCACATGCATTTCGAGCCCTAGCTTTGATTGTTTTCACGCAAAAATACAACATGATTGGTTGCAGAATAGGTAGCTCTTTAATTTGAGCTAAATAAAACATAATAACATAAACTTGCACAAAACAAGTTGCCTCCTTTTCTTTCTTGAAATACAAGTGCACTGGAATAATATGTTGAGTAAATTTGCCACACTTGCAGACAGCCCATCATACGAAAAACCTGAGGTGAGGCCTGAGCAATCAGACAGCCCATCATAATTGGCGTTTCACGGGGTCGTGCTATTTCGCTAGCAAGCTGCCAACCATCTCGGGAAAGTCTCTGCGTCCTTTTGATTCGCAGCGTACACTAGCAGCAACGGCGTAGAATACGTGTGCGACACACATTTTTGAAACACTGTTTGATTGACAAGCAACTCGAACGTATATCTAGCAAGTGACGCTAAGGGCGTCGGTGAACGACTCACGAGCGTGACAGCTCGAAATACGGCAAGAGAAATGCCTCTCGCTGCCAACGCATTAGCTGTTCCAGCACGAACCAAAAGGCGCTTAGCTTACCTCGGGATCCATCGTTGCCGTGGATGAACTGGGCACATCTTCCGCGACCGTGTTCCGAACACAGAAGTTCAGCAGCGCCGGAAGGTTCTTCGGGTTTCGTGCGTTGTCGTCTCCTCCACTCATGATTGCGGCAGTAATTTAGTAGCGGACACACGGTGATCTCGTTATTCCCCTATTCGTGCCGTGTACGGACGGCTGCGAAGCGTATGGGCGTGATTGGGATCCAACGCTAACGAACAATCACAACTCGACAGCCGTTGCTTACATACGTGCCCCAGCATGCGTGCTTTCTGGGAGATTCTCGGAGTTTCGATAGATTTCAATAGTTTCGATTCCATGGTTGACTATTCAACCCGCTTTTTTGCGCTAAACGCAGTCACTTGTTTAGTCATAATGTCGGCAAAATGAACAATAAACGTCTTTCAACACTCGCTATCTTAAATACAACTTCACTAAATTTTACTTCATTTGTATTTAAAAAAAATTGTTTATAAACAAATCAAAATAATTAAGCGCTGGGCTTGCAAAAAAGTCAGCATCCAAGACAAGCCGCTCCGCTAGGAAAAGGTCACCAAACATGCCGGTACCGTGCCCAGTTGTTGAGGAGTAGACGATCTCCGCTCAGAAAACTTCGCGAGAACTTTGCTAAAGTGCGCGCTTCGCGTCGTTTCGGTTATGTTTATGCAAAGACTCCTGGGCGAAGAGTTGCTGAGGGTTTGTGGTGCGACGAGGATCGCGTAGTGACGCGCTGAACTGCGACAAAATAAAATGGGAACCGTCCAAGCAAAGGTACAGCATGTTTGCGTTACTGCATCTTATTGCATTATTTATTCCGTGATGAATTTAGCAGCTGTGGCCAGCCTCACTCGAGCTGGGTCATCACTTATGTTTAGCCGTCACGTGGATCGGACAAGTTTTAATGGATACTTCGTTCATGTACAACTTAAAAACAATCCCGTGTGAAACTGATTCGCGATTTTCTCGCGTACGTATTGCAGTCGCTTGAGAGGCAGGAGGCGAAGGATATGCAAGTTCCTCTGGATCAAATAGAGGTCAGTGCGAATTTTTGTTCTATGTTCATCATTTGTAAAGGACATTACTATTGTAGGCTCGTGTTGACACGGTATTTATTGACGGCGTTGTCCGGACCAAGGATGATATCCTCAAAAAAGCCGTCAACGACCTCTTCAATGCGAAAGATTTCCAAGAGGTGAGCGTGGAACCCCGTCCCGGTAGCGGTCCTTGTTGTTTATAGGTGATACAAAAGCACACTGACCCTCACCGCCCCTCGCCCTCTTCTATATTCCAGGTGATATTAAAAACCCGCTATGTTAGAAAACAACTGGAAACGCTGGGCGCCTTTAAACAGATCTCCGTGACAATCGATACAAGTTCAGGTAAGCTGAAACGCTTTGTTTCTAAGCTAAACTCAATGACAAAGCACCAAAGAACTATTATAAAATTTAAATCGTTTCTTCAAGAAACAATTAAACATCTAAGCTGTTGTACCCATCAAATCGTGTATTTCTTTTGTGTGTCATTTTGTTTCTGGCTCACTCAACTCGCTCAAAAAACAAAATAAGAATGAACAGTTGCCACCTTGATGATTTTCACTTGGATGTGCTACACGTTTTATCCTTTCCGCATGCTCCATCGCCATCCAGCACAGTTCACGAACTTGAAATAAAATGATCTGACAATGCTTCGTTCAGAAAAGCTTGAGAAAGTTTGTATGAAAGCTGAGAGCGCGATGAGTTAACACACAATCAACAAGGCTGGTAGTCCTTTGAGCAGCATTCCCCCAACATAGCTGCTCTGCACTGGTGAAGATGGAAACTAATGAATAAATTACAAGCGGGAAATGTAATGGAAGAGATGAGATACGGCATATAAAAAGTGTGTCTATTCAGTCCGCTGTTCAAAACTATTGTTTATGGGCTAGCTTGTGCATAAGAGTACTAAGTTTCTGTGGTGCAAATAAATGGAGACAAGAAAGAACACGAAGCCAGTCCACATATAATTATTGCGTTCAAACTGATGGTGTTAAGATGGAATGAAAGCTACCTGGAAACTCTATTCGCTATTTAGCCAAGGGACCCCCAGTAACTTGCTCTAGTGGTGGCTGACTATCGGTGCGGGTAAGAGCAGCAACCAAGATATGTTGCAGCTAATCGGGAATAAACATACCTTTGGCACAAGTTCATGCCCAAAGTTCCGCTGAGTCTGTAAACCAGTAGTGAATGTTCCCTTGTGTTGCATCATACTCTGGCATGTTTAAATATCTTACGTGCCCAGCTCCTATGTTTCCAAGATGTCGCATGAAGGAAAAATAACAGGACCCCTCTTTATTTGATTTGCAAAAGGTGGTATTTTGCACGTGGTAGGTACTAGAACCATGATAGTAGATGGGTGGAAAGACGTTTGAACTTGCCTTGACATACAGAGCAGCAGCTGGTTCTTTCTAGCCTCTTTCATTGCCTCATAACTTCTAGGCCCAGATGCGAGTCCTAGTGGTTTAGAAGTGACATTCAAAGTACAAGAAGTCCGGCGTCTTGTCGGAGGCATCAACACTCTTGTTGGCAACAATGAAGGAAGTATGGTAAGCATACGTCATATTTTATACTAGAAGAGCATTGACAGAAGAAATTATAATCTGACTTTTGATGCCTTCCTTTTAAACAGCATCAGCTGTGTAACAGAGTGCTGGTGCCAGAATTCTTCAATAACATCATGTTAAATGTGACCCATTCGTTATGTGTGCAATCACCTACACAGCTTTGTTGAGTAAAACGGACCAGCAAGGGCTTCATGTTATGTGGCAGAAATGTGAGGTAGCGGTCACTTGGTATCACGTGCACCACTGACACATGCGCTGATCAACCTGAAGCTGTCGTTCAAAGTCACGTAATGATGTTGGAGATATCACGCAACCACAAATACTAATATTTAGGATACGTTGACGACATCTGGCTCATGCCCATGCAATGTGTGTCGCATCTCTTTTACTCATTTCAATAAACAGTTGTGTGATATTTGATCTGTTTGTACTAATCCTTCTTTACAAACATCTGAGTATTTTCAGCTTCCTTAACTATCGGGCATGTGAATACGGGCCGCCAGTGTGATGGCAGGGCTGAACCAGAAAAAAAAAGAAAGTTTATTTGCAGCAAATAAGTCTACTATGCTACACTACAGGTGTGGATTTTTGGCAGTGGCATAATTATGATCATGTGGCCTTTTTCAGTATGTCTTTAACAAAAGTATTCATCAGTTACAAACTAAATGTGCCTATAATCGTGGCTAAGCAAAGCGTCTAAGCATGTTGCTACCATCATCCAGCATGCAAATGCCATTGTGCAAGTCTAGATACGTCAAAGCTTTCTAGTGTGCATGCTTTCTCGAGTTTTGAAGCCCGTTTCTGGGGCATCTTTTTAGGTCATAGGTCTCAAGTTTCCAAATACCTGGGGCCGAGGAGAATTCGTGCAGACAGAGTATCACTATGGCACAAAGCACTCTAGCGGATTTAACATTACAGTCAGTAAACCCTTCCTCGGTTGGCTCAACCCTCGGTAAGGCCTTGGATTGCCCTCGCGTTCGAGTTTTTCACACTTTACAATTTTCTTTGCAGGATCACGGGAGCAGTGTTTCAACAAGCAGCAGACTTCACGTGGAGCGGTTTCAGGCAAATCGATCGTGGCCTATTAACGGAGCTCTTGGTATGCGCCATTTGCTGTTGATTTGTTTTCAAATGTGTGATTTTGCGGTTGTACTTTGCGTTAGCTTGCTTCGCATCAGAACTAATATGTTTTCATAATTCAGTTAATGAGTTTAACATAAAGGCAGTTAAATGTGGCTAAAACCTTGTTATACAAGGTCATTAATATTTCTAAATAAGAGAAACATCTAATGAAACTACTGTCACCTGGACATATGCGAGTATGCCTGAGAAGTGCTTGCAAAAACAGCAGACAATTGCTTCTTGCTCAAACCACTACCGGCTTTGTTGAATGCATTCATTTATAAAATACGGCATGCACATGGACACTTCTAAATGTTCGCATGTCAGTTCAAGTTCAGAGCAACTGCTAAAGATAATCTGAAAGCATAGTTTATTGCAATCCCACCGAGTTCATAGTTCATTCGCACTCGAGAAACTCAAGCACGATTGATGATCGCATTCGACTGTGTTTTACTTTTTAAAAATTGCAAGAAAGTCAAGAGGGGTGCGTAAGGAAGTGGCGCGAATTTCCTACTCATCAACACTCTCCAGCTAGTCAATTTTGTTGTTTCACTAAATTCAAATTTATTTCACTTGCGACAGAAGTGCTTGTATAACAAAGGTTTTAAGTGAAGAGATTGCAATGTGACTCCTTCGCCTCATATGTATCCTGCAAACTGCCCCTACAAGCCATTCTGTATTGACTAATGCAGTTTGAATCGACACCCGGAGTACACCACAGTCTACGATGGGAGGCCCTGTGGCGGGAACTATCCTGTCTTGGGCCAACGGTTCCCTTTGTTGTCCGAGAAGAGATGGGACACTCTCTCAAGTCCTCAATAAAGGTATGGTAACATATTTGCTGTTTTGGGTTCATTCAGTTCATCCAATGAGTCGTCCTTGTTTTGTTTTTTCTTAGCACATAGTCACCATGGACAGGAGAGACAATTCCATCTTGCCAACAGAAGGAGGTTACTTCAGGTTACACCAGGTAGGCCTGGTCAATTGCATTTCATCTTGTTCTCCACGGCACAGGCTCTGTGCTGGTTGGCAAAAGTGTGTAATCAGTAAATACGAGAAAATTTTAAGGTTGTCTGCTTGACAATTATTCAATAATTTGTGACAAATTGCTCTGAAAGGCTTAATCGCTAAAGAGAGCCGTCAGTAACATGCACAATGTAGATCTGTTACTTAATCTAGTAGCCTTTCAGCAGGGGTCTAAGTTTGGCCCCTAATTTTCAGATCCTCATTTGCACGTTTCCATATAATTTTATGAAAAGGTCTCCAATTGCCAATCCTCGCTTTGAATGGCTAGCGAGTTCCTCTATAACACTAGTTAGTTTCTCTCTGGAAAAATCCAGAAGAACTGGCCATGCTTGCATTATTCCTCCTTCAAATTCAATACAAATGCTCGTTCTCACTATCACTTCTTGACAAATTATTGCCTGTGTGGCACACCATCATGCAGTGTAAGATGCGGCGTGCAGTTTGTGACTGAGGCACTCTCCAAGTCAAGGTGGTTGCAGTAAAGTGTGATGCACTTAAAGACAAAATAAAGAGCCTTGCATGCTAAACACTGTGTTTTATTCAAATGACATAAATGCACCGCTCTGAAAAAAGCAGGCCGTGGAAATCATCGGCTGTTGATTTTCATTACTAATACCTTTGCCATGCCTTTTTCTTTTCTTTTTTTTTTTGTCTGGTCATTTGAACATCAACAGAACTAACTCAATCCAGAGAAAACTTTAGAAACGTTTGCAAACTCTAGCAACTTTGAACTAACTCAATCGAGAGAGCACTTTAGAAACGTTTGCAAACTCAAGTAACTGGTGCTAGGCTTGCAGAGCCTCGCTGCACTGTCACACTTACGCAATCTTCTCGTGTCAGACATACTCGAAACAGACCCATGCTCGTACATACTTGGAACACACTTGTGCGTTTGCTTTTTCAAAGCGTGGTAATTCAATCGAGCTTAGTATTGTAATGCGGGGTGCCACTGTAAATTGGCATCTGAGCTGTTTTATTTTCTTGCCTGCAGGAGTTTGCTGGTCTGGGTGGTGACATTGGCTTCGTCAAGCACGAAGCGGAGTACCAGCTCAATGTGCCGATAGCAAGAGACATTGTGAGTGTTTGCACACTATTCAAAGTTACTGTCACCTGTGCTGCATTTTTTCAGCATGGCGTCTAGCCTGCTGAATTGTAATGGAATCCCGTTAATGTGGACTTGCTCCTCACAACATCTGCTAGCTAGCACGGTTGCCATATTTGGCTACCTTGTGTCAGTTTGGCTACTTTTTTTAGGTGGGTGGTGGGAGAAAAAGCATGTTGGCTACTTTTTGGATACTTTCCTCGGTTTGAACCAAATTGTCAATATCTTGAGGTGTTGCCGCCACTGGCCTTCCAGAATGCTATGCAAGAACATGGCGGCCAAAATGCGTTTCTAGCACCTGAAATTAAGTTTGGTGCTTGCATTACAAAACTGAAAAAACTATTGGGTATGAGGGTGGTGAAAAGAAGTTAAAATGAAAACTTAATTAAGGATGGTGCCTCAATTTAAAAACCTCCTATTGCTTACTTTGAACTGTGATTGGCAGTGAGCAGCTATATCAAGAATGCTTTGCATCCAGGACGCTTTGCACTCATTAACTTTCGGATGTCCGAAAATATGCCCGTGTTATTTTATAGAATTAGGTACAGACTGTGACTCAGAAATATTCATTGCTCGGACTTCATCGTCATGTAGGAAACAATCACAAAAGTGGCTACACGTTATGCTTTAATCCCAGCAACCACAATTTCAAATACACTCGTGCACTACTCATTTTCATTGTCGCCACAACACTCGTACTCCTTGCCCTTTCAAGAAACATCATGCAAGGCACCCAAATTCAATCATTTCTGGTACAACATAAGAAGTTCTGTCAACCTGCTTGAAATAATTCCTAAATTCAACATACGATGCTTTAATCTTATCAATTATAATTTGGAAGGGTTGTTGCTATAATCATTTACATTTTCATCAAAAGGCTAGCATTTAGTAATTGAAAAAATCACATCATATCTCACTAAAGGGAACCATGTGGGTATGCGCTGGTGTTCACTTGTGTTGCCGTTTGTTGTTTTTATTTGTATATTTCTGTGTATGTTTCATTTGTGTATGGAGTTGTGTATATGTTGTGTTCCGCTTATGTTACCCCCTACTATTCGTGTGTATTGCTGTGTGTGCGCTGCAAAGTGAACACCCAGCTCTGCTAGGAGAGTGCAACGGAGCGAGTGTACACAGCATTTTGAACGAGCGCACAGCTGTGGCGGAAAGATAAATGGGAGAGGAGAAACAAAGCGGAGGCAGCACTCTTCCACCTCCTCCTAATTCCTCGCGCTCACGCCAGGAGAAGGGGAAGAGTTAGCACATGCGCAGTGGGGGAGAGTACGGTTGCCGAGGGACAGACACAGCCCCGAGCAAAAGATGCTTCGCATCTAAAAAATGTTGTAGTAGTTTTCCCATATGCATGCCTACTTATACTGCCCTGGGCCCGATTCGGCTCTTTTACGACTAGTTTTTTTTCAATTTCTTGGCTGGGTTTTGTCTTTTCGACCTGGCAACTCTGCTAGCCAGTAGTGAACTATGCACACTTCTGGCATTCATACATTGTGAAAGCACTTTGTTCTGTGCTTCTATTAGATCAGCCACATCTGGTCTGCTGCTTTCGAAAAAGAGCAAGAGCTCTGGGCCTCGTGCTGTCGTCTTGTGCGATTGACCTTGGTGAATGTGATCTGCAATATTGTCGCTCACCTCTCAGCCACAAATCTTTTTGTACGTGTAGTCACTTACTACTTCTTTTGCTGTTACGATCATAATTTTTCATCTTTTTCTTTCTTATGACGATTGTGCAGGTACTACAGGGGTGTTGCATGGCTGGCCACATGATGGGCTTTGGCCACAACAAGACATTCAGCATTTGCGACCGGTTCTTCCTGGGTGGTCCACTCGGTTTGCGAGGTTTCCAACAGAGAGGTGTCGGGCCGCACACAGAAGGTGGGTCTACACTTTGTTGCATGCGCACATATTTGTGGCCTTGAAAAGCATGATCATATATCATGATCACGAAAGCGAGTTCAACAGAGTTTGCTGGAATTCATCATAATGACTGTGCTGTTTGATGACTTTGGTATTGAGTGAACCATCGAGAGCTGGGCAAGTTGGAATGCTAACATGATGGCGACTATAAATGCGGGACAAAAGAATGAAAGTGTCTTGGATGCGCCAAAAATGTCAATGATGACCTGTGTATCGTCCTTGGCTGATCCTTGTCCAAAGAATTTATTCAAATGGTGCCGAAAAGGCGTTTAGACGTGGAGAGATGACGAGGAGCCCTCTTTTTTTTTGGTTGGCTGATGTCATGCATAGCTTTTGTTGCACTGTATGGCGTTGGTTAGGCAGAGTACTTATAGAGAGCCATTAGGTACCTTTAGTGGTGCGGAAATTTGAATCGGGTATTAAGAAAAAGACTGTGGCTACCACTACCAGTGAGAAAGAGATCATGAGGAATAGTGTATAATTCCACACTGCTGTTGATGGTGCTTTCGATGTATGTATGTGTGGACAGCACATTTTGTGCTTCTGCCTGCAGAGGGTATCTACCTAAACAAGCCTTTGAAAGATTTAGTCAGTTGAGTTATACCTTTAACATTTGAGGCTGTTGGGCTGTGAAACGCATTGTCCTTTTCATAGGTCTGTTTCGCTGTCTAGAAACAGCCAACTTTTGTATCCTACGGGGCTCCCGTCAGTTTTGGTAGAAGGGCTTTCATATGCCTTTATCATAAAGCTGTTGCAATAACTGTCCCGCCATTGGCCTTATCATGTAGTATTTATGTACAAATATAGCACTGGATGTAATACTCGGCATATTCGTGGTCATGGCATTGAACATGAAGCAAACCACTAGCATTACACGGTACATCAGCTTGAATGTAAGCAACTCATTGCATACTCTGGCCAAGCTTACAAACTTTTATATTTGTAAGCTACTTTTCTTATGTTTAAGCTTTGAACCATTAATGCAGCTTATAGTGCTACGTATCTTGAAGGAGTACAGCCACTAGAGTGGGTCCGGTCTTAGCGAGCCGCAAAGCACGTGCTAACTATTGCCGTGGCGAGAGCACGATACTGCTCAAGGTCGCAACACTTCATTGCCTGCGGCAACACCAAAAACACAGTACAGCCCGTTGCAAAGGCGCGGCAGGAAAGCAAATGGGCTTATCCACGCCACGGGCGTGAAGTACTACACAGGGGTGCCGCGAATACGTCTACGTGGTAAAAGTGATTCACGAAGACACCGAAACAAAGGCCCGGTTGCTCGAGCAAAGGCAAAGGCGCTCGCGTTGGCTTCGGAGAGATACAGGTCGGCCCAGCCTAGCCACGCACTAGGACGCCGCACCACTTTTCAGCCTAGCGTTCGGAAAGAGGGGGGGGGGGGGGGGTAACATAAGGTAAGCGTTCACCGCGGGCGCAAGGCGCTGCTGGCGAAGCCCGAATGAGCCCCAAACAGAGGGAGCCGACGGACGGAAAAGGAAAGCGTGCTTACTCCTATGTCGTCCCCGGAGAAGTCTCCCCCACTCCCGACGCACGCGCGCGAAACTTCTCTCGGGAGGCTTTGCGCGCGGCGCCACAGTCGACATCTGCTACTGGGTGAGAAAGGTTAAACGTCACTCGTTGCTCCCCCAGCACGGCAGACCGCGGAGGAGGGTAGTCATGTCGGGACATGAGAACGGAGAGCGAAGCGACAAAGCCTCCACAAAGGCGGCGAGCTAGCCTTGATTCCCACAAGCTGCAAATCTGAACAACCAGTGTGTTGATTGCATATCTGTGCTTGTCATTAGGAATGATCGGGTGCTTTGTAAACCGATAGAGACAGTGCAGTTTAACGTGAAATGTGCAGCACTTGACAGGCATATTCATATTCAGTCGGAACTCAAGAACTCCCGAATTCCTGTTCAAAGGCAGCAATCGGCCGTTTATAATTAAAGCACCATATACTACTAAGAATGGTAAATTGACCCTATCCCTCAAGACGAAGGTATATAACAGCTGCATCTTACCAATATACTGTGCATACTTACGGAGCAGCAATCTGGAGGAGTACAAAGAGGGTTCAACTTAAGTTGAGGACAACGCAGCAAGCAATGGAAAGGAAAATGATAGGTGTAACTTTAAGGGACAAGGAGAAAGCAGTGTATCAGGGAACGAATGGGTATAACAGTCGAAATAAAGAATAGTCATGGGCAGGGCACGTGCGGCGAAGGCAAGATGGTAATTAAGGATCACAGACTGGATTCGAAGAGAAGGCAAGCAGGTGTAGGGGAAAAAGAAAGTTAGGTGGGCAGTTGAGATTAGGAAGTTTGGGGTATAAAGTGACACCAGCAAGCACAGGAGCGAATTGACTGGTGGAACATGGGAGAGGCCTTTGTTCTGCAGTGGGCATAGTCATGCTAATAACGATGATGCTGGTGATACTACTAAGTTCATCAGAAGGCTGTGTGACTGATGTCAGTGAAGAAGCATTGACAACATTTACCACTTGTCAGTATTTTTGTTGAATGAAGCTCCAAATCACAGCGAAAGTACTGGCAAGCATCATAGTGCCATAAATAGTTTTCTGCAAGCCCTTTGCTGCTTTAGCATCCCAAAAAGTAGAGCATTTATGATGTTCTGATGCATGAACTTTGAGTAAACATGTTTTTTCTAGTTCTGTAGCAATTGTTTACAATTGCTGGTTGTATAGCAATTGTTTACCACGCATAGCAATGTACCTAGGTAATGTATTTAGTACTATTTCTTACTGCTGTTGTTGAAGTCATTCTTGCCTAAAAGTCTGTATTTCATCAAGTTGGTGGCCGCTCTCTGCGCATTTTACTGTTTCTAGGCCATTCGCTTGGAGGAGAGACCTACTGGGCGGCTGGCCTTCATCTGTACACACCACTGCCTTTCCGGCCGGGAGAAGGTGGACTCGGAGACTACTTCCGGACGCATGCCTTTGCAACTGCAGGAAATGTGGATGACTTCAAGTTTAGTAAGTACAATGGCTCATTGAAGCTATACAAAAAAATGCCTAAAGACAATAAGTGACATAGCTAGGTGTGACAGACTCGACAAGGGGCACACCATATTCGACATGTTTGCTACCAGAACTCATACTTTTGAGCTGCGAGCGATCAAATGTTTTTGTCGTTACTATTGCTGAAATATTTGCTGAAACAAAGCATGAGCAATAATAAAATATTAGTTGTATCATTGTACTGTAAACAGATATTTTCTCTGGTCCCGGCCAGTATATACATCGTTCAATGGCATCAAACTCTCGTTAAGTCGGTCACATTTGGCCGTAACACGGTTAATCTGGACGATACTTAGAGCTAGCCAAGCCCAAAGCACTGCAAATATGCGATGCAAAGCAGTGGAAATGGTGTTTGTGGGCAGCCTGAATAGCCGCAAGTTTTCAGAAAGATGTGGCCGCTATGCATCATTGGTATTTAATAAGCTCTCGGTTCAGAGCGCATTTTAGCTCGAGATGCAGGGTCTTGAGTCACGTTCAGACTACAAACGAAGTTGAAAATAGCAATAATGGTGACTTTTGCTCTGCATTTACGCAAAATAATTACTTGATGTATGTAGCCCACAAGAAAATGAAAGTACATTGATGAAACAGACATTTGTTGATTGTTTTCATCATACTTTTCACAATTCAGCATTCAAGTTATTCGGACACCTGTTATGTTCCCGTAATATTTGAATTAACGAGCTTTTACTGTACCCTACAATTATTAAATCTTGCATCATTATATGCTGACATTTGTTTTTACTGAATAAGCAGGTGGAGCTGTGGGGTGTTCAGTTACGGTTGATTTCCTGTCCTCAGTGCTTACATGCAATGAACAAAAAAAATTATTGATCAGGATAAGTAGCTGGAGCCAATTATCTGGCATCCATTCTCTGCCAAAACACTTGGTGCAGTCTATTCAATCTTTGACACCACGATTGGTTCGCAAACCATGTAGGAAGCCTCGTTGGCAACTGTGCGCTGCCAGCGGCCGCAAAACGTGTGCCACAAGTACGCTCATGATCATCATTCTCTTATACTGTGGTCAAAGCAATCGCAGCCGCCGAGCGCTCCCACAACCTTTAAAGGTCCGCTAAACCACCCAAAGGTCAAAATTTAATTGTTATGTTGCAGTTATGCTCAAGTGTTCAAAAAACGCGCAATCGCAAGAAACAGTGCCATAATAGAAGAGTTACATGCGTTGATGAAAAAGAGGCCCTGGCTGTGTACTCCTCACCATGCGAGGAGGAAGAGCAGTTAGCAGGTGTACGTGCGAGCAGAAAAACAGGTTCATTTTGTAGATGACATGATCAGACGTGAATGTTGATGTTTTGGCCAATGCTGGGAATCGCCAAAGTATAGAGTGACTTGTTGGGCGAGTTTGTTTATTCTTACGATAGGCTTGGCTCAAATGTCGAGACAGGAGAAGGACAAGCACCAACTATCAACTGATTTTGTTCGAAAAGCACACACACACACACACACACACACACACACACACACACACACACACACACACACACACACACACACACACACACATATATATATATATCGTGAACAAAGTCGAAGTCACATTAGCAATAAATAAATTCGATTAGTGGCAGGTGCTTAAGTAATCTATCTCAGTGGCACGCAACGTAATAGATGGCCCCGCTACGTATGTCTCGCCCGATCTGTCAATGAAAAGGCTTCCTCAATTTCTCGCACAACCTTCTTTTTTAATCTTTAGAGCGCCTTAGCTTCCGATAGCCAGGGCGGGCAGCTGCACTCCCCGCAATGTAAAGAAAGATTAGAATAAAGTGTCCCCCTCAATGAAGCCTTATGATGTAACAATATATTATTCAAACACCGGCCCGTCTGCCCTACGTAGCATTTTCCACACGACAACGGTATATGATATATTACTACCTCTCTGCTACACTTGACCGATTTGTCGCGGTGCTTGATGTCACCCCCATGGTCCTGCTTGCTCTGTTCTGATAACTTCTTACACTTACCAACAGCCGCACGAATCCGTTCAAGCTTGTCTGCAGCAGAAAAAGCCACACTGCACCCGAACCTATTACCCACTTTTTTCAACTTATGGGATACGCCGTGAACATGTGGAACGCTCACAAATGGTGCCCCGTCCTTCTGTTTCACTAGGCTTACACCCAGCCCTTCCAGCTTCATCTTTTACAAGATCCTTTCGCTTAACACAGCCAAATGACGTTGTGGGAACCTAGATGCCGAAGCCTCTCAACCTGCCGCGCAAAACTATCATCCATGCGATGAGGGAACAACTTCTTGAGTGACGCCCTCAGGCAGGCCATTGCAACACCATTTTTTATTATATATTAGAGATACCCGAACGGAAATGGATGATGGGCTCAACACAACAGGGGGCATATACCCAACACACGTGGCTTCCCCCCAAAAATATGCTCAGATCTAAGAAGTGTATGCAACCATTGTTAGGATCCTCACAGGTAAACTTCAGCCCAGACCCCAATTCTTCGAACACCTTCAAAACATCTATCCTATTGCTCACATGCCCATAGTCTTCAACAAAAACCTTGTAATCGTCCACGTATATGAGGGTTTCAATCACAACGGAGTCCAACACAGTCTCTAGGCCACGGTACACCACAGTCAGAAAGATTTCGCTCAAAACTGGCACAACCCTCGACCTGACGCAAACCCCAACCTCCGAATGTAAAAGAACCCCTTCCAACCAATAGCTTGAGCTTCCAACCATCGTTCCCTCGTCTTGGTATTTGCACTAAGTCTACCGTAAGGATTACCAAAATGCCTGCTGAGGAGAAGCCAGTGACCAACAGTGATCTGGTATGCACGAGCTTAACCGGTGACAAACGGTTACAACGGCTAAGCTCGCGCATGCGAGGCATCCTAAATAAACACCCTACCATAGTTCATTTAATGCAAGATGAAACATAACTTAGATCATTTTAAAGAATTATGAGAGAACTCCTGACAGAAAAAGCGACAATTTTGTTTTATCCTTGAAATCTTGTGACTGTATATGTCATGTATTTGTGTAGATCTTGTTCATCAGGCATGTGATTGTTTATTGCACAACTGTAAATTACATGTATGAACTAGTAGGTAATACCTTGCCCCGCCGCAGTGGTCTAGTGGCTAAGGTACTCGGCTGCTGACCCGCAGGGCGCGGGTTCGAATCCCGGCTGCGGCGGCTGCATTTCCGATGGAGGCGGAAATGTTGTAGGCCCGTGTGCTCAGACTTGGGTGCACGTTAAAGAACCCCAGGTGGTCAAAATTTCCGGAGTCCTCCACTACGGCGTCTCTCATAATCATATAGTGGTTTTGGGACGTTAAACCCCACATATCAATCTATAGTAGGTAATACCTTTTCTTTTAAAATTTCTTTTCAGTACATTTTTATTGCCTTCACCTGTTGGACATAAGCGTGCCCAGTCATGTGGTTTCTTTTTGGTATTAACTCACCTTGTAAGCATTCATTTTTAGTATTCCTAGCTCTCTAGTGAGTGTTGTTTATATTTTTGTGGAGTTCGCTCGCATAGCGGCGAGAAGCTTCACACTATTTTTTTGTTTGAAGTTGATTATGAGTACGCATTCGATGTACTGATACCACGCTGAAGACAGCTGTGTGTATGTTCTTGTGCACACAACTCATAATTCTGTTTATTCTTGAAACCACTGTGGATCAATATGTACCAGTGCATTCTGTACTATAAATGCTTTTTGGTGTTTAGGTTTTGTTGCCAGGGTGGCACGACCTAGTCAGGCATTTACTCAGCCTTTAGTTGTGTCTTCCAATGCAAAGTGTAACAATTTTTTGCCTTGTATGAATAAATAAATAAATAAATAAAAGAAATTCTTTTTTGGCATTTGTGGCACGCCTGCAGTTTGTAGCACTGCTACGTTTGGTGTTGATTATGACGGCATTCTGAACTCGATGTGCTCATTTACTTCAAATGTTAAAAAATTATCAGAGGTGTTATGGGGCCTTTTAAAAATGATATAAAGTCTCAATTGGACCCTGGCAGCCCTTGTACAAGCTCCACCTCACTGCATATAAGGTGTAATTAAATCAGAAGAACCAAGATTTAAGTAGAGTTAACCAGGCCTTAATTATGCCACCGATTTCTTGCTTGTTACAGCTAATGACATGCAGAAGAACCTCGAGATGGTCACGCAAAATCTGCGGTGGTCGGTTGGTGCCGGCATCGTGCTCTCCATCGGACACATTGCCCGTTTTGAGCTGAATTACTGCGTTCCCATGAAAGCAAAGTCTGGCGACAGGCAAGTCTTTCGCATTTCCTCTTTGCAGGCGACGATGTCGTGCAAATCCTCTTTTGCCAATGAGATCGTGGTTTGCTAGCATTACTCAGCACTTTTGTGCAATAGTTTTGCAATTATACATATACTATAGTTTTGTAACGTTCACAAATTCAAACGCGACTTCAAATTTTTTAGTGTAATGACTGGTATGTACATTGGTTCGAGGTAACGACGTCACTTTGTAACGAGTCTGGTTTTTAAACATAATTTTGGCTTTGATCCATGCGTTCGAGATAAAATTATGTCCATGTGACCTGAACTGAAGACTTCTTGATGTTACTTCTTCCTAAAATGCCCTGTTTCAATCTATAAATAATGTGCATGCGGCAAAAAAGAAGTGATAGATTCATTTAAAAATGTAATTAGTTACATTTACCACTAGCTGCCTCGTAAGTGTAATTATAGGAATTACTGATAATTAATCACCTACATGATGCTTATTATGTATTTGAAAGATAGAATAAAAATAAACAAAAATTCTTGGCTGGCCTTTTTAATGTGTTTTCCCATAAAGCATGCTACATTTATTTTCCTTCACAACTGTGTTTCAGCATTTTTTTTTTCTTTTTCTGTCAGCTGCTGAATTCACCGTTTATTCTCTGTCTCAGTGCACTGCTGTGAAAAATATATATACATTTTAAAGATATTTGTCCGAGCAACCCTCATTTAGTCTACAGCTTAAGCCTCCTAACCATCACTGGTTGGAAAAAATCTGGTGGCCGTCTTGCAAAAAATTCATTACAAAAAAAAACATAAAGAATTTCTGGTTTCAAAATATTGCATCATCGCTGACTATGGGCATATTACAGGTTGAACCATGGCCTTCAGTTTGGCATCGGAGTCTCCTTCTTGTAGCAGTGCCAGCCCATGCTTTTATTTACTGGTGAGTCCTGTATTTTGCATTGTCGCAGTTACACGGGTGCTCCAGCCGCATTCCAGCCCGCGCTTATAATCACTGCTGGGTTCCATTTCTCGTGTTGTAGTGATCACATAGATACTGAGCCATAATTGTGCAACTAATTTGTCGTGTTGACGCATAATTACATTTTATGCAAGTTTTGCTTAGTCCCAAGGTGGCAGCAGCTGTCGCCGAGTCCTGCACTAAAACGTTTTTATGAAAAACACAGCATGTAAGTAGTAGCAAGTCAACATGATTGATACAATGCTCAAAACCAGCTCGGTAACAAATCGGCATTGAAAACCTGCTTGCTTTCTATAATCGGCTAAATATGCAGAATACATCAAAAAGTGAGGGCTCATATTGTATCATCATTTTTTTTCTTAGATGGAGTGACATCACACGTGAATTTAACATCATTCAGTATGGAGATCCCAGTTAGAGCACTGGTATGAGGTTTGGTCTTTAGAACAGAATGCTGCAGGACCAACGACTCAGTGCAGTTAGTTCAGCAGTTTTTCTGTTGCTCGAGAATATAGAATAATTATGATAGAGAAGCTTGTGGCTTTCAATTTGTTACACTGCTAACAGTTCTTGATTTCTTGCAGGTTTGAGCCCTTGAGGATGGTGAGCTTATGCAGCCAGCCTCTTCCAAAGCCACTGAAACTGCCGCTAGAGACTGTGAACCCTGGAAATCTCTAGACATGCTTTTTTTTAGGACCATAGTGCATGACGCGTTTATAGTTTCTTTTTGTTTTCGTGCCTGCACATTAAAAATGTTGAGTTTTAATTAATAAGAAATCACCATGTCGAAAGCAGTTGACTACTCGTCTTTATTGTTCAGTGTCCAGAAAATAGGACGCATTTCTCACAAAATCACATCTGGCGTAAACCCTGGATTTCCCAGTGCAGCTTGAAAGATATTAAATGCAAGTGTGCTATGGACGACAGTTATAAAATTCAAAGAGCAATGCGCAAGATCAAAATTAACTAAGTAAAAGAACCAACAGAAGTTGTTTGAGGTTATGGACTGGCAACACAGGGTAAAGTGAGTCGAGTACAGCACAGCTTAAATGCGTATCTGTATACTGTGATTCAGATAGAAACCCAGATTAGTGCGGTTTAAAATGAACATGTACATTAGTGCTGTGAATTGCTGGAAACAAAAGGCCTTGGGTAGCTGGTGCTTTAGTATTACAGCTAAAAATTGAAAACCTCAGCAGTTTCAGTAGCAAGACATCAGTACTACAAATGGTGAATCAGTTCTGCTGACCCCTACATGGTGGAGGAAAGTTTTCAATGCATGAATATAGTTGGACGTTTGCTCCAACATCTGTACTTACTCAAACTCGTTCATATGAAGACAAATTTTCAACCCGCCTCTAACTAGTGCCATTTTAACTCTCAAGAACTTCGGAATAAATCCCACTAATCGAACAGCCTATTTTACATCCTAAATCTTTAACCACTTGAAAGCATACTGTAAACATAAATCAATGCAAAAGCCACCATTTTAAAAACTGTCTTTGTGTGCGATTTGCATGCAGAATTCCAGCCAGGTTTTCACATTTCACAAAGCTTTTCACAAACAATACCTAGAGCTGTGTTATGATGCAAAACGAGAAGACATTATTAAGCATGTGAAGTAGTTTGATTCATCCTTCCCCCAATAGCAGTGCCGAACAAAACAAAAAAATTTGACTGATATGTTGAGTTTAACGTCCCAAAACCACCATATGATTATGAGAGACGCCGTAGTGGAGGGCTCCGGAAATTTCGACCACCTGGGGTTCTTTAACGTGCACCCAAATCTGAGCACACGGGCCTACAACATTACCGCCTCCATCGGAAATGCAGCCGAGTACCTTAGCCACTAGAACACCGAGGCGGGGCAAAATGAAAAAAAAAAAAAAGCACCAAAATTTGATTTGAGTTTTAATAGAAGCAAGATGTGTTATAGACCAAATTCCAGCAAAACCGAATTTCAATTACATTTCAGTATGACATACCGTATTTTCTCGCATATAACCCGCACCCCTGACTTTGAACTCCCTGCAAAAAAAAAAAAACTCGCGTATAACCTGCATAGCACAAAAAAAAAGTTTTGGGAAGTCACAACTGCACCGCACATCACAATCTTGTTCACCAAAGAGCTTTATTTTGAAGCGATCGTTGCAACGTTGACAGCGCCGATTCCCGTTCCTTCAATAATCACCCGACTCGCCACTGTCGCTGCTACCATCCGAGGCTTGGTCACTGCTCTCGAAGACGCAATCGTCTTCAGTGCCATCCAAGCAATGTCTGATGGCACACTTTTTGAAGCTCTTGCGCACCATGGCCGGAATTGCCCCCCACGCATCCACGATTCACTGACACAGCAGTGCATTGTCTGGCCTTCGCACGCGCCCAGTCGGTGTCGGGGCGTAACGGCAGTCGGTCATCCACTCGGCTTACAGCCACTTCATGTGAGCCTTGAACGGCTTATTGAGGCACACGTCCAGTGGCTGTAGCATGGAAGTCATGCCACCGGGTATGATCACGAGGTTGGTGCGGTGGTCAGCGAGGCGCACTTTCACTGCGTCAGTGCAGTGGCCTCGAAACGAGTCAAACACCAGTATCGACCGCTGTGTCAACATGGTGCTCGGCCTCTTTTCCTAAATCAGCGAAGCCAGTCACAGACGAGGTCACCATTCATCCACGCTTCATCTTCGGTTCGCACAACAATCCCTAGTGGCAATGGAGTGCTGGGTAGCGTTTAGTCGCATGCAAGGCGTCGCTCTGGGTAAGTGCAACTGTGCCAGCAGCTACAAAATCCAGAAGTAGTGGGCGACATCGATGGGAAGTTTTTCTTTCCCACTCACACCTTGCCATGCTAGCTAACAAAATATTACGCTGTCCTCATTTGAATCAAGTTGGAGAAGCATTTACGAAAAATATTTTTCCTTCACTGTGAAAATGACGCCACCCTAATTCGCGTGCATTTTAAAGGGGCTCAGTAACACTTTTCCGAAGTAGCCGTAGAATGAATTCACTAAAGGAGCTTATAACCTCACAAATTGAGTGCAGCAAATTTTTTTAGAATCCGTGCAGTGCAAGCAAAGTTCTCTATAGAGAGACAAACGATTCATTGTCTTCAATGCTGCCTTTCAGCAATTTAAAATTTTGTGAGCCATTACCAAATAGGTGGCTTTGACACAGTACTGCTATCAATTCACCTCATTTTAACACTGCAGCAATAAACTGATGTCAGTATGAATGTTAAACTTCAATTATAACAATGTAGACTAAACGAGCAATTCATTTTGTTAACTTGTCGTTAATCAAATCAATCACTAGAACCAGCAGACATTTTAATTTTCTTTGTCTTTCTTTCCGGATGCAGTGAAACTTCGTTCTATTGAAATCATTGGTAAAAATGCTTTGTTATATTGACGTTAAAATACGTTGTACTCCATGGAAACAAGTCAATTACTTTCTTATATTAAAAATTCTATTATATTGAGGTTTAACAGCGCTGCTGAAAATGGTCCAAATTTTTCATTCATACATTGCAAAGTCGCATGCATTTGCCCTTGTGTTGCCCCTGGATGCTGCAACTACGAAGTGTGGCATCCTTGCAACCACAGCATAGAGTTGGGGGCACAAGTTCGCCCTAATAAATATGTTTATTTTATTAGCCTGTGCATCTCAGCAACACTTCAATAGTATGTGGTGCACAACATGGCAGAGGTTCGTGCAACTGGGCACCTTTGGTAGCACATAATAAAAATATCTGGAGTTTTAAGTCCTCAAATAACTACCATATTTACACGAATGTAGGTCAGCCCATTTTTTTCTTAAATAACTACCATATTTACACGAATGTAGGTCAGCCCATTTTTTTCTTAATTTGAAGTCCAAAGTTAAGAGGATCAACTTAGAATCGAAAACTAGTCTCAGTTGTAACGGCTTTCTGAAAATAATCCTCGTGTATTCCTGCATAACTAGCTTTCCTGCACAGCTTTAAAGCTCTGCCTTGAAGCCACTTTGGCACACCGTAATTTGTGTTTTTTTCAGAGACATTGTAAATAATGTCTTAAAAACGAAATAAGCCATTTTTTTTGGCTCTCACAGAGCAATTTTAGGGGGTCAACCTACATTTGAGTCGACTTACAATAATCTATATACTGTACGTGGTTGTGATAGACACCATAGTGCATCTAGCTGGGGACGCAAAGCAGCAATGTCCATCTGAAAACTGATTCGGCCACACACAGCACTTTACACAGTGGGAAATGACAGTTTTTATTTTCAACAGATGAGGGTGTGCTGGGAGAGTGTGATGGGCCATTAAAACTTGAACTCCTTGTACTTCTTCGCTGTCTTCGTAGTGTCCTGCTGCTGCTTTTTTCGCTTGTTCTGCACACACACGAGGGCAGGATGTGGTAAGGACCCAGACAAAAAAAAACGCGCTACCCTATCAGTTAGTTATCAATCGTCCCGACTGCCATTTCGTCAAAAGGATGCCTCACAACAATAAGGATTTTGTAGTTTCATTAAGCTCTGACAATTGTACTGACAGTAAATGGTTTTACTGACGAAGAAGAGTTGCACAGAATTCAACATTTGGTTTTTACACTCTTCTGGCATAAACATGCGCCTTCAAGAAGCAAAAGTAGAGAAATATTGGGCTTGTGCGAACAGTGAATTTTAGGTATGAAGCGAATAGCATTTTTTTTTTTTCAAATAATTCCGAATTGAATTTTGATCAAAGAGTATACATCAAATATTATAAAGAAAAATGGGTATATTTTTGAGGACCCAACTAACCTGCACAGTATATTTTAAAAATCAAAGCCCGTGCAAATGCCATTCCTTTTTCCAAAGGAAGTGAAAACAACTTTTGACATTCGGTAGAATGCAAGTGATAACCTGTAAAATATGTTACCTTTGAAAATTTACTATACCTACAGCATATAAGCCCGTATGACAAGCTTTTAAACTTTCAAAATTTGGAATTCATGTGAGGGTAATACGTACATCTTGAAGTGAGCATTCGCGGCAGTGCGTATTACACTTGAAAAACGTTTTCATGGTTTAGCATTTCTTTACTGCAACGAAACTACCTTTACAACAAGTTACATACGAATCAAATAGACTTTGATAGGTGCTTTCATGGCGTAGCACCCCTCTACCTTAGCAAAACCACCTTTACAGGGGTTACATGTGGATTAATATTATGTGGATTAGGATTAGGGTTAGGTGGATTAATAATTTCAATACCTCGAAATTTTCAACAATTTAAATTTGAAGCGAATTCGAATACAGTAATATTTGTTCGAACATTTGAAGCACTTGCACAAGCTTACAAAATATGTAATGTTGAATCAATGCCTTTAGTGCAGTTTATAAACAAAGGGAAGGCGGGACGTCTTGAGGGGCCAGTTGATTCATTACTTTAAAGGAAAAAAAGTGTTCCTTCTTTGTGGCGTTTTTTTTCTTTAGTACGCAATTTTTTCCTTTGAAAGGGAAGGCGATTGGAAAAACAATATTCCACCCTTTTTTTTTTCTGCTAGTAAGAAGTAATGTTGAAACTCAATATAATGAGGTTAGATTTAAGGATGCCTTCATTATATCCAATATCCACTATAATTCATTACATGCTGACATGGGCAATTCAGGCTTATTTCGTTAAGTACCCAAGGGACCATGATACGTGTGTTCACTACATGGTCAAAATGTGACCTTTTTTTTTCTCTAATGAATTATATGCAAATTTTCAACATTTCAATCAATGAGCTACTCAGGTCTAGAGAGTGAGAACTACAGAACACTGAAATGTTGGTGATGTATTCCTTTAATCAACAGTTTGAACTGGACGGATTAATGGGCTTACTTATCCACACAAGTAAATTGTTGTAGATAAATGACAAGGGCGGCAGGATAAAACCTGCGTAACGGCAGCTCCCCCACCTTACCTTGAATAACAGAAAGTAGGAGTTTGAACTTTGCCCATTACGTGCAGACAGGAGGCCAATTGGAAAGGTGCCGACATAGCGCACGAACACCGAAAGCTCACCTTCTGCCGTGCTGCGTGCTCGGCCACCATGTCGCTGAGGTCCTCCTTGGCCAGGTGAGACTGCTGCTCGCGCAGGGTCTGTTCGTAACGGGCAGCCATGGCGGCAGAGTCCATCTCCAACTCGCTCGGGTCCAGGGCAATTTCCACGCCACCCGGCTGCTTGGCCGTGCCCGCCACAACTGTCGGCATCTTGGGACCTCCCTTCACCATTGCCTGTACAGCACCAATAAACAGTGCCACATGATGCTCGGCAAAGAAGGCCCTGTTTTAACACTCACAATGAAGTTTGCGACAAGAATGTTTTGATCTCGTCTACAAATGCCTAAAAAAAAAAAACTAAAATGTGCAAACAACGAATTTGCTGAAAGAAAAATATGAAAGTGGGATGTTTTCACAATTCTGAAGAAAAATTAAATAACAAAGTTTACCTAATTTAAAAACAAATGGAGCCTTATACATTGAAGCATACATGTATATAGCATTATACACACACATGGCTAAGTTAACACAAGTAAATACACTGCATCTATAGTACGTAATGCTGTGTATTCTAGAAGGATTATTCAGATGTACAGTAGAATCTTGTTAATTCGACCCCTGTTAATTCAGAATTTCGGTTGATTCGGCCACGGCGTCTGGTCCCATCCGAAATGTACATTGTTCTATGACTGAAAACTCTCATTAATTCGGACAAATTTGGCCACGCTTCGGTTACGACGACGAAGCAGCAGCGGATTCTGCCGGCCAAATCGACAGCGCACTTAAACAACTTTGGGATCGGATTGCGGCCTCTGAGATTCAAAATTTCATCTATCGATAGTACATCTCGAAGGCAGCTCCCCCCCCCCCTTAAAAAAAACACATGGGGGTTTAACAACCAAAATGGAAGGCAGTGCATCGCTACTGTCATCATCGACGGGCAACCTATGGATTTGACTATTCTTTTTTCTTGCGTGTCGAACACGTTTGCGTGACAGTTGAGTTGGATTGCTCACCTCTAGTGTGCTGTATGCTCTGTATGTGCCATCTGCTGTCTTACTGCTTGCTGTTTTTTGCAAAGTTCGCCAGCTTTAATTTAGTTTTTATCGCCGTGCACTTTTTTGTGTGCATGTGTGTTTGTGTTGTCTACTTAGTGTGCGCGTGACCACCGCGCGAGCGACGCCGGGATGGCTTCCCCTCGGTCTCCTGCGGCCCCAAAAGCCCCAACTCCAGCAGTGAAGAGGGCGAAGTTTGAAGCAAAGGATTTGGCTGCGAAGGTGAAAATATTGAAGGCATTGCAAGTGGGAGCATCTCAAAAAGAAGTGATGTAAAAGTTCAAAGTGAAGAAAAGCACGCTGAGCACTAAGTGAAAAACGAATAGCGGATTATGCAAGATTATGACTGGGATATGTTTGGTGACCAAAGGAAAAGGCTTCGAAATGCAGCGCCTCCCAAGCTAGAGGAAGCGCTGTTGCGCTGGATTGCCGTTTCGCGCGATGCGCATTTGCCCTCGAGTGGTCCCCTTATCTGCGCACAACCAGAGAAGTTCGCGGTGACCATAAACATTGACTCCTTCAATGCGTCGGAAGGCTGGTTTGACAGCTTCAAGAAGCGACACGAGCTGGTATTCCGCAACGTGTGTGGTCACACGCATTTAAGGAGGACCTGTGCGTCGGTGGAAAACGAAGTAAAGAGCGCGTGACAGTTCTTCTGGCTGCTAACATGACCGGCACAGAGCGGCTGCCGCTGGTGGTGATCGAAAACGCTGTGAAGCCAAGATGTTTTAATATTAAGACAGCTGCCTGTCGACAACCGGTTCAACAGAAAGGCTTGGATGACTGCCGAACTCTTTCAAGCCTGGCTGCGACAGCTCGACCGCGGCTTTGGGGCCAAGGCTCAGAAGGTATTGTTCGTGCTAGACAACTATAGTGCACACACGAAGGTGTCCGGGCTGGAGAACATTGAAGTGCTATTCCTGCCTCCGAACACAACAGCTTCCCTGCAGCCGATGGACCAGAGAATCGTACAGTTCCGTGAAAAGCCGCTATCGATGGCGGAACTCGAGCGGATGTTGCTCTGCATGGAGTCAGTCAAGCAGTACAATGTAAGCGTGCTAAGCGCAATCCACATGCTGATGTACGTGTGGAACAACACACCGTTTGCAGTAGTCCTAAACTGCTTCAGGCATAGTGGCTTCGTGCATGGCGCTGCTGATCCGGGGGTGGTGGCCGATGAGGAAACCGGCGAAGACCAAGACGGCCGCTATGTGAGCGTCATGCCAGTTGATGTGCCCCTGGGTGATTACTTCGCAATTGACAACAATGTTGCCATGGCCAGCACAGTGACGGACAGCGATGTCGTCGCCGAAGTCTTGAACGGCGAAGGGGAATATGCTGAAGAGGATGCAAGTGATGCCGACGAGCATCCACACCACACTATGACATGCGTTGGCTGTTTTGGAGGACATATGCACGCTTTCCTCGGACAGTGTGCGCGGACTAAGCCACCTGCAGGAACTTTGCAATATTGTGACTTTATCACACATTGCATCCGTGAAGCGAACCGTGATCACAGTCTTATTTAAGAAATTAAAGTCTGGTGGTGCAGAAGACATTTTTCCAGTGTTTTTGTTCTTACTCGTGATAATTCATTCCCTCGATTAATTCGGACATTCTCTCTGGTCCCATGAGGTCCGAATTAACGGGGTTTTACTGTATTCATTGCTCTCCTTCCGAAGGGCTGCAGTAAGTTATGAAAGACATTAGTTTTCATTACCTTCATATAGACAATTATTGAATTGACCAGCACTGCTTATTCAATTCATATCTGGCATTTAAAACATTTACACAACCATAAAAAAATTCCCGATGAAAGAAGTCGCAAATGAGTCTTAAGGACGCCTTAAGGATGCCTCAGGAAAAACACTAAAATGCAGTCGAGCCCGCTTATAACGAACCTGAGCCTGACGCGGCATTCGTTCGCTGTATCCTGAAGCTCGTAGTGAATGAAACACAGCTTTCAAAAAAGTTGCAAATGAAAACACAAAATTTTTTGCCGAAGAAAGTTTGTGATGCACATGTTTCTAAGTGCAGAAGCGATAAGGGTGGTCTCGAGTTTATTTCAAGCAGCAGCGTGCTTTTCACTGAGGCCCGTGGCATAAGCTGCGTGAAGCGCCGACTCCAAAGTTTCGTCGTTCTCGCAATTTGATTCCTCCAAACTGCTCTTGTCGCGTACTTCAATCACAATGCCCTAATCCGTGCACGGTTTTATCGTCGGCATTATCATGAGCCGTAATGAAATCATCACAAAAGATGTACCTCCCGCTCTCCCATGTCGGAGTAGACGATGCGCTGCCACAAATCGCCGCCGGTGTGGTCCTGTTCAGAAGCTTCAGGCTCGGCATCGTGCCCGACGTCGACGAAGTAAGTAGCCGTCACCGCCGCTTACGAAATCTTCATCTCTACAACTGAATACAGGGACGCCCGAAGCAGCAAGTTGGCTGCCATGCTGTGAACAGCTATAACAAGTGCTCCGCAACGCGGCGCACCCAACGCGCGGATTACGCCCACGCCAAGCGGACACACTTTAGATGTTTTGTTGAGCAGCAGGGAAAAGCATAGAAGGCCTCCCGTCTGCCATCTTGACCACACACGCACACCAAGAGCGAGCAAGATTGGTTCCACGCAGCAGCCATTTTTACCCTTCCGCGTGCATGCGTAGGGCATGCTGCGCTGAGTGCGAAGCGAGCAAGAACAGGTCCTAACACGAAATAAATCGCGAATTATCAGAGTTAGTGGGGTAGTCTACGTGCGTGCACAAAAACGATACGATAAGACAAGACGCAGACGATCGGACACAGTCGGTAGCCGAAGATGTTGGCAAATGGTCTGGTCACTTCAGGTCGGCGATGCCAACGAAAGTACCAGCAATAAAAAACTGAGGGGAGATCGGTCTTCGAAAGATCGGTGGCAGTGTGAAAACACGGGCCTTGTCTGGCGATGCAGGGTGCTCAGAGTAGCAGGAGGACAAAGGACAGAGGGGTGCGTAACAAGAAGCGGTCGGGCAGAGCGGCAACTAGAGGAGCACGGAGGCAGGGTTGGTGTTTAACAATAAGAATCTATCGGCACCTTGCCGATGCCTGATCAGTGGTGTAAAGTGGTTTCCCGGGAAATCGGCAGAGCGCCAACTCCGTTCGCTGTAACCAATCGGCGGCGCATTGAAACAATGTACATTTCCACGATCACACGAATATTGTTTGTTTTAAGCAAAAGTTCGTTTTAAGTGGGGCCATTATATGTGGGCTTGACTGCAATAGTAAATGCAATGCAGGTCTTTATATATTTTATGTGCTCTTTAAGTTTTTATTAGACTAACATGCTGTTACCTAGGTCAGTGGTTCTCAAATGAGGGTTTGCGAAGCCATTTCTATGATCCACGAAACCCTCACCTGCATTTTTCTTTAAGCCCGACTGTGCCACGCATTGATGAACTGTCCAAAATGAAGTGATGTGGCACGTTTGTTTGATGTTCTTGGTAGCGATAAAAGGCACCAGTTTCACACTCCAGTTGTGTTAATTTACCTACGTGCCCCCCTCCCTCCCCTCCGCTGCAAGGGGTCCCCCATCACTTCCACCAGTCCATAAGGGGTCCCCGACACATCCATGGCCGAGAACCTCACTGGTGTAGGTATTCAGCGGGACTGGCGGCATAAAATCAACTGGATGAACCCCAACACGAAGTGCACAATAGCTGTGACTATGTACACTGTGTGTGCACACTGTTTTAAATGAACAATATAAGCAGAGGCAATTACCTTCACACTTCTTTATAACAAAGTTGCATGTATCTTACAAGAAAAGAAATCCGCTATCTGAAAATTTGTTATATATTGTAAACACTGAGCAAAACGCAGTAGCTACATCGGGGCAGTAGCAGCAAAAGCTGGACGGGTATACGGGCAGCGTTGCACAGCAACAAGCCAGGCAGCTCTACCTCGAGCCTCGTTCAAGGCTGTCGAAGTGGTTGCAGCAGTGGGCGTTCCTTTCCACTACAGTTATAAAGGTTATCCCTAACACTGTACCCATTACAAGACAATTTTTCGTTTACTTCATTATAACCAATGCTTTGTTATATCAGTCTTTGTTATATTGAGGTTTGCGTGTACTATGAACAAAACCAGAGCAAGTCAAGCCTGCAGGCCACACAAACAAATGGAAGATTATCCAGCAAACGCATGCCATACGGCATTAACACCCATCAACAAATACGCGCAGCGTGAGCAGGTGGCAAGACTCACGGCGCTCATGTCGTAGACGTGCGTAGATCCCATCATGGCAGCGCCTACCCTCTCGGTCTTCTTCTCAGGCAGAATGGTGTACAGGGCTGGGGTGTCCCCACTGCAGACACCGAAAGAACGACTCGTCACAACACAGCCTCAGGCCAGTTATCAAAACCAGGTGCCAACCTCTCGAGCCTTTGCAAGAAAATGCCACTATTTTTTAAGTCTCATCCTTCACCATTGTCTGTACAGCAAAATGGGGGCTCTACCTTTACTAACTCGAGCCACATACAGTAGACTCCTTTTTTAAACGAAACCTGAAAGGACCAGGAAAATGTGTTTCCTGGTCTGGGTACAATATTCAAGTACGAAACCAAACATATTAGTGGCAGTTGTTCGATTTAAGCAGCAATTTTGTTTAACTACTGTAACAGGAAAAAAATTTTAATATGAAGTTAACCGCAAATTTACGAGTGACATCAAGGGGACCTTAGCGATTTTTCACACATTCAATGCAATATAATGCGAACATCAAAGAAAATTTCTAGCGAACTCTTTAAAATATGTTGCTACCGAAAGGCAGCTAGGAATGCTGAGGGCTAGAAGCAAACAATCGCTTTAGTATATGAAGAACAAATCTTATACAAGACAGCTGCATCACAAAAAAATGATCAATGAAAATAAAGTTGCTAGATGTTTGTTACATACACAGATATATAAAAAAAGAGAGGGGGGCATTCAACTCTCAAGCTTTGCCTTAAAAAGGTGAACGCGATAACGATTCCCTAGTGCGTACTTCAGCCACTGAGGGCATACTTTTCATAGTATGATGTTACTTGAATGTGGTTGCTGTCAGTGAAGCTTTCTCACATGGCTTCATATTGTGTAATGGGCAGCATGCTTAAAAACATGAGCAAATTTGTGCATGAAATCTTCTCGAACTTGCTATGCACCCACTACGTAGTTTTAAGGAAATACACGAAGCAAGGTGTACGACTCTTGTAATCAGTGACCTGCTTTAAACCCCAAAGTCGCTATAATAATTACATGTTATCACGCCCGATACACTTTTACCGCGCAATATTACTGCAATATTACACATATTATGAAGCCTGTATGCAGGATGCATATGTCTGTAAAGCATGAACATTATTTTCACTGCATTTCCAAACAGAGGAAGCTATTTTATTTTCACTGTATTTACAAGTATGCAACTTGTGGCTGTATGGTACAACACCTGCTTGCCACGCAAATGAGCTGGGTTCGATCCACACTCGGAACCAGAAAGTTCTTCATAATTTCTGCGAAACAAACAATTTGAAGCTATAGCGTTGGAAGACAAAATATGATTTCTGCAGCGAATTTCCATACATGCCTTAGGACATGCCAAACAAACCAGCCAGTCATCCTCACCCTTCCATCTCGGACTCAATCTTGCGCTTTCGTAGCTCAATCATGTCTGGAGTTTCAACTCCGGTGGGTATCGAGCTGAAGCCACTAGGTGTCACCAGGCCCTCGGCTGGAGTGACCAGACCCGTCTCGTCTTCAACACCCTCTTCCTCGTCATCGTCCTCATCTTCTTCCTCCTCTGAAGACTCACTCTCGAGCTCACCCCAGAGAGTGCGATCGACCTCTTCATCAACCATGTTGTTCTGGAAACAATGTTAGCATCATTTCTACTTTGCAAGGCTCTGCTAATCGTTCAAGGTGGTGGATCGGTAACAGTAGCACCTTCATTTTACACACTATAGAGACTGCTGAAAAACGAATACATTATCCAGAAGATCACTAAGCAATAGCAAATGCCTACAGGTGCCTTACGCAAAAGTGGCATCTGATATTTCACACAGTAATCTTACCGTAATTAGTCAATAAGCTTTCTTTCTTTTCTCAGAATCAAATTACTGCAGCTATGCTTTTAGCCGATATTATCCGTAAGGTAAAAACTCATCTAATCAATTTAGCTTCGCTCTGGGTTTTTACCAGCCAAAACCACAGCATGATTATACAAAGCGATCAGAGTGAGAAAGGGGCTGAATTAGATGCGACAATCTGGTGTCCTTTAATGACCACCAATACCTAAATACACCAGCATTTATGCGTATCAGCACACTAAAATGTGGCTGTTGCAACAATGATAAACATTTCACTAGATCCATAAATCATGTTCATAACCAGAAGTTTAGTGGAGCTCAGTTTGGAATTGAAATTCAGTATAGGCACAATGCCTCTAGTGAATGCAAGCTTACAGTATGTCTACAGCCTTTCTGACAAGCCAATTGAGCAACTCTCACCGTAGCGTCTGATGACTGTGTGCCGAACACATCACCATAGAGTGGTCTGCCCATTTCGTCCACAGGCGGTTTGCCCCAGCCACCAGCATGGTACCCAAAGGAGCAACCCTGGGAAGGATGAACACAGCATCGGCACATGAATACAAATTGAGAGTGCATTGTGCTTGCAATGGTGAATACAGAATTTCATACCGGTGTCACATAGGCGCTCTCGATTGTGTTCGGGGCTGATCCGGTTTATGCTCTACCAGGATCAGGTGGTGCTACACTATCTCCTCATTGCAATCAAACCTGATTGTGATCAGGTTCGATTGAAACTCTGCTCCCAGATCGTGATTTGACTGACGTCAACGCAAAGCTTAATCTGGATTAGTCTGGATCATGTGCAAATGACCATTGGTGATTGCAATCAAGAAATACGATCCAGATTGGCCCTGATTTCAATCGAAAGTGCCAATTAAGCATCGGTGTTAGTTCATTTATCTGACTTTCACTTAGATGATTCAATCATAAGTAGTTACAGATAAGCCTTAACATTAGATATGTATAATGTTCAGAGATACACAACCTTTGATTATGTAGAACCCAAAAGCATAATTTGCAGAGAAAATTTTGTAGTTTTCCTTCAAGATTTGACTCCGAATTAGTGGAATGTCGTATCAGCTGATGCCACCAGCAAAAGTGTTCATATTATTGGTAGGCTAGCTGAGAGCAAGGAAAGCATCGAGAATTAGCATCACTAAGTGTGTGTGCTGTGTTTTCAGTAACTTCTGGTGGAAACAACAAAAAATAGAGCCATAACAACGTAAATGTAGCGTTAAAAAACACGGACAAGAACGTGTACACCACAAGCTTTCTTCTCCATGTTTTTTCGCGCTACATTTACGTTGTTATACGTCAGTACCAACTCACTCGCCTCTCCGTTTTGCTTAAAAAATAGAGAATGGAATTCAATCACAGCTGATAAATATTGCATCAGTTGTAGTGTATGCGCAGCCAGTGTTTGTACTGTGACATTTTTCATGCATTCGTATACATGTTTTTGGAGGGAAGTCACATGCTTGACAAATAAAAAAGATGTAAAGAATAACATTTTAAAAGAATTGTATATATTCTATAAGTATATACAGGAAAAAATTATAAAAAAAACATGTTCTTGGCAAGGTGATTATTTGAATAATCACCTTGCCTTTAACACCTTTAACAAGTGTTCCACTTTCACGATTTACTCAAGTAAGAACATGTAGAGAAACACTTGGGATTCTACATAACACTTTCAGGTTCATTCAAATGAGATCGTTCTAGTAACGGTGGCTTGATTCAGGTTTCAAAATTTACATTTAGTACTGCACTACAATTTGAAACTAACTACAGGGATTTTTTTTTTCATGCTCATGTTTAAGCTTATGCTAACATATTAAAAAACATGCACTCACATCTGGAATCGGGGCGTTGAGACCCGGTATCTTGAGGTTCGGATATGAAGGTGGTGGTCCATACCGCTGCATGGCAATAAGCCAAGGTGGAGGGCACCGGTGGCAGTTCTAGAACAAGGCAAAACATTATAAAAAAAAGGAGAGTAAAAAAAAGAAACCTATTCAACACATGTAACGGAAACTGAACTAGCACTGAAACTCATTTGTGCATCAGAAACAGCTAAACTCAAAGGAGGTCAACTAATAGAACACTTCAACAACACTAACAATCGAGGATTCACGCCTGCAATGCCTTGCTCCTCTCCTACAAGTGTAGAAAGGTAGAACAGGGCCAGCAGCAAAGCAGGGAGTAAGAAAGCGAATAACCGTTACCAAATCTTCCAACTTCTAAGCACAAGTTTTGTTGATATGCCAATAAAACGGGAGCATTCAACTGCTCCAAACTGCTTTTGCCTCTTCCGCCCTGAACACCCTACCCCTCTCTTCCTAGTACACATGCACACATACACACGCACACACACACACACACATGCACACATGAGCACGAGAAAGCTTTTTTCACTACTGAGTAACGCACCGGACCAGTGGGCATTCCCAGAGCAATCCTCAGGTCATCTGTCAGGTCACCAGGTTTCTTTTCCTTCAGTCGCGTCTCAAACTCCTTTCCCTGCAATCAGAAAAAAATTTTTTATTTATTTCATTTTATACTCCCAGGTAATGCTCTCTTTTAACAATTGACGGTGGGCATGTTCGCGATGCTCGGAACAGTATGGCTAACAAATGAATAAATCACACATCCAGCAGTCCCAAACAAAGCTCACCTCGTAGTACAGATCCCCGTGCATGGTCATGCGAGGTTTGGTCTGCCACTTGAAGAAAGCGTCGTGCAGCTTCTGGTAGTCAATGTCGATCTTGCCCAGCTTGGGACGCACTTTCTCGCGCATCTTGGCCTTCATCGTCTTCTGGTCTTCCTGCAAAGAAAAACAAGAGACTGTTCACAACTATGGCCACCTATACTGAGACAAGGGGCAAGAAAAACTCAGGTAAAAAAGATGCCAAGTGAAAAGGACTTTAATGGAACCACTCGTAACTTCACATGGTAAGTGACGCACTGTCTAAACCTTTTCATAGACTGTGTGTTGATAAACTTAAAAAGCCTTTAGAAAGATGCACGAAATGTAATGCTACTGTTAAGCCTGAAATACACTGAAATATTTAGGGCAACTGCTCCATTGTGATTGCGCAGCTATAGACCGGAAGAATAACCTTTTATTTACTGAGAGGTGAACAGGGGTGCAGAATTTAAGTACAAAACCAATTGTATTAGAGGCAGTTTTTCCATTAAAGCATAATTCAGTTTAAAGAATAACCACTTGATGTGAGTCGACTCTATAAGAGGGTGAGATAAGTGCAAAGTATTCACTTAAAACCCAAATATAAGAAACTCGGATGTAACGAAATATTGATTACAACAAACAAAATGAAGACCAGCCATGCAGTACATACAGTGTCAAGAATAACCTTTATAACAAATTTTTTGATATAATGAACTTATTCTCATGCAAGATGCAAATTTGTTATAATGAGATCCGAGTGTACACAGGAACAAAAAATGATGACCCATTCATGTCCATTCATAATGCTTCTACATGAGGAATGGAATCCGCTTTAAGGAGAGATGTGGGTCGAAAAACCGCAATATTTTTTTCTTGGAAAAGCCGATTTTGTATTTTCTTGTCTTTTGTATTCCTCCAAGCCTTCTGCTTAATATCTTACAAAATCAAAGCTGAGAATAAACTAGAAGTTATCGAAAAATACAATTGAAGCACTTGCGGTGGCTCGTGAAAGTGCGAAATTACGCAATTTTCGTGCACGCAGCACTTCGCTCTACGGCATCACCGGCTCTTCAAATTTCGCGGGCATGTAGGCCTAACCCTCTTCTCCCAGAGCCCACTTTGGCAAAGCAGTATTCACGCTAAAAATACAACAAAAAATCATTTTCCCACTGCATTCTAGCGTGGGGAGTGGGCCTTCGAAGTCACGTGGTATGATCGGAGCCCTGCTATTGGTTGCGAGCATTCCGCCGCGCAGTCAGATGCGAGCGCTTTCTTCATTCTCCTGCTTTTGACGAGACATCGACGAACACAACCGCCTGAGTTATCATTTCCGTGCCATGGATGCCGGGGAGAAACACTACTTTCGTTCACGGAAGTTCATTACACGGCACCAGTATAAGGGAAGGCGCCCCAAACGCAAGCAGTGCACACCGGCGAGAGGTTTATCTGCCGCTAGGCCTAGCGGCGGCAGCAGAGATGCACCCGATTTGAATTGTTCGAGCTTCATTCATAGCGTCGATGACTTCGTCAGTGCTTCAAAGTGAAAGATAAAGATGTTCGACGACAAAAGCAAGTGTCAGGACAAACGCGGAAGCACATTTATTTGTGAGAGCAATGCGATGCAGAACCTCGTCAGTGGCGCAGTATGCCCCAACTACGGGCGGTGCGAGCTGTCCATTCAAGTAATGGCAAGTAGACGATAAGGACTGGCATCGTTTTCAGAACTTTAGCGCCGTAATGACGCATGTGATGCAACTATTGTTTCGTCCACGTACACGTCAAGCTGTGTGTATCCGTCATGCAGTAGAAGCGAGGAGAAGTCCGCCAGCGGCAGTGTACCGGACAACTTCGCTGTGAGCGTGAAGTCGGTGGTCGCACCGCGTGCGATCGGCGTCGGACACGAGCAGCTTGTGCAATTTTGTGCCACCATTGGTGTTCAAAATCCATTGCGTCACAAGAACTGCCATTGGAAAAAAAAAAGTGCATACCGCCACCGAGAAAACGTCGCACGAGCCCGAGAGCAACAGCCCATTGCCGCAGTACCGAAAAAAAATAAATAAAAAAGGCTTGTCAGGAGGAGGCAGCTTGCAGAGACTGTAAGGGTCTAATATATAGTGTTGGATTCATCTGAAACTGTCAACTTTTTCAAGATAGCTTTGCTGACGTTCTCTGTGAATTTCATGCAGATTGGTTGAAGAGTATAGTATTGAACATGTTTTTGAGCTTTCAAACCTCTTTTTCTCAGTTCCCCATTTTTGGCATTTTTAGAGCTTGTGCGCTATAATTTGTACGCTTTACGTATTCCGATTCCAATGAAACTTGGCATGCCTAAAGTTAAACATGTCCTCAATTCAAATAAACAACTTTCAGAGGTCTCCAAAGCATATTCAGCTAGATAATTTCAGAAGCTTGTTCCTTGAGTATGGTGAAACCCAAACTCAGCATTAGAATTGTTTTCTAGGCCAGCACACAAATGTTACACAATGTTTCTTTGCTTTATTGAATTCTGCAATTCATTAAGAGCAACATTTGCTACTTTTTAGAGCTTTCTTGTGCTTACTGTTGTTGCCTAAGCTTGCACAAAAATGCATTGTTTTTACAAATGCATGGTGTGCAAAAAACTAAATGAGCCATGAAAAAAATAAAAGCAGATTCAAAAAGACGACCTCGAACTTTTTTAACTGGTGAAAGTTTCATTGAGCAGTCACAAATATCTGAAGAAAAATCTTTTAGAGGAGCGTTTCCCCGTAATTTCCAACTTTTGGGCATCACCTCTCGGACAGAAAAAAAAAGTCTGTGACAGTATCAGCGAAACAAAGTCAATGCGCAGCCTTAGTGTCAAGTAGAGCTTTCTATTACAGCACACAATCATTTATACAAGTATTATTCGAAGTTGGTGCCAGCTCCAGTGCAGGGATGTGTGCGACAGGCACGCTAACCTCCTCGCACCAGGCACAGCGAAGGCATGCTGCAGGTGCCGCTTCAGGCATGCAACCATCTCTCTTTAAAAAACCTAACAGCAGATTATATACCTGTGGGCAATTTTTTTTTTTGTCAGGGAGAAAAGTAAAGTTATGAAAGTGAGCATGCACAACGAAGAGCACCCCTGAAAGTCTCGCACGTAGTTGCCTCGTAAAAAAACTGAACTATTTTATTTATGACATCAAAATCGTACAACAGAAAACATTGAGTAAAATTCTATTTTTGTTTTCTGCTTTCTTTGCCTCATCGACACAAATATGAAATGTGCACATGAAAAATATCACTTGCTCTTGTTAAGTACCTTGTCCAAAAAAAGCAAAGGTGCAGTCAAACGCTGCCAGATTACGTGGTGCAGTAAAACACATGGAGATGCCCTATTCCAGCACTATTCCTTCATTGCCCTAGAATGCTGTTCGTGAGCATGGCAGGCTACAATTGACAAGTAAGATATATGGCATCATCCATTTGTACAGAGCAACCATGTCCAATCTAGTTTCTGTTATTATAACAAAAAAAAACCAAGAGATCTTAACCAGTAAATAAATGTTAGTGTTGCCATTTTACCGAAATACCAGGTTGAAAATGCAAACGGCACTGCTAGCGGGAACATGCGATGCTAGATTCTAAAAAAAAAAAAAAAAAAAACGAAACAGTGCATGTATCTCACACACCTTTTCCTGAAGGGCCTGTCGCATCTCCATGATGCCAGTCTTCTTGATGAAGCCGGGCAGGTCAAAGGGCGGCTTCTCGATGCCCCTCTTGCCCTGCAGGTACTTGCGCTTGAAGCACCAGTGGCGGGGCACCGGCACTGTGTTGCGCGATGACTGCAAGGAACAGCAATAGAGTGTGATCGGAAATGCAGCCACACATCGTGCCACACGTGTGCACACACACAAAGCAAGATTAAAGAGAGCCTACATGAAGTAGTGGATGTGTTTCTTGCTGATGTGACTAATAGTACCTATTATATTTCCCGGTGTTTCCACAATAATTATTAAATGAATGGTCTCGACGTTCTCGTCAATATGTCTCCCTACTGTTAAAGTTTTACTTTTACCACCAGCAAGCCTAAAGAATTGCTTTTGTTTCCAAGTGGGAACTATCGCAATGTGCGAAAAAAAAAAAACGATCACCATCACCAGTTGCATTAAACAAATCACACCAGTCGAACTGGTTTTTCTCTTAGCCCAGTGCCGGATAGCTATACTGGTTTAAGATGGCAAGTAGTACACGCTGGCTGGACTTTGTTTCTTTGATTTTTTTTAAAGATGCAAATTACTAGACAGGAGTAGGGGTGTGCGAATATTGAATACAGTAAAAGCTTGTTAATTCGGATTTCACAGGACTAGAAAAACTGTCCGAATTAACCGAATGCCGAATTAACGAATGAACAGGGAAAACAACATTTAAAATCAAGCTGCAGAAACATACCTTTATTTGTTGAAGTATTTTGTAATTGTCGTCTGCGTTTTCACGCAGATTCCGGCTGACATCACAATTTTTCTTAACTGTTCCGAATGGCCAACAGCACGCAAGCTGTCGGGAGTGTTTAGGCAAGCGTCCTCTAATATTAATAGCGCCTCCAAGACTTCCCGTGAGGTGCGATGAGGTCGCGGCTGTGTCTCCTCGCATAATTCTTCGTCAGAATCGTGGTCTTCAAGGGCACCCGTGACATCATTAATAATCTCTCGATTGGTCAGGAGACCACTCGTGGCGACACCATGATCAATCGCGATGTAGCCCTGAAAGGTCACATCTGTGGGAAGGACAGCATCGAAAGTCGGGCAGTCATCGTCGGTGGACTCGGCTGACACCTCCTCGATGCCATCGTCAGCTACTGCTGCATGCTCGAGCCTCACAAAACCGCTGTGCCGAAAACAGTTGGCGATGACTTGCGGCGGAGTGTTTTTCCACACGTGGGCGATGATGTGCACTGCGCCGAGTAAGTCCACTTGATACAACTTTCCAGCTTCTGAGCATAGGATCATTCACTCTAGCAGGTGCTTGCGGTACTTCGACTTCACGCAGTGAATGATACCCTGGTCCATCGGCTGAAGAGCAGACGTAGTGTTGGGCGGCAAAAAAAGCTACTTTGATGCTCTTCAGCTCGACTGTACAGTTATGGGCACTGCAGTTGTCAACAACCATAATTATCTTGCGGTCCTTCGACGTGAAGTGCCGGTCCAACTGCTGCAGCCAGCCGCGAAAAATGTCCGATGTCATCCATGCCTTCCTGTTCGCTGTGTACTCGACAGGAAGGCTTTTGATGTTCTTAAAACAACGTGGCTTAAGCGCCTTACCGACGACAAGTAGTGGCAAGCGCTCCGTGCCAGTCATATTGGCGGCAAAAAGCACAGTTATCCTTTGCTTGCACTTCTTGCCACCAATGCAGGCGTCCCCTTTGAAAGTCACCGTCTTGTCGGGCAGAGCTCTGAAAAATAGAGCAGTTTCATCTGCATTGAACACATCACGTGGTTCATATGCGGCGATGTGCTCCAGCAGCTTCACATTTCTCCAATCGGTGGTCACGCTTTCGTCAACGCTGGCTTTTTCGCCGCACACACTCCTGAAGACAAGTTCGTGTCTCTCTCGAAACCTCGCAAACCACCCTTCTGACGCTTTGAATGATTCAATGTTCATCATTGCAGCGTACTTCTCACCTTGCGCCATGATGAGAGGTCCGCTCAAAGGCAGATGCGCGTTGCGACAGTCAGTAATCCACCGGAGCAAAGCTTCTTCGAGCAGGGGATGAGCTGCGGTTCGCAACCGCTTTCTAGAGTCATGAAACTTCTCACTTTCGAAGGCTTGTCGAATCTGTTGTTCATTTTTCACGTACGTTCCCAACGTGCTCCGCTTCACGTTGTACTTGGTCATAACCTGCTGTCGCGATTCGCCGTTCTTCAGTGCTTCCAAAATTTCCACTTTAGTCGCCAAGTTCTTCGCGTCGTAGTTCTGCCGCTTTTTCGGCGTTGCCATCACTGTAGCGCACGATGGTGGTGGCATGCAAATATGGTCACAATGGAAGAAAAAGAGAACTCCGCAAGAAGAGATGGTTCCGACACGACAACCAACGCCTCCTCTAGGAAGATGCCTGCCGCATGAGAAGAAAAACAGCTGCCACACTCATTCCCTCCTTCACTTTAAAAATGTTCTCGGTCGCTAGCGTCACTTGTGGCAGACGGTGCAACAACGCAACACTTTGCATAGCCTCAGAAACAGTGGTGCACAGTTGCAGGTCTCGAACAATTCTCGACTGACGCGCCCCTATGGGCCGCAGATGAAAAACGCTTAGCTCGTACCACCCGCTGCCGTGATAATAGTCTCGGTCGCGAGCGCCACCGCGCGGCGCTTGCTCAAAACTGAAGGCAGGCCAACTAACTCCGCTGGGAGTGCGAGCCATTTCCCAGGCATTGTTTAGAGGAGGCGTTGCGACAACACAAGGGAAACTAGCGTCAGAGGCGCTGAGTAGAGAAGAAAGAAGACGGCAACATTCGGTGACGCTGCGATCGCCCCCATTAGTTGATGATGATGGCGATGCCACTCGGGTTTCGGTTTCACTCCAGTGGTGCCAGCGCTGCTTTATCACACTTTTGTGTAGCAGCAGCCGTCAGCATTTGTCCGAATTAAGCGGTGCGGAGCCGAATTCCGACGAAATAACGAAGGTTTGGTCTCATAGATTAACATGCACTTTGGCCGGGACCAATAGAGCCGTCTGAATTATCCAAATTTCCGAATTAACAGGTGTCGAATTAACGAGCTTTTACTGTTGTTCAAATGTTTTACGAATAGTGTCTGCTATTCAATTCGATTCACAGAGGAGATTTTACAATTCAAACTTCCCAAAGACAAATGCAGTCAATGCCCATATAAAAGCCACGCCTTTAAATGTTTATTTTGTTCACCTCATGACGCCTTTCACAAAGGCTGTCTTTCAGACACCACTATTGCGAACTTCCGAAAGGGAAAAAACACAAGTCAGTCCGATTAAAAGTGGCCCCTTGAAATTTTTGTTAAACTTCACCTCATTACGCTCGTATTGCGGCAAAGCTGCCTTTCAGTTGCAAATGCATTCTCAAGAAAACGTTGGTTCCAGCATGAGGATGATAGATGAGGCAGAGGTGAGAGCTCAATAATTGCTGCTTTTGCCTTCAAATTTTGGCAGCAAGTCCTAAAAAATCAGACGTCGAATATTTTTAGCATACAAAGTTTCAGATGTTCTTACATATTGAGAATTACAAGGCAGACTTGGAACTCCAGCTTTGACAGGAGCACACTCTTCTCTGCCGCAGAAGTCGAAAGTGGGTTGCCACAGAAGCGAAAGAGGAGGAGAGGCTGAGGGAATAGAATCTTTGCCTTTCAGGTGTAAAGTGTTGCCGGCAACACTTTGGTTGCACGAAATCATGCATATAAATATGATTCAGCTTGTGCATAGCCCCATTCTCATTCTTCACAAGACAACTTTGAACCCCTCCCCCCTCACTGCTACATCACTTTAGCCAAAAGAAACACTTTCACATTGCTAACTGATAACAATATGCTTAGGAATGCTCTCCAACATTTTTCTTTTTCTACATACCCACTTAAAGGTATTCAAAAAGTGTTCTAGAAATATTCGAAGAACATTTGAAAAATATTCGATTCGATTAGCACTTACACTTCATTATTCAAATTGGCTTCGCACTCCAAATTTTGCTATTCACACAGCTCTAAAATGGAGATGAAAAAAGGCGTGCATAAGACACCTTTTCTTTTGTATTCTATTAAGTAACGTGCCGTTTCAATGAAATAATCTGTCCGAGTTAACCGCCTAGTTTTTTTTTTTTTACCATTCTCCCCCCTTTTCACATTTTCGTACACATGTGTGCAGTACCTTTAGGTGGAGGAGCAACACTGGGTCCTTGGCAGTCACGTCGTGCATCTCCACCAATTCTGGCCGGGTGACCTTCTGCAAAGCAGGAACAGTAATAAAAGAACAATTTAGAAACATTAAGCAGCAGTAACATTAGTTTGTTCCTCTAGCTTCCACAAGACCAAGGGACATTCAGCCGGCTCAGTTTTGCCTTCGGTGTGCAGCACATGCTTCTGTAGCCATTTGTTTCGGATAAAAGATGCCATTGGCAAGTACAAGAAGCAAAAAGTGCTAAAGCTTTATTCCTGAATGTTGGTTTCTGAGGTAAAAGTAGAAACCGAAAAAATAACAAGAGAACATTTTCTACAGTTGAACAAAAAGATTAATGACACTTCACGTGATCTCGAGAGAGGTACAGGGGATAATATTAGAAGTACTACTAGTTGTAATGAAAATGTGAAGAATGAAAAGTGGACGAAAAGATAACTTGTCACAGGCAGGATCCAAGCCCGTGACCTTTGAATTTGAAGGTCGCAGGTTCGAATTTTCTCAATGACAAGTTATCTTTTCGTCCACTTTTATTTTTTCATATTTACATTACAATTCAATGACAAGTTATCTTTTCGTCCACTTTTATTTTTTCATATTACATTACAATTACTTACATCCCCTACACTTCTCTTGGCATCATTGTCCATTAGGTCTTGTTAATGTTGCATCTATCAAAGAAAATGAGCCCTTAGATTTACACTTCTGCCCTTTAATCACATGATCCAAGAAATTTCATACGGGCAGCATAAGTAGCCGCCATGCAATATACTTCTGTGAAGCTTGTGGGGGAGCATGTGCGCACGGCCACCCTTCACCCTTTTACGGCCACGTGGCAGCTTAGGTCGCGAGGACATGTCTGTCCCTTTAGGTATAATTCAATAAAGCCTCTTGTGAAGGGATGGAACACCCCCGCGGCCAACGCTCGCGATTCAACCTTTCCCGGCACGCAAGGGGTTTCACTCTCTCAGCAAAGGAACAAATTTTCGTCATAAGAGAGAACCCAGGTCAGCGAACAAAATTCGCATGCGTACGCTCTCTCTGACACCGGCTTAGGAAGGAGGAGGTCGAACTTGCAACCCCCTGTGCCGAGGACGACAACGACCAAGGAGTAAGTGTCTACCCTTGTTTTGTGTAGTATCTCCTCACGACATTTACGCGTTATTGCTAACCTATAGCAATAAAGTGTGTTGTTGATCTAGCCTGTTGCCTTATTCGCCCGAACCCGTGTAGCTGTAATAGACAAGGTATGGATAGGGGACGTTAATTGTGCACGGTACGACTGTGTGCAGCTGGAACATTAGCTAGGCTTCTGTGTCAGCCGTACATAGGACGCTTGTCCCCTACAAGCTCTACAAAACAGATTTCAATGTTATGTTTACTCGCAGTGACAGAAACATTTTTATATGTTCATAATTTTATTGCTCTTGATTGCAGTTTTTCTTTTTCCAGTATCTCCATTTTATCATAAAAGTGAACACGACGCACCCTAACTTTTATAAAATTAGCAAAAAAAAAAAATCCTCATCTTTGGCATCAGCGTGGAGGCCTGAGAATACAGCATTCTGGAATTAGGAGCGACACTTCTCAAGAACATTGCCGACCAATGTCCAGTAAATAAAGAGCTGCAATAAGGCACAGGGAATAAAACAGCCATCTCAGCTAACCATATTAACATGACGTCTCTCATAATCATATGGTGGTTTTGGGACGTTAAACCCCACAAATCAAATCAATAACCATATTAACATGGGACTTTATAACATCTGCGACAATCGTGGACTACAAACCCACTTTAAATCATGGAAAGAATGACTTACTCTAGTTGTGATGTAACTACTTACATGAACATAATTTGAAAAAAAAAAAATACTTTCAGGAACTGTCCGTGTACAACCAACATCCTTCCCATGGTCTCTCAACGATCACAACGCCAGAGTCCCCTCTAGTTAACTTTTGGAAGCTCTATGCTCCGTAGAACATTTTTAGTAATTAATGAATCCTGAATGCTTGTATGAAGTACACTATGAAGGTCGCTGGACTCTGGCACGTCAGAGGCACTCGTTAACGAGCTGCTCCATGTAGTAGCTCGGGCACCGCACACTGACCTGTTTGAGCTCAGCGATGGTCATTCTGCTCAGCTTCTTTAGCTTGCGTTTCGACAGCTTCGGCTTGTCTTCAATTTTCAACTGTCACAGAGAGAAAAACATCAATTATAGCATGACTTCTGACATCAACACTTAATGAAGAAGCCTAGTAAGTTGCGCTGCATAAATTTCGGCAAAGCGATATGATGTTCACATCTCGGATGGCAACATAATATCAGTGCTTCATCGCATAATTAGTATTTCAAGATGGTATTCTACAACAATGTGTGCAATGACAGTAAGCTAAACTGTCTATCTTTTAACCAGCAAACAAAATAAAGCAGAAAGCTTACATATGCAGTGAGCCTAATGTATCTTGTGTCATAGTAACGTAATGCATATTATGCATAGATACAGCTAGATACACAAAGAAAAAAGAATTCTATAAATTAAATTCTCGGTACACCTACAAATAAGTATGACATCAACTTATTACTAAATTTGTATAAGTTTCTAAAGCCACATTTCTTGCCTGCAGCTTTCTAAATTCATGCAATATATTATGAAGATACCATAAAAAAATAAAAAAAAGTGTTTAGAAGTGGGAGCACAAGTTACATCCAAGGATGAATTATATGCAAAGAATTATGGTAAGCCCGGACGATTAAAGACTTACCGATGCAATTTAAATCAAGTGCAATCACAATCAGGAGTGGATTAAAAATGCTCTTGAAGCTTGCAAATTGCAGTCGTAAACTACCATTCACCTTGTGAGCGCACAATACGACAATTCTGTATGTCAAGATAACAAGCAACAACCTTGTTAAATAGACAGGACCAGCCAGAATGCCAACCTGTAGCCTGTAAATGCTATTTTTAACGAGTAACCTGGTGCCTAGTGTAACCAGCAACATTGTGTAACCTGAAACCCGTGAATACCACATAATGCAATTCTCATGTCTGGCTAGTATGCTGTGATCAGAATGCATGTTGTGGGCAACGTAACAAAGGCCGCTTGACGTGGTTAATGAAGCAACCAGCGTTGTGAAAGTTTTTACAGATTTAATTTAGCTTTCCTTGTGACTCTGCGAGCACCCATAAAAATGGTACAAGTGAAACTGCATCCTTTCACCTACTCAAAACAAGTTACCCTGGCTAACTATACAATTTTATGGACATAGACACGGTTGACTTGCAATGCAGCCTCTAAATGCTTCAGCTACTTGATGAGGTGCAGCTCAATCAAGGGGGGACATGGGTCTATGGGATATCTAATCTATTTTTGAACTGAATATGATAAGAGTTGGCATGATTGCTTAGCTTATTCTCCTGAATCTAAAAATGTAGTTAATATTTCTGTAGCTTCATTATTTCATTAAGTAATCAAGATAACAATCTCCATTATTTTTACCACAATAAAAAAATAACTACCAGTCAGAAGTTTACAAATGACACAGGAATTAACAGTAGAAAGCTTAAGACACATAACATAGGAAGCACTTTTTTGGTTAGGTCAATATTTCTTACATTACAATACACTAAACTTCATAGCTCTGATTGTGGCCATGGTGTGGTCACACAAAAGACTAATTTTAAAAACTTGCATCAAGAGAAATTGAAATCTGCTTCCTATGTTGTGTGCTCCCAACATATAGCTTCATGCTACAAGAAGAACAAGAAGAGTTATTCTGCTATTTGTAATAGTTTCCGATATATTGCAGGAATTTTCATGCAGGGTGTACAAAATAGTTATTTTGAGAAAATCAAGAAAACAAAGAACTCTAACACTTTAATCATAAAATTTATGTACTGGGAATTACATAGTCATTAACATATATTTAGATACTAGAAAGCCTAAGGAACGCAACACCGCAAGCTGATCGAAAATCGAACAAGCACTTCTCGAATTACAGCACAACAAAATTCATTGCACGTAACCAAGAACAAAACGTTTTATATCAAAATTAAAAATTGAGAGCTGCACATTTAAAAATAGCTTTCAGCGTTGTTTTTTGTGCACAGTTAGCTACATCGAGCAAAAATATTTACAGCTCTAGCTGTCCTAGGTCCACTTTGACAGAACAAGCAAACAAGCAAGGTGGTCAAAATCTGTGTTTCGAGAAAAATACTTATAAAACTTAATTGCGCCATTTTGAGAGAAAAATATCATGGCAAACATACTGTTAGTCAGTTAATATGCACAGGGCATGTAATCAGACTGATTGTGCACATGAGCGTGTCGTTTCTTCAAGTCCTGCTGCAAGTTGTCACCATCTGCAGACACCGTCTTTTGCCGACAAGGCCGCTTATCTGTTCGGTGACAATACTGGCGCAGATGTGCGACGAATGTGCACGCGTCATTCGCGATTCACCGAATGGCACTGCCAATGTTTTCCGGCTTGTCCAGAATGAGTTACACGTAAATTTCACGAACCGAACTTGTGCACACGCTCATAATTTCGAGGCTACATGAGTGCAGATCGTGTTTTCTTTTCACGTAATTATTGCGAACACATCATTAAAAGCAGTCCACCTGTTACCAGTAGATTCCCCATTGCGCGGGTGGCAAGCACGTTCACCACGAACAGATTCACTTTCTGTTGTGCGACGACGCGTGGCGTACTTCACTCTGACGACCATTCACGCAGTTCACGCACAAGTGAGGTCGTTTTGCCAGGCCGGGGAGGGGGGGGGGAGGACCGCGGCATTGGAGCGTTTAGCGATAAAACGCTTCTGTTCTGTCACTGCAAAGATTAATATCTTTCGTTGCTTCACTTCTGCTTTTTTACTTGCCGTCCTCTAAGTGATGAGGCTGCAAAACACGGCCGCTTTCAGTGACATTGTCGGCAACCGATGGGCTTCTAGGGGCGTTAGGCCTACACTGGTGACTCGGCGACCGCCGTTGACCGCCATTGAACGCCGCGAGTTCGTTACCTTCGTTGTCCTATGCTATAGCGGGGCCCTTTCTGAGGTTCACGGCAAACGAACAAACGTCACACCCGCTTCACAAATAAGCGTGGCACGGAACTTCTTTACTGCTGCAGGCAGTCGACAGCACCGTGACAAAATGACGCATGTCCGTGCACGTCATGATGGTGAAGCAGACGCTGGAAACGCCACTTGGCCAATTGGATGCCTAGGTTTTGTCAGGTGCCCCAAGTAGCCAATAGAACCGCGGGCTGCTGCTTCTCAATGAGGTGTTTTTGCTGAAAAACAAATGAGCAAGGCGAGCCAGCAGTGGCAGGAAATTGAAGATGAAGAACGACCCTTCCAAACGACACCAAGATGACCACGATAGCTCTTGTGTAACGGCAACAGTTCAGCGTAAAAAAATTTGCATTTTAGAGTCTATTTGCACTCGCATTCACCTCACAGGGGTGTTATAAATTGATTTTGCGCCAGAAATAATGACCTGAGAAGCTAGAAACTCCTCAGATAAGTTCAAAAATGGGTACAGATTCCGAAAATATCAGCTTCCAAAAGTCAATTTTTTCGCGATTTTCGGCCTTGTAAGACACGTGTCCGCCCTTAAGGGGGGACGCGGCCTTTGAAAATCGAAAAATCGCGAAAAAGTCGATTTTTGGCAAACCACATATTCGGGCAGTATGTGTCATAAACTACCTTTTCTGTAAATATCAACGTCTAATTCGTCGCGAAACCATTTGAAATAAAGTTTAGAACATGCCGCGGCGGCCCTCGAGCGGCGCGCGAGCGCTCAAAATACCCCAACTTGGCGTGATCGCAGTTTCTCGACCGCTCGACAAAGCGCCGCCATTTTGGTGTTGTTTTGTTTGTGAATTCTTGCTCTTTCTTTCCCCGCCACCTGCGTCGCCGGCGGCAGCGCAGGAGAGGAGCAAGCCGCTCATGATTGGAGGGCTCGCGAGAGCTTTCAAGCTTCCCGCGGCTGAGGCGCGCAGCTGGGATTGGGCGAAGCGCGCGCTCCCCAAGGACGCGGGGGAGCCCACGACTGCCATTGGCTGCGCCGCGCGGTGACGTAGCGCTCTTGCGCATAATGCGGCCGATGCGGCCGCTCGTCTGCTGCTTCTCCGTCCGGCGTCTTTGTGTTCCGCTCGCTTCCGTGTATCGTTGCAGCCGTTCGCATACTCTCCACGTTTCAACTGTCTTCGAAACGATTTTCAACCGTCTTTACGAGACGATTTTCAACCGTCTATACGAGACCGTTGTTGTGTTCGCTCGCGATGCGCCCAACGAAAAAGAAGACACTACAATCGTTCGGTGCAAGGAAGCGAGCTATGAGCTATGAAGCTTGTCCGCGCGGCGAGGCTCTCCGCTCGCACGTGCGCCGACGGTGATCACGCCGACGGTACCTGTGGGGAAGCTTCTGCTTCATCTACGCAAGAGAGTGGTCGCATCGACGCGCCTAGCAACGGGACTCCTGCTCCGCCGGTGCAAGAATTTGTCGTTACAAGTGCGCCTGGTGTCTCGTGCTCATCGACAGTGGCTTCCGCATCTTCTCTTTCATCGGCCTCGAGTGCGATCGCGTCGTCAACTGTGCATTTGCGAACAAGTTTCCTGACGTGCGAGGAGAAAGAGGTGGCGGATCAACAACGCGCTGCTGTGCAAAGAGAACTTGGCGCTATGCCAGCGACGGAGTGGAAATTTCAGGCAATGGAGCGCGATCATGAAGCTGCCACCGCTACAAGTGAAGGCGAAAAATTTTTCCTTGTGCAAATGGATGCCCTAGACGACCTGCTATCTCGGACCCCGTGCCACCGGTGCACCGCGATTGGGATGAAGGTACGAGGAGGCACCCAACTTGGACTTGCTGCAAAGCTTGAGCTAGTATGCTTGCATTGTGGAGTAGTTTCAAGCTCATGGAGTTCATCTCGTCAGGATGACACAAAGGCCTTTGATGTGAATGTAAGAGCCATTATGGCAACAAAACAAATAGGCAAGGGACAAACAGCTCTCAAAGACTTTTGGGCAGCGATGAACGTGTCCCATCGTGGCCTCCATCACAAGACCTTTCAGAAGCACCTGAAGAAATTCAGGGAACCGCTGACACAATACAGAGAAAATTTCTATGCAAAATCTGCTTCTGCTGTAAAAGCCACTTACAAAGAAATGGATCAATATTTCACCAGGGATATAACAGTTTGTTATGATGTAACATGGCACAAGCGTGGGCACACATCCCATATTGGAGTCGGGGCAATTATCGAATACCATACGGGCCTTATCTTGGACGCCGTTGTTCTGTCTAATCAGTGCCTTGGTTGCCAAGTAGGGCCAAAGCCTGGAGACGCAGACTATGCATGCTGGCTGGAGAATCATGTGTGCCAGAAAAACACAGACTCTAAATCAGGGAGAATGGAGGTTGAGGCAGCTATCATCCTCTTTTTACGCTCACTGTCGAAGCACAACCTTCGTTACACAACGCTCGTGTCTGATGGAGATAGTGCCACCTTCTCTGCCCTTGTACAAGAAAATGTTTATGGACTGGTCCCCATTTCAAAAGAGGAGTGCCTGAACCACGTTCAGAAGAGGATGGGGACTGCACTTCGCAACCTTGTGCAGAAAAGTGACAAGGCTTTGGGAGGGAAGGGCAGGCTGACAAAGGCCCTCATCGACAAGTTGACAGATTATTATGGCTGGGCCCTACGGAACAATTCCGATGATGTGGCTGCAATGCGGCGGGCAGTGATGGCATCGTACCACCATGTGACGTCGACGGATGAGAAGCCGCACCACGACTTGCACCCAGAGGGTGCAGACTCCTGGTGTCGTCACAATGCCAGCAAGATTACCGGTGTTCCACCTCCGAAGCATTCGTACAAGCTGCCACGCTATGTTGCAGATGCACTTCTACCCATTTATGAGAGGCTCTCACAGGCTTCTCTTCTGCAACGCTGCCTGGGAGCAAAGACGCAGAATGCATCAGAGTCCTTTCACTCTGTGCTGTGGTCTCTCATGCCCAAAGAGCAGCATGCGTCACTGATTGCTGTGGAGACAGCACTGCATGATGCAGTGCTAAGATACAATGCTGGCTGCTACAGGGCCACCCAAAAGCTAGCTTCATCAGTGGGGCTAACACCTGGCCACTTGACCATTCAACGGGCAGCCGAGAAAGATTCTCTGCGCTTGAAAAAGGCTAAGAAGCGATCCCTAGAGAAGATGGAAAGGCTGCAAAGAAAGAGAGTGCCAAAGGACACCTCCAGTTACGCTGCAGGTTCATTTTAGAACTGCCTATGTGCCCAAAACTTTCAAACGTCGTTTTCTCAAAATGACTTTTTTGGCTAGTGAGGCTGCTTATTCCAGCCATATCTCTGGAACCACTCATTGTATTTCCATAAGTCTTTTTTTATTATGTACATGAATAAATTTCTGAGGGGGTGACAAGCCCATTTTTTCAATATATTGTGTGTGTTATTTATTATATTTAATCAAAATTTGATTGATAATATCCTAATCACGAACACAAAGTTTGATGGTCTGCTAAAACTTTTCAGTAAGGAAATTCGAAAAAAGGGCTCTGTTACCCCCTGGAGTATCAATCTGGGAATCATCATAGTTAATTTCACAGTTCCAGCACCTTTTGAAAGTTCTCCAGGGCTGGAATAAGGGAACCATGTGCACTACCCTGATATTCTGCTGTAACTTGAAAACCAGTGAACATAACTTGATGAAATTTTGTAGTTCTTCTAATGCTTTTGCTATAAGTCTATCCTGAAAATTTCATTAAGATATCTCAATAAACAAAAAAGTTGGTATCCGATGGTAGCCTCCCCCCTTAAGTAAAAAAAAGCTAGAGGCTCAGAAAAAAGATGACTAGTGCTGCTGAACATCAAGGTCCTGACAAGCAATCCAACTACCTTCAGTATAACAAGCCAGCCAGCCACTCACGTCGTCATCATCCTTCTCATCCAAGTCGGCTGGCTTTTTGCGTTCCAAGAGCCTCTGTGCAATGGCTACAGGGTCGGTCACAGGGCCCGTGTCTGTCTTGGGCTTCTCCGGCTCTTGGAGCTTGAACTTTTCGAAGATGAGCAGAAACTGGTAGTAGTACGGGTCCTTGGAGTCTATCGTCTCCTGGACGTACCTGACGAAAGAAAAAGCTCGAACGTGTCGGGATCGACGACTGTGCAAGGAGTTTACAAGTTGAAAGAGGATGACTTGCACGTTTTATCTGGCGTATCAACAACAATGGTTAATGGGATTTTCTTTTATTACATTATTCGGTTTAAGCACAATAATCATTCGAAAAGAAGTGTCACAAAGAAGTGTCAGAGCGCCCTGAATGACTTCCTACTGTAAAAATTGTTTCAAGAGACCAGTTCTAGCGTTTGGTGTATCCAGGAAGTTAATGCATCATAGCATCACGAAACATCGGCTCGCTTCACTCCTGCGATATATGACAATTCCGCCAGCTGAAATACACAGCCACATGAAATGCAAGCTTTCTGTTGCATAGAAAGATATTGCTTCTCATTCCTGAATGACAAAAAGTGTGCCCATAAGGGTGAAAACCGTGTCTAAGAACAGTGACCACAGATAACCATAACTGTAGAACACTGTCAGTGAATTTCAGAGCATCACTTTCAGAGGACACAGTGTAGCAGCCTGAAGAAAAAAAAATTCACACTCACTCCACATCTACGTCCTCTTTCTCCCCCTTCTCGCCATCCTTCTCCCCAGCTGCTTTCTTGTCAGCATCGTCCTGCTTTTGCTGCTGTTGCTGCAGCTGCCTTCGCTGGGCACGCTTCTTCTTCTTCTTTTTTCTCTTCTTGTTCTTGGACTGCGTGAGAAAGATCAATACAGACAAATCCTTTTACCCTTTTACACAATTGCATAATTTACGACCCTCAGTAACAGAGCTATACCCTTCCTCTGCTATGAAAAGTGTGCCTATTGGTCTTAGAGCTTTCATTCGCGGCCAAGACAGCAGTGCATGAATGTGCAAAACATTTAGCTACATTCACTGCTGTGAATCACACTTTAATGTCACTAAAGATGGATAAGTTTATTAGGTGCAAAACGTTATAGATATGAAAGTATTTGTAACTGTATGAGAGGGGAGACAAGTCGATGTTCGATTAGGGACTACAATATAAATTATAAATCTGAGCATTCCTTTTAGTGCCTTCAGGAACTCTGATGGTACAGCCATGTATAAACTACCTCTGGAGGCCTGCCAGTACACTTGAGTTATTAGGTGTATCGCTGCTTATGCTGTGGAATGTGACATGTAATTAAGGAACACAAAATGACACCACGCGACAGCAGCTCCTTCCAGTTCTCCATATGCTTCACTGCAATATTTTTTTTTTTTATGTGCGTGACCACATAAGAGCCATGCACTGAAGCTGTGCTGACATTTCAGAACTGCCATACCTACAAGAGGGCAAGCAGTAGAATGCTTGTTTAAGGCTATGAGAAATTCAACACGATGGCGCACGTGGTATCAACTACTGCAGTTTTGAACCAGTGGCAGAAAATCTAAACAATTGGCACCCAATGGCCCCAAGCACAAAAGCACTTGTAACTAAAATATATAATGCTGCCCGCAGGACATACAGATTCCGAGAGGATATTATAGGCAGTTTGACAACGTTACCTTTGCAGGCTGTCCTGAACTACCTAGAGATTACATGTTTTGATCATTGCAACTAATGTTTCAGCGTCACGCTGCTGCCCCATGGTAATGTCTGTTTAAAACTGGCAATATTTGAAGCATCTTTGAGCAGAACCAAGAAGCACAGTCATAACAACAGCGCAAGCAACCAACCTCAGAAGACGTCTTGGTCCCTTCCTGTTCTTCGTCGTCCTCATCATCACCTTCGTCCATGGCCACCAGCCGCGGCTTGCTCGGTGGCTGCGCTTTCTTGGATGCTGAGAGAAAACACACACTTTTAGAGCAGCTTGCTACTATGAAAAAATGCTCATGCGTATTTTCCACCATTATGAAGGTTAACACTTCATCAGTGTTCAAATCGAGATGCATACAACCACGAATGTCAGAAGATCACTCAGTGCTATCTGTTACTGTTAAAATGCATAGCATTTAAATACAATAACAGCTTCCCCTTCTGTCAAAAGGCAAAAACTCAATGTAAATTTTCCCTCGAGCAATTACGAATGCTACAACAGGTTGGACAGTAGCTGCCTCTCTGCCCATAGGAGGGTAACAAACGTGTGAGGAAGGAGTGTGTCCTAATGACACATGAGGATACGAAATTGGAATCGTGAGCCTTGTGCCACAGACCCCTCAATATGCTCGAAAATACTTTGTGCACAGAAGACTGGAACAACGTTCTATTTAACGTAATTTGGTCATATTTTAGAAATATTGACATCGGTCAGCTTTGTCACTTTTCAGTACGCTTTAGGTAATCAGTTTCCCAACTTTCTCAACATATACTGCGTTAGCTATTGCACGGTTACCTTTGTTCTCCTTCTCATGTGACCCCTTTCCTTTTTGAAATTAAGGATAGCTAGAGCTCTCACTTCAATTCATTATGAAACTGCGGCACAAATGCAACAAACAAGGACAGAAGGCAAAGGAATGACACAAGCATCGTTCACTTCAACTTTCCAACAAGACCAACCAGCACGAAGACGTTTGGAGACCTAGTAAGTAAACGGACACATTGCCTGTAGAGTCGCCTGGCGTGCTGTAAAATGAATCTTAAGAGTCTCCTAGGCAGTAAGCCTCCATGTAACAGCGAAATTCGCAACTAACAATGGAACATAGGGATTGATTGTGTAGGCAGGGAAGCGACGACATTGACAAAAATGCCAAATAGATATCAAAGCCTTGAATCTGTCGTGGCTTCTTGGAATTGCATATACATTGTAAATACTGTAAACTCTCACTAGTACTAGCGCCAATTTAACGAATATTTCATACAAACAAACTTCCAGAAAATCCCCGGCAGTTTCCCTGTGCTTACTATGCAAGGGATGTTCCAGTTAAACAAACCTCTGAATAGTGAACACATTGGACCAACTTTATTGGTTGACTAGGGCTATCAGATCTGAAAGATGAAGAATGTGATGATGTAGATCTGTGAAAAAAAAACAAATCCTGCAACTATCGCCAAGATTATAGGATGGCTTGCAAAGTCGCGAGACTTTGCGTATCAGCAACTAGCAGTGCCAGAGAACCTAGTTATTTCTTGTGTTTTAAGAGTACCAATAAAATTTGTAATTTTTATTGGTAAAAATGCTATAGCTTCTTACAGAAACTTCCCATCAAACACTTATTCGAAAATAAGAAAAAAAATGGCTCCATATCTGCATGTAATCTGCAAATGTTGTCGAAAGGCGATAGTCTTGCGTGTGAAGAGAGTAAACAATTAATTTGATGTTCTGCGCAAGAAAATTGGTGAATTGTATTTTGGAGGTTGTGGCAAAGCCTTTGAACAGTGGGTCATCCTCTCGAGTGCCTTCTAGTGGGTCGCCCTTTTCATAAGAAGAAGAGCAGCTCGTGTAGAGAGTCGGTCCCCGCATTGACTGTCGCTTTCGTGAATCATCAACGAGTGTCCACCAATAAACGTCTTAACAATTTAATGGAGAGTGCTGTCCCCTTCAAACATCTTTGGTTCGCATTCGATGCCCTTCGAGCTTCGATCCCGTACCGTGCCTTCTACCATGGACGCCGCTCAGCAAACGCTCCCTCCTACACCGACGCCATGTCCTGGTGTCCCCCGCATCCGCGACCCTCCTGTCTTCACCGGCGCGGATGGCACCGACGTCGAGGACTGGCTTGCCATGTACGAACGTGTGAGCGTCCCCAATCATTGGGATGAGGCAGCTAAACTCGGTAACCTGTTCTTCTACCTTGCGGGTGTGGCCGGAATGTGGTACAATAACCATGCATCTGATTTCCCGACTTGGTCCGCTTTTAAGACCGCTGTCGTGGACGTGTTCGGCCGCCCTGCCGTTCGTAAACTGCAAGCCGAACAGCGTTTACGTGAACGAGCACAGCAGACTGGCGAGTCCTTCACAAGTTACATCGAGGACATCCTTGACTTGTGCAAGAAAGTCGACCAGAACATGTCAGAGGCTGACAAAATCACGAATGTTCTAAAAGGCATCGCCGACGATGCCTTCACCATGCTTCTGGCCAAGAACCCTCATTCTGTGGCAGAAATCATTACATTATGCCAAAGTTACGACGAGCTGCGGCGGCAGCGCTTGATGACCCGTCGATCGCCACCACGTGATGCTGGTCTCTCGGCCTTGTCAGCGGTTCCTGACCACACAACCTTGCTCGCCGAAATCAAGTCATTCGTGCGTGAGGAAGTTGCCCGCCAGGTCTCTTTACTGGCTTTTGCTCCGCCGCAACATGCTCAGCAGCCATCAAGCACACTTGTACCTCCGCTCCGCCGAGCCATTCAGCAGGAAATCGCGCAGGTCGTTCCAGAATACCACCAGCCGCCTCCTGTATCTGCGCCACTCAGCTACGCCCAAGTTGCAGCCAGGCCGCCCCCACCGATTTCTGTGGATTGCCCTGTAAGTTACACCGAAACCACCGCGAAGCCCCACGCCTTCGGAGAAACTGTGTCGCCTACATACGCCGACGTCACCCACGTGCCCCGAGTGCCGCCCACCATGCACTCATATCAGCAGCCGGCTCGCCCAACGCGTTCTGCGACATGGATGGGACCCGCGAACCGATGGCGCACTGCTGACAATCGCCCCATCTGCTTTGCTTGTGGTTGCGTCGGTCACGTAGCACGCTATTGCAATCGTGTGCAGCAACCGCAGGTCGCCTCGAACTTTCCAAGCCAATCAAGCCGCCCTTATGACCAGCCGCCGCCTATGTCACCGTCGTCCCGCCCCGCTCCGTCTACCCGCCGTTCACCATCTCCGCGACGTCGCTCACTGTCGCCGATGCGGCCACGTCCTCTCGAGGGCGACCAGGAAAACTAGTCGTCGCAGTCCACGAGGCAAGGGCTGCGACGCTGTCGAACTGCGAAAGCCCTCAGGAAAGCCCATCGAACGTGATAGACGTACTTGTGGATGGCGTTCGTGCATCTGCCCTTGTAGATACTGGAGCCGCCGTATCCGTCATGGACGCAAAACTTAGCCGATTACTGCGCAAAGTGACCTCGCCACTGTCCGGGCTCTCCCTCCGTACAGCCAGCGCCCAAAGCATTCACCCTACGGCGATGTGCACAGCCCGCCTTATGATTCAGGACGTGACGTATGCGGTCGAATTCATCATAATTCCTTCATGCTCTCACGACGTCATCCTAGGATGGGATTTTCTCTCCCGCCATGACGCCGTCATTCATTGCGCACCAGCAGAAATAGAACTCACCCAAATCTCTTCTTTGACGCCGGCCGACAGTCCATCTGCCGCAAGCAAGTTACTCGTCAGAGATGACACCCAAGTGCCTGCAAACTCGTCCGCGACGGTGTCGGTCTACTGCGCAAGCCTTTCTGACACCGCTGCACTCCTCTCGCCATCTCATCGTGTTTTCATCAGAAAAGGCTTGCTGGTTCCTTTCGCGACCGTGCAACTCACTCACGGCAGCACCACTATTTTTGCAGTGAACTCATCCCCGTACAGCGTTACGTTGGTGCGAGGGGAATGTCTCGGCAGCGTGGAACCCATCGAAGACGAACAAGTTATGGAACAAGTTATGGATCAACCCGATGACATGCACTGCTCAAGTTCCAGTACGCTTAGTGCTGTTTCGACATCTGCTTCATCATCCGATGATGTATTCGGTCCCTCCGTTCCCGACAACCTTACGCCAGGCCAGCGTTCCCAGCTTCTGGGCCTGTTGCAAGAATTCCGGTCTTCTTTTGATGTCGCCCAACCTTCTCTCGGCCGCACATCCACCATTACGCATCGCATCGACACAGGCACACAGCCACCACTGAGACAGCGTCCATATCGCGTATCTCCCACAGAACGCCGTGTAATCAACGAGCAAGTCGACGACATGCTTCGCCGCGATGTTATTCGCCCCTCTAGCAGCCCCTGGGCATCTCCTGTCGTTCTCGTCACAAAGAAGGACGGTTCTGTGCGGTTCTGTGTGGACTACCGACGCCTCAACAAGATCACTCGTAAGGACGTGTACCCACTACCGCGGGTAGATGACGCTATTGACAGCCTGCAAGGAGCAGAATTCTTTTCATCCCTCGATTTGCGCTCAGGGTACTGGCAAGTACCTATGGCTGAGGACGCTCGACCGAAGACCGCTTTTGTCACCCCCGACGGCTTGTACGAATTCAACGTCATGCCGTTTGGGCTGTGCAACGCGCCCGCCACCTTTGAGCGCATGATGGATACTGTTCTGCGTGACCTGAAATGGAACACGTGCCTGTGCTACCTCGATGACGTCGTCGTTTTCGCTCCGGACTTCTCGACGCATCTTCAGCGCCTACGGCATGTTTTAACGCGTCTGAGTGACGCCAGTCTGCAACTGAACCTAAAGAAGTGCAGATTTGCAGCTAGGCAGCTGACAATACTTGGCTACGTTGTGTCCAAGGACGGAATTCTCCCTGATCCAGCTAAGCTTCGGGCCGTGTCCGAGTTCCCCAAGCCGACATCCGTCAAGGAACTGCGCAGTTTCGTAGGGCTGTGTTCCTACTTTCGGCGCTTCATTCGAAACTTCGCGACTATCATATCGCCGCTGACGAAGCTGCTTGGAAGTAACGGGCCTCTCCATTCGTGGTCATCACAGTGTGACGACGCTTTCACAACGCTCCGTCGTTTGTTGACGTCGCCTCCCATACTCCGCCACTACGACCCTACGGCCCCTACAGAGGTACACACGGATGCCAGTGGTGTCGGCCTTGGCGCTGTCCTTGCGCAGCGCAAACCAGGGTTCCCGGAATATGTCGTGGCGTATGCAAGCCGTACGCTTACTAAGGCCGAGACTAATTACACCGTCACCGAAAAGGAATGTTTGGCAATCGTCTGGGCCCTTACGAAGTTCCGACCTTATTTGTATGGTCGCCCATTTGATGTCGTCACCGACCATCACGCACTATGCTGGTTGTCGTCATTGAAAGATCCCTCAGGCCGTCTCGCCCGGTGGGCACTTCGCCTGCAAGACTATGATATCCGCGTGCTGTACCGCAATGGAAGGCAACATGCTGACGCCGACGCCCTGTCGCGCTCTCCCTTGCCTGACGACAACGCCCACAACTCCGCGTCTCACCTTGCCATTTCTTCTATTAGCATTCATACCATTGCTACTGAACAGCGCAAGGATCAATGGATCGTCTCACTGATCGACTTACTGGCTGATCCATCCACTCCATCCACTCGCGCGTTGCGTCGTCAAGCCCACCATTTCGCCATTCGCGACGACCTCCTCCACAGGCGCAATTACAACGGTGACGGCCGCCAGTGGCTACTAGTCATACCTCGCAGTATGCGCTCTGACATATGCGAGTTTTTTCATTCCGATCCGCAATGTGCGCACTCCGGGGTATCGAAGACTTACCACCGCATTCGCCAACGGTACTTTTGGCGCGGCATGTACCGCTACGTGCAGAAATTCGTTCGCTCCTGCATAGATTGTCAGCGCCGAAAAGCTTCAACGCACCTATCACCGGCAGGTCTGCAACCTCTACCTTGCCCTGCCAGGCCCTTTGGGCGCGTTGGCATCGATTTGTATGGGCCACTTCCACTGACGTCGGCTGGTAACCGCTGGGCCATTGTCGCTGTGGACCACCTCACGCGATACGCCGAAACGGCCGCTCTACCCGCGGCTACAGCGAGCGATGTGGCCTCCTTTCTGCTCCAACGATTCATTTTGCGACACGGTCCACCCCAGGAACTGCTCAGTGACCGAGGCCGCGTCTTCCTGTCTGAAGTCGTTGAAGCCATTCTTAAAGAGTGCAACATTGTTCACCGCAAAACTGCTGCTTACCACCCGCAGACAAATGGCCTCACCGAGCGCTTCAACCGTACGCTCGGCGACATGCTTTCCAAGTACGTCGCCGCCGATCACACAAATTGGGATTCCATTCTACCCTTCGTCACCTACGCATATAATACCGCCCCTCAGAGCACTACTGGCTTTTCACCTTTCTTTTTATTATATGGAAGGCACCCGTCGCACACCATCGACACGATACTTCCGTACAGGCCAGATCCGTCTGAGTGGGCGCCAATTTCTGCTACAGCAAAGCTTGCTGAAGAGTGTCGAGAGCTTGCAAAGACCTTTACTGCGCACGATCAAGAGCAGCAAAAAAGCATTCGCGCTGACGCCAGCACTACAGCGCCCACGTTCCTCCCTGGAGCGCTCGTTTGGCTCTCGATCCCTACCACTGCAACTGGCCTATCTTCAAAACTATTGCCCAAATACGAAGGCCCCTACCGTGTCGTCAAACGCACCTCTCCTGTCAACTACTTGATTGAACCAATCGAACCATCTTCGGACATGCGCCGTCGAGGACGCGACATTGTTAACGTGGAGCGCCTCAAGGCCTACCATGACCCGCTCATTGTAACCACCTGTTAGGTCGCCAGGCGGCTCCCTTTTCGTACCCGGGGTAGTTGTGGCAAAGCCTTTGAACAGTGGGTCATCCTCTCGAGTGCCTTCTAGTGGGTCGCCCTTTTCATAAGAAGAAGAGCAGCTCGTGTAGAGAGTCGGTCCCCGCATTGACTGTCGCTTTCGTGAATCATCAACGAGTGTCCACCAATAAACGTCTTAACAAATTGTATTTTGGAGGTGCTGCGTTAGAGTGCCTCGAGCGTGCAGCGGAGGCAAACGAGTGCATTAAGTCACATCACATGTGAGACATGAGTGCCACCTAGCAGTCTTCTTGCAAAACAAAGCCCGTGTTCTGAGACGGGTGCGTGCGCCCGTCTCAGAGGTGATGAGGTGAGAAACGCAAGGCGACGGGTAGGTGCCACCACCATCATGTTTTAGCAAAGCGTTGAAAACACTCACCTTTTCGTGTAAGCGTTGAGTGATCAGCACAGCAGGATAAGCGCTACGGTCCTTAAAATTACTTATGCAGTGCAGACCACTTATAACGTAACCGCTTTTTGCGCGGGACCGGTTATAACGTGGGTTTTTTCGACCACCGATATGTCGCCCATAGAACTCAATGTATAGCCCGACCGTTTATTGCGTAAGCGCGCAAAGGAGAATACTGGTTATAGCGCGGAGTTTTTAGGCGCGCGACCATAAAATCGGCGAGCAGAGCATGGTCGGCACGGTTTCCCGGCGGCGTTCCCGGCGCGCCGGAACGTTGGGAGTGTGAGCAGGAGGGCGCACGTGGAGACTGCTGCGAAAAGTTAAACATTGCGGAGGAGAAGAGAGGGTACAGTAGGGAGGGAGTCGGGGAGACCTTGGAAGGAGGGAGCATGTTTTCGTCACCGTGGCGACCGTGGCAGCGTCCAATCCAGTTGCACGCTGCGCGGAGTGGGGGAAAGAAGCGGTAGCATGCTTTTTTTTTTTTTCTCAACCTCCTTCTTTTGCCTCTTTAGATTTGCTGTGTGCGCTTCGCCGTCTGAGAGCCCAGAGCACGTGTGTTGCGTAGCTCCTGTCGCCATGGCGTCGGCAGCGTCTTCAAGCGGTGTGAAAAAACGCAGTGCCTTATCGCTGGAGATTGTGTTGTGATTGTGTTGAACGTGTCTGCGAGTGAAAAGTGTAGTAAATTGCTTTTGAAAGGTGGGTTGCCCTTTTGACATAGGCAAAGGCTGAAAAAAGCATGCTTTGGTTATAACGTGGTACCGCTCATAGCGCGGATTTTTACAACTCCCGTGAGTTAGGTTATTAGCGGTCTACACTGTGTATGCATTTTCTAGTAAAAGATGCACATGCAGAAATATATGTGTTGTTATGGTGCCCCAGACTTGCGCAATAATTGCTTATTAATTGACAATTGCACAACTATGAACGCTGAACCTTGCGCAACATTGGTGGGCCCTGTGGATGGGGTCGGCAGTTTTATGTACCCATGGCCATAAAGAGTGGACAAACAAACAAGAGTACAGACAGACAGACCAAAATTTTTGTGTCGAAGGTCCCCAAGAAAGACTACTGTCTTTAAAAATTAACACCAACTTCCAGAGTGTCGCAATTCCGAACCTTCAGTAAAGAAGAGGTATTTTGTAGCTCACCTAACACTTCCCGAATGGTGTGACAAAACTGTTTTACGATAGCTCTTTTGCTAGTTAAAAAAGAGTAGAACAGCAGCTAGAATATGTCCCACAAGTGGCATGCACAAGCAGGTAAAATCTCGCTCATGACTGAGACAATGACTTGTCCGAAGTAGACGAAAAAGCTGCCCAGAGGCACACCTGGTTTCTCAGCGGGAGGCTCAGGAGGCGCCAGAGCCAGCTCTTGAGCTCGTTCGGATGTGTTTGCAAAGATCTCCTCGATGACTTGCGGAATTTCCACAGGCACCTCGGTGACTGGTACAGTGGTGTCCATCTTTTCCCCGGAGGCCATTCCGGGTTGCGGTGGTGGCGGCTGCTGATGTATTGATAGATTTTTATAGAATCATGACAACCCATATTATTGGAGGCAAAGCAAAAGCCATTTAGGTACGGATTGAGGGAATCCTTTGCCCCCCCCCCCCCCCCACAAAGGCAAGAACAGAAGCTGAGGTGAGAAGGCGTTGCCATGCTGAATCATCAACATCTAATTCCGCAATAGCAACAATTTGAAGAACTATACATTCTTCCCCCCCTCCCCCGCACCGTAACAGACTAAAACAACTTGCCTGAAGCACATCTCTACACTACTGACGCTACTGCACAAAAGACGTGATAATATTGATACGTGTATGGAACTGTCGCACCGACACAGCTGAATTGGCACCCAAATGAAGAAGACGACAACGTGGTTGTAGTGGGTTGGACTCTGAAGCTTCTCCCGTTGGCCTGCTTGACTGGGCGCTCTCGAAGCCGTTAGCAAGACCAGCTCTCGGTGATTAAATCTTTCCCGTAACATCTTTTGGTGGAAGGTGCTGGGTCTTCACACAACCCGGCTCTGGAACTCCGCAGCGGACGCCAGCTTTGTCCAGCCGCGATGCCTGAAACTGGCACTCAGGCCTCGCCATCCGCGCCGGCTCCATCACCGGTAATTCTTCCCCATCTTCTCGACCCTGGCACGTTTTCCGGGACGGACAGCACGGACGTCGAAGAATGGCTCGCATTATTCGAGCGCGTCAGCAAGCACTACAGGTGGGACGAAACGCTTATGCTGGCAAATGTTCTATTCTACCTACGTGGTACGGCACGCGCCTGGTATGAGACGCATGAAGAAGAATTAACCAGCTGGGACACATGCAAGCAAAAGCTTCGCGATTTGTTCGGTCGGTCAGTTGCTCGTCAGATGGCAGCCAGGCAGGAACTCGCGTCGCGTGTTCAATCGTCGACGGAGTCGTACGTCACGTACATCCAAGACGTACTGGCACTGTGCCGGAAGACGGACAAAAACATGTCCGAGGCAGACAAGATCAGCAACGTGTTGAAAGGCATTGCTGATGATGCTTTCAACATACTAATGTGCAAGAACTGCACCACTGTCGACTCCATCATATCTGAATGCCGGAGATTTGAGCAAGCTAAAAGCAGGCGAATCACCCACCAAATCGCGAGACTACCAAACACTGCTGCGACTTCGTCTTGCGAGGATTCTGCAGCGCCCCGTTCACTTGCTTCTCCTGCCAATATCGCAAGGATTGTTCGCCAGGAGCTGGAAGCCATGGCACCCGCTTCCTATCAGCCCCCTGCGCAAGACAACTGGGCAACAGTCTCGCTTATTCAAGCCGTCGTACGTCAGGAGTTTGCTAACCTGGGCGTCCAGGTTCCCCAGCCCGCCAGACTTATGCCGCAGCCCATGAGCACTCCCGTCCACAACGCTGACCACCATTCTCCTCCACTTGTCGCTGCGGCAGCTTCGACTCCTCGGTTTCCACCACGCTACCGAAATCCATCTGAGTGGCGCACGCATGATGATCGACCAATCTGCTTTTCTTGCTCTCGAGTTGGGCACATCTCCCGCCATTGCCGCAACAGGTCGTATTTCCGGCCAAGCTTTCGTAATGTAGATCGCCGTCAGGACCGCGGACACTATTCGCAACCCGGTTTTCCGGATGACCATATTCTGGACCCTTCAGCTCGCCATTCATTTCCACGCTCCGAACCGTCCTACGCTGACGTCGTCGCCCAGAGAAACTGGTCCAGCCGCTCGCCGTCACCTCAGGGTCGGCCGTCACGCTCCCCTCAACGCCGCCGCTCTCCGTCACCGGCTTATTCTGCCCATTCCCCGGGAAACTGACGAGTGCAGCTCCTGGAGGTGGCGCTGCGTTGACGACTCGGAACGAAAACCCTCAACCGGCTACAAATTCAAGACGCAATTTACTTTGGGTGTTCGTTGATGGCCACGCCGTTACTGCTCTAATTGACACTGGTGCCCAAGTATCTGTTATGAGTTCTACACTTCGATCTCGCCTGAAAAAGGTTCTCACACCAGCTATGTTCTCTACTGTTCGAGTTGCCAACGGAAGTCGAACATCGGTGCTTGGTATGTGCACTGCCCGCGTTACTGTTGCTGGCCACCACACTTCCGTTCTCTTCGCAGTCCTCGATGCTTGCCCACACGACGTCATCCTTGGAATTGACTTCTTAACCGCCCACTCTGCCCTCATCGATTGTTCTACCGGTATCTTACGGCTCGAATTGCCTTTGTGCTCCGATTTCACTCCTCCAAGTCGCACTCGGCTACGATCCGTGGAGTCTCTACGGCTACCACCCCAGGCTGCTATGTACATTCCTCTGTCGCCCTTCCCGTCCGTTCCCGATGGAGACTATCTGGTAGCTCCCCTCATTGATTTGACTCTTACGCACCACATCGCACTACCACATACTATAGTGGTTGTTGCTAACAACACGGTGCTACTTCCAGTCCTGAACTTCTCTACGTCGACCCAAGTGCTTCCCCAAGGCATCACTTTAGCCGATCTTTCCACCCTTGATGAATGTTCGATTTGTTCTTTTACACCTGACACTAAGGCCATGACGAAACCTGTCATCACGTCGCAAAATAAGGCGTTCCTCGACAAAATGATATCCAGTGACCTCTTACCTTCCCAAGTTGCGGCGCTCCGGGATGTTCTATTTTCTTACCTGGATATCTTTGACGTTGACGACCGTCCCCTGGGCCGCACAACTGCCGTAACCCACCGCATCGACACCGGCGACGCCAGTCCACTTCACAAACGCCCTTATCGCGTGTCACGTGCTGAGCGCCAAGTAATACAGACGGAGGTCGAGAAAATGCTCAGTAAAGACGTCATTGAGCCGTCATCGAGTCCTTGGGCCTCCCCTGTGGTCTTAGTTAAAAAGAAGGACAACACCTGGCGTTTTTGCGTCGACTATCGCCACCTGAATCGGATCACCAAGAAGGACGTTTATCCTTTACCTCGAATCGATGATGCGCTCGACTGCCTCTACGGCGCCAACTATTTCTCGTCCCTTGACCTTCGATCCGGATACTGGCAAATTTCGGTCGACGACCGCGACCGCGAGAAGACGGCATTCATCACACCCGACGGCCTTTACCAATTCAAGGTCATGCCTCTTGGTTTGTGCAATGCCCCGGCTACTTTTGAACGTATGATGGACTCTCTTCTTCGCGGTTTCAAATGGTCGACCTGCCTCTGCTATCTGGATGATGTAATAGTTTTCTCGCCCTCCTTCGAAAGCCACCTGTCTCGTCTCTCGGCAATTCTTGACGTTTTTCGTTGCGCTGGTCTCCAACTCAATTCGTCGAAATGCTCATTTGGACGTCGGCAGATTAAACTACTCGGCCACCTTGTTGACGCCACTGGTGTTCAACCCGACCCTGACAAAGTCCGTGCAGTCCAAGAATTCCCGGTTCCGCGTTCCACACAAGAAGTTCGCAGTTTTATCGGGCTCTGCTCATACTTCCGCCGCTTTGTCTTCAATTTCGCGGATATTGCTAGGCCCCTCACGGATCTCCTCAAAAAGAATGTGGCATTTTCTTGGGGAAGGGACCAAGAACATTCCTTCGCGTCGCTAATTACCGCCCTCACATCACCACCTGTGTTGGCTCATTTCGATCCAGCGGCTCGAACAGAGCTCCGCACCGATGCAAGCGGCCATGGCATTGGTGCTATACTCGCTCAGATACAGAATGGCACCAACCGTGTGATAGCCTACGCTAGCCGTCTTTTGTCGCAAGCGGAACAAAACTATTCCATCACTGAGCGGGAATGCTTAGCCCTCGTTTGGGCTATTGCGAAATTCCGTCCGTACTTATACGGACGTCCGTTCGCAGTCATCACGGACCATCATGCGCTTTGCTGGCTGTCGACGCTTAAGGACCCTACAGGAAGACTCGGCCGATGGGCACTTCGATTACAGGAGTACACGTTCTCGGTTGTTTACAAATCTGGAAAGCTGCACAGCGATGCTGACTGCTTATCCCGGCACCCTGTTGATCCACCTAGCTCCACTGATTTGGAATCCGATGCCTGCGTTTTAGCCATCACTGACTTTCTGAACGTGGCTGACGAACAGCGCCAAGATCCATCGCTGCTCACCATCATTGACCGCCTTCAATCGCGTTATGCTGATCCTTCTCTAAGCAGATACCTGCTTCAAGACAACGTTTTGTACCGCCGCAACTTACACCCCGACGGCGCCGAACTTTTACTCGTCGTACCGCATCACCTGCGAAAGGATGTTCTGCGACAATTCCACGACGCTCCAACTTCTGGACATCTAGGAGTCTCCAGAACTTACGACCGCATTCGACGACGAGTATTCTGGAAGGGTCTGTACCGCTCTGTTCGCCGTTACGTCACATCTTGTGACCTCTGCCAGCGCCGAAAGAAGCCTACGACTCCCCCTGCCGGTCTACTTCAACCTATTGAAGTTCCAGCCGAGCCATTTTATCGAGTGGGGTTGGACTTGCTAGGCCCTTTTCCTACTTCTACAACTGGAAATAAATGGATTGCAGTGGCCACAGACTATGCCACTCGGTATGCAATCGCTCGAGCGCTACCAACCAGCTGCGCAACCGACGTTGCCGACTTCCTGCTGTACGACATTATTCTCCAGCACGGCGCTCCGACTCACCTGCTCACAGACCGTGGTCGCTACTTTCTATCTCGTGTGGTTGATGATCTACTCCGATCTTGTGCTACCTGTCACAACTTCACCACATCTTACCACCCTCAGACTAACGGCCTTACGGAGCGACTAAACCGCACATTGACGGACATGCTTTCCATGTACGTATCTACCGAACACACCGATTGGGACATAGCTCTTCCGTTCGTAACCTTCGCCTATAACTCGTCGCGTCATGAAACAGCGGGCTACTCCCCTTTTTATCTACTCTACGGACGTCATCCCTTACTGCCCTTCGACACATTGCTTTCATCAGACCACCCATCCTCCACCTCGTACGCTCAGGATGCAATCACCCGTGCCCTCACGGCACGTGCGGTAGCGCGTGCTCGGTTATCGTCGTCGCAGACAGCACAGAAGTCTCTTTATGACCGTCGACATAGAGATGCCGTTTTTTCTGCGGGATCTCTTGTTCTCCTGTGGCTCCCATCTCGACGTGTTGGACTCTGCGAGAAACTATTATCGCGATACGCTGGGCCCTACCGAGTCATTCGTCAAGTCACACCTGTGACCTACGAGATTGCCGCTACCACAAACTCATCAGCTGCTGCTCCCAGAACGGAAGTGGTCCACGTTTCTCGTCTCAAGCCCTACAACGCCGACTCGCTCATTTAACAGGCACCGAGACGGTGCCTTACGGGCCGGGGTGATGATACGTGTATGGAACTGTCGCACCGACACAGCTGAATTGGCACCCAAATGAAGAAGACGACAACGTGGTTGTAGTGGGTTGGACTCTGAAGCTTCTCCCGTTGGCCTGCTTGACTGGGCGCTCTCGAAGCCGTTAGCAAGACCAGCTCTCGGTGATTAAATCTTTCCCGTAACAATATTTTATTTTTATTTGTACCTTCTACATGCTATGTAAATGTGGCTGCATAATATTTGCTCGTCTATATTGTTTTAAAATTCATAGTTGTTGGTTGCTTTTATAACTAGTTCATGCTTAACCGTGTTCCACATTTCATGTGGGCTCAATTCTATTGTTCAACATCACAAAATTTACCATTTATGCCACAGCGGACACTTTGCAAGTGTACTTGTATAAGTTGCTAGAAGACAGTTTACAATGAGCTATAAAAAACGCCACTCTTTTTAGCTTTCGCTGCGACTGTGCTGCACTTTCTGTGCAGGCCTGGCATTCGTTTTTTTGTGTTGCAATTAAATTCAATTCAAAAAAATTTTTTTGTGAGGGTCATAGGTGTAAAATTAGAGCACATTATTGCCATCATCTTTCAAGTCATACTGTCCAAGGTCAATCTCCGCAATGGGCACAAAGGCAATGGCAAAATGTTCACCGGTGGAGGTCCAGTCCTCTGCTGCCCACCAGTGCCACTTTGAGCACGAGCAGGTGGCAGTACTCCAGGAGGTGGCAGGCCCGGCGGGGGTACCCCTGGTGGGGGCACTCCCGGTGGCGGCATTCCCGGTGGCGGCAAACCCGGCGGGGGTACTCCCGGCGGAGGTACTCCCGGCGGCGGTAGTCCTGGTGGTGGGCCTCTAGGAGGGGCACCCCGAGGAGGAGGTGGTATGCCGGGTGGTGGTAGCCCCGGAGGGGGCACACTCGGTGGTGGGAGGTGCGGTGGTGGTGGTGGTGGTGGTGGTGGTGGAGGTGGTGGTGGTGGCGGTGGCGGCACAGCGGTGGGACCACCAGTCAGACTGGCTGGTGGCTGTGGGGGCTGTGGCAAGACACCCATCGGTGCAACCCCAGCCGGGGTCGAGGCAGGGGGCGGGGGAGGTGGCGGTGGTGGTGGTGGCGGCGGCGGTGGGGGAACCACAGATGTGACTGGGGCCACCACAACAGGTGCCAGGATGGTAGTGCCCTGAGCTGTGACAGGCGCTGCTCCCACTAGGCTCACCTATGCCGGAAAAAAAAATTGAGACTCGCACTGGGAACAACATGAGGTGCCTGGTGCTAAAAGTGAGATAATGCAAGAGACATGTACTTGGGCAACAATCAGAAAGCTGTGATCACATTGTGCTTTACTCAAAAAACTGAGAAGAGTGACCATGGCGATAAGAGCAGCATTTGGCGTACTGAGGCCACGTTTGAAGTAGTTGAAAGAATAGGTAAAGTAATTTTATGAGAGTTATTGTCAGTGCCAGCCATCAGCAAATCCTAGAGATAATGCTTTTTCTGCTATTTGAGCCTAATCATAAATATTACGTAGTACGGCTTGTATATTTATTCCAAAAGACAAAAGTCCATTTGAAAGCCTTTCCAATTTTGAAATACTACTTCCATTTAAGTATATATTTTGACACTATTTTCTCATGCTTAAGCTTGCAGGTTAAAACCTGCTTGGTGATTAATTTGTCACTTTCGCCACAAACAAATGGTCTCGGCTACATTAACACTGCACGTGATTTTCATGCGATAATTAACACAATGTGCCATTTCCTTTTGCCGTTTCCATGTTTTTTCACTTCATATATGAAGATGTCATGCAGCGCTTCGGCGTGTCACTGCACAGCTGACAGATTATATGCTATTAATATTTACATTACGCCTACACAGCATTAAATAGATAAAGGTTTGGAAACGATAAATTATTGAACAGATAACAATGCCGGAGCCAATGTTCATGCACAATAACTAGTTATACAGGTACAAGCTTACTCTTAGTTTTACAATTCAGAATGGGCAGAGAGCCAGCAAGGCATTTGCATGAACACTGCTAATGAAGGCAACCACTGCTTCGACAGAGACACCTGTTATCGAAGCACTGCTGGCTCCAGCGACATTTACTGTTAAACAATTTCTCATACTTTCGTGCATTACACATAAGCCTTCGAGCTTACTTCAAGTGAAGAAGCACTGTTTTTTGCCGTTTTCGCTCTTTCTTTCTTTCTGTAGTATCCCCGAATGGCTCAAACTGTGTAGTGTTGTTGGGTGTGAAAACAAGGCAGGAAGACACGGTGTGAACAGAACAAAGCATTTTTTCTGTCCACAGCTTATTTTTGCTCCAATTTCAGTTCAATCAACCGCACCACAGATGCGCCATCTGGTCCCACAGTCAACGCTTCTCTTTGAACCTTATCTTTTTCTCTACAACACAGTGCTTTTTTAACCCATTCGCTGCCACAACCTTCGAATCACTGGGCCCACCTGCAGTGGCAATCTAGCCCAAGCCGACAAATTGCCAAACTCCAGTATTCAATACATTCTAAAGCTAAGGAAGGGTGCCAGCACTTGTTGGTTTATCTAAGCATGCGTGAATACCTTACCAATAGACGGCAGTAGTTACTAAGTGCTTTGATGATGTTTTCTCTTTGTTGTTGTTATGGTGTTTCTAGCGTCCAACGGCAGAAGAAAAGATGGTGCTAAATGCATTCATGTGGCTGAATAGGCTAATTTTCAGCACCATATTTCTTGTAATATCATTAAAAATAACCAATCCAGCCCATGTCAAGTGTGCAAGGTACGACAAAAAAAAAAAAGGTAAACGTTTCTGGGAGAGCAAAAAGTGTGGTGGTGCCCTCTATATGCCACAGCGCTTTACACTTTTTCATACTTTAATGTGCCTATGAACTGAGATGAATTCAGATATATAAAGATGTAAATAGATGTACCATACTTTCTCGCATATAACCCGCTCCTGCATATAACCTGTACCTCTAACTTTAACTATACAAAAAGAAAAATACATGCATAAGCTAACCTATGCGTATAACCCACACCACTTTTTGAACACATTTTTCTGTCTTTCGGTATGGGTTATGTATTTTCATGTCTTCTTTAGCGAATACTTTAGATAGGCATTTTCAGTGCAGAGAAAACAGAGCGCTTGTCATGTGCATGCACTTTAGCTGAAAGGCATGCAAAGTATGGAGGACCCGCACGAGCGCGGCAGGTGGCAGCAAACGGTTTAATGCTAGCAGCTGTGACCAGTGTGGGGGTGCGAGGGCAACTGACCGGTGCCAGCACTGTGGCCTGCTGGGGAATGGCTGTTGCGGCAGTAGCCAGCACCATGGGAGCAGCGGGGGCAGCGGCAGCCGCAGCCTTCGCTGTGGCCACGGCGAGCGGGCTGCCCGCCGGAGTCACAAGCACGGCCGGTGTGGTCACCACTTGGTGGGCCACAACCTGCTCTGTCACGGGGAACAGCTGCACATGAAGCGCAAGCGCCCTCAAACAATTAAAGCCACACTTGTCAAGGGAGGTGGCAGGAAGCATTGGTAGGTTCCATAACTCATATTTGGTTATGCTTGCAGCAGACACAGACACATTTCAAATCGGTCGAAGGCATGCTATAGAACAGCGGTTCTCAAATGGGGGTCCGCGAAGCCCTAATCTGCGAAACCCTCACCCACTTTTTCTCTTACATAAAAAAATTTTTTTTACATATGCAACTCTGTTTAAGCGCGACTGTATTATGTATTGATGAACTGTCCAAAATGAAGTGATGTGGCACGTTTAATGTTTTCGGTAGCAATAAAAGGCACCTGTTTCACACTCCAGTTGTGTTATTTACTATATACCCCTCCCTCCTAGCACCCCTGCAAGGGGTGCCCCATTACTTCCACCAGTCCACAAGGGGCCCAGACACATCCATGGCTGAGAACCACTGCTATAGAATGTGTTAGAATGAATAATCAACGATAGCTTAAACAGCCGAACATAAGACAAGAGGATCAAGGACATCACTGAACTGTCAAACAAGCTTTACAAGATGACACATGTTGAACATTTGTTAGTGCACCATTAACAGAGCTCACCACTTGCGTTGACATGCTTTCTCTGCCAGATCGTCTTGCATTGATAGAACAATGCATACCAACCAGAACCAGCTACCTCAGCTGTTTTCCTATTTTAGCTGGGCATAAGAGCGTGGCCAGAATGACAGTATCAGATGGATAAGGATGACCATTACAATGCAATTTGCAGGTTACAAGTTGATGTCCACACTTTTTGTTGAGGCTAATACTAAACATGTGCACTTAACATGCTTATTTAGTTGCAAATGAAACACTTCCCAGAAACTGTAATGATTAACCGGCCTCTCTATTTTACAAAAGGTCGGGAAGTCCTTTAGGCATAGCTCAGCGTTAACCACATTAGAAGTCATGATGGTGCAGTTAGCCTGTGTGCAACAAGTATGTAACATGACCCTACCATACATTAACAAGCAGAAACACATTAAAGGGACCCTGAAACGATTTTGGCGATTTTGTACAAACACATTGGGCCTGTAGACCAAGTCCTAAGGCTCATTTAGAGACTGATTTGAGCTCTCTGCGTAAACTGTGTAATTTATTACGCTTTAAAACTGCGAATTGTTATAGATTGATGCAGATCGCTGCGACTCGGCCAAATGCGTTTTCAACTGCCCATTTACAGAGCGACATGCTCTTTGAGCTCTCTGCGTAAACTGTGTAATTTATTACGCTTTAAAACTGCGAATTGTTATAGATTGATGCAGATCGCTGCGACTCGGCCAAATGCGTTTTCAACTGCCCATTTACAGAGCGACATGCTATGGCCATTTGATATTACCGGGGCTGCTGATCTGATTGGCTATCGTCGGCTGTAAAATGCGTGCAAGTAAGATCAGCTGGTAGGGTGGCGGCACCTGTCGGAGCAGATATGAACCATTCCGCGATTTTCGTCTGTGTTGCCAGACGGTATGCGTGCTGCCGTGTGCACTGTGTGATGGCCTCCGAGACTGGCATAACCTGTCAGCATCCGACCTCGGAGGTCTAAACTGGTAAAATCTGAAATCGTTGAGTACATTCATGAGAGCTCCGAGATTGCTAGCGATGCCAGCGTGCCTCAAGAATTGAGGAGGCCAGGCAGAGGTAAGAAGGAGGGTATGATATTGTTGCGAGAAGGATACCGACTTGGAAGAGTAGACACCAATATATTTACAGCTGGTTAAGCGAGCAGTGCCAGCCACACAGATTAGCTAGCGCCAGCCTGTTCTCTGTCGTCCTCCTCTTCATCGTGTGGATCGCTACGCCACTCGTGACCCCCGGCAGCATGGCCCCCGGCAGCGGAAGCACCGTCTCTGAGCTTCATAGGTCGTCCTCAGAAGCAGAGTTGTACATCTTGAGCCGTGACACGTGAACAACATCACTAAAGTGATGACGACAGAGAGAAAAAGCCAATCTCATAAGTAACAGGTGTTATCTGCCGCAATACACGGTAAGGTCCCGTGTAACGACACAAAAGTTATTCAGATAGTCCCACCCAACAATGAGGAGACCAGAGTAACGCAAGGGTACCCGGAGCGAAATGTGCGTCGCGATACGAAACATTGTAGCGATGTCGTTACTTGCTCTGCGACACCGTCCGACGAGCACGGGCGAGCTGACGGGCATGGTCGGCTAGTGCAATAGCATCACGAGCATACTCGCTGATGGACGAGGTGCTGTAAATGATGGTGTCCAAGGGTAAAGCCAGCTCCCTTACGTACAGTAGGTAGAAAGGTGAAAAACCAGCTGTGTCATGTCAGGACGAGTCGTACGCGAACGTCACTTAAGGTAGGGCAAGATCCCAGTCTCGATGGCCCGGTGATACATACATTGCAAGCATATCTGTAAGAGTAAGATTAAAGCGTTGCATGAGGCCGTTGGTTTGCGGGTGGTAAGCTGTGGTCACTTTCTGCTGCATGAAACAGGACCGCAGGATCTGGGCGACGACTTGGGAGAGAAATGCACAGCCACGGTCTGTGAGCAGCTGTTTTGGTGCACCATGAATCGGTATAACGTCACGCAACAGGAAGTCTGCAACACTGGTCGCGTGTGGCGTAATCACTAACTACGGCTATCCACTTGTTGCCTAATCTTGCTTCAGCAAAAAGACCAAGCAGGTCTAACCCAACACAGTAAAATGGTTGCATGGATATGCCAATTGGTTGGAGATGGCCAGCGGGTAGCTGTGATAGTGTTTTGCGACGTTGACATAGCTCACACGCTGCGACGTATTGGGGTACCGGGTGAGCAAGGCCTGGCCAGTAGAAACGGCACCGTATGTGCTCGTGTGTGCAAGTTACGCCAAGGTGTCCTACTGTGATAGCGTCGTGAAGTTCAGCGCAGACACTGCGCTGTAAATGCTCGGGTACAACAATAAAAAGGTCAGGTCTATCAGGTCGGAAATTGCGATGGTATAGGACGCCCTCTTGAAAGACAAAGTGACGGGCGGAGGCGTCTGTTGGGGAAGACTGCATGCGGCTGATGATGTCGAGCAGGAATGGGTCCTTTCTCTGTTCTCCCTCAATGTGACTGAAGTCTGACACTGAGAAGATGAAGTGCACCTCGTTCGTGTAGGGGTCAGCAGGATCGTCCACAGGGTACTGGAAGAGGCAATCAGCATCCTGATGCAGGCCGCCAGGTTTGTACACGACCGAGTATGAAAATTCTTGCAGGCGCAAAGCCCAGCGACTAAGATGCCCCGAGGGATCTTTAAGGGGGTTCAACCAGCAGAGTGCGTGGTGGTCTGTAACTACTGAAAACTGGCATCCGTATAGCTATGGCCTGAACTTGGCGACCGCCCAGACGAGAGCCAAACACTCGTGCTCTGTAATAAAAAAATTGCATTCGGGCCCGGATAGGAGGCGGCTGGCGTATGCGATGACGCAGTCATCGCCACGTTGTCCTTGGGCTAGCACTGCGCCGATGCCGTGGCCACTTGCATCGGTAGGAATCAGTACGAACAGTGGGGTTAAAATGGGCCAAAATCAGAGAAGCAGTAAGGTGCGAAATTAATTCGAGAACGCAGATACCTCTTCTGAGGCCCAAAAAAAAGGGACATCTTGCTTCAGGAGCCGCATAAGTGGCCTTGCAATAGCCGCAAAATTTTTAATAAAGCGACGGAAGTAGGAGCACAGTTCGAGGAAGCTGCATACATCCTTTGAAGATCGTGGTACAAGAAAATTTTTGAGAGTACTGATTTTAGCTGGGTCGGGTTGTATGCCGTTAGCGTCTCTACTAAATGGCCAAGAACTGTAATTTGGTGGCACCCTAAGTAACACTTGGATAAGTTCAGCTGGAGGCCAGCACGATGAAAGGCATCTAAGATGACTGATAGACGCTCTATATGACTTTCAAATGTAGGTGTAGAAACAACGACATCGTCCAAATAGCACGAACAGGTTGACCATTTAAAGCCTCTGAGCAGCGAGGCCATCATCCGTTCAAACCTGGCTGCAGCGTTACAGAGGCCCAAGGGCATGACCTTAAATTGATATAGGCCATCGGATGCAATAAATGCAGTCTTTTCCCAGTCCATGGCATCCACCTCAATCTGCCAGTACCTGGAACGTAGGTGTAGGAGGAGAAACAGCGGGCACGGTAGAGGCAATCAAAGGCATCCTCTATTCGCGGCAGAGGGTACATGTCTTCTTTTGTAATTTTGTTTAAATGGCAATAATCAACACAGAAACGCCATGTCCCATCCTTGCAGACTAGCATGACAGGGGATGCCTAAGGACTGCAGGATGGTTCTATGACGTGCTTGGCAAGCATTTTGCTCACCTCAGTTTGGATAATCGACGTTCCATCAACGACACGCGATACGGACGCCTATGAGTAGGAGGCTCATCACCAGTGTTGATGCGGTGAGTCACTCCAGTAGCTTTCTCCAATGAACGGCCGCCGAGGTCGAAAACATCGATGTAAGACAGCAGAACACAGTGGAGCTCTTCAGTCTGCTGCGCTGTTAGATTAGGAGCCATCATCGACCTAATTGCACTGTCAAGGCAATGAGTGAAGTGGGGCTGGGCAGTGGGTCGGAAGGAGCGACCACGGTGAAAGTATCCACTGCCCAGTCTTGCAAGGCGGAAAGCAGTGCCAAAGCGATACCTTGTGGCCGCATCTGAGGTGTCCGACTGAAATCCACAACTCACAACAGTTCACAACGTGGAGTTCCCTGCGACAGACAGTATGGTGAGCTGTAACGTAATGCTGTGGCTGATGAGGACATCAGCGACGTGAGTCAGCACATAGTTGCCATCGGGAACTGGTGGGTTTGATTCGAATTGGACTGGCGACGTTGAGGGAATGGAGATAGGGAGTAGCGGCGATCAGTTTCAGGTTCCCAATGGGCGAAATGGTCAGGGCTGGTCTCCTGGCGATAAACGGGCAGGCATTGAAGGAGCGCTGGAACGGTTGTGCAGTAGGGCCCCAACGGCTTCTGCAATGGTGAGAAATCTGCCCAATACGATGACAAGAAAAGCGTATGGGCTTGTCATCAAATGTTCGCCATGGGGAAGGATTGCGGAACGATGATGAAGAGCCAGACGGTGATGAACGTGCTGACGTGATTTGTTGCCGCCAGTCGGTACGGGAAGGCGTCGAAATAGAGCATAGACTCATGCTGGCGATTTTCTGACGTACAACAACTTGAATAAGGGGCAAGAAAATTGATCGAGCGGAGAGATGTGATGTTGATGGCACTGTAGCAGGTGCGGCCGCTTCAAGTTCACGCCTGACGAGTCAAGTTAAGCCGTCACAGGTGTCAGAGGAACGATATGGGTCGAGGCATGCTGACGTCGCTGCTGTATTCGGAAGGCACTGGAACTGATGGGAGATGCGCTTGTTTTTAGCATCTTCGAGCCGGCGGCACGTTTGAATTATGGCATCAACAGAAGACACATCATTGAAGACCAACAAGTTAAATGCATCGTCGGCTATACCTTTTAGAACATGCGCAACTTTGTCAGGCTCGCACATGTTTTTGTCAGCTTGACGGCATAGTGCGAAGACAGCCTGAATGTAACTAATGTGGGACTCCGTGAAAGTTTGAGCGCGAGTTGAAAACTCATTCTTCGCAGCTTGACAACAACAAAAGGGGTTCCCAAAAGCTCACGGATCTTTTCCTTGAAGCTGTCCCAGCTCGTAATGTAAGACACGAGGGGTTCCGTCGAGGTAAAAGATGACGTTCGCGAGCGCAGATGGTGTGGGATCCCACCTGTAACCCCCGAATGCAGAGATGTTACTTGACTCGTACTTGACTCGTTCTTGACTCAAGACAGTCTTGCCGGTCGCCATAAACCGTTCTCGACCTTGCGGATGACTTGAAGGCGACTTGGCTCGGTCGAAGTCAGGACAAGTTTCAAGTCAGCTGCGGGGCTTGCTTGAAAGCGACTTCACGCGTTATTCCAACATGGCCACCTCTCGAATGGACGTCGCGTGAAAGGTGGCCGCTTTTGAGTTTGCTTGCCTCGCCATAAGCGTAGCATTTTTTTAGGCACACTGCCTGCCGAAGATTCTTGGAACCGCTTTATGTGACCAAGGAAATCCGACAGAGTTGTACGACGAGCAACAATTCCACGCTAGGTACAGATTCATGAAGAACGCCGTGGGGCAGCTGCTCGTTATGTTGCCGCTCCGTGAAAGTGGGGACAACCCAAGACAGCCCGTGCATCCAGTGTTACAGCTACTGGTGGCTCTCAGGTTTTACAGCGCTGGCACATTCCAACCAGTCACCGGAAATTTCGTCCGCATTCCGTAGTCGACAGTGTGCCGTGCAGTCGGAAAAGCTACGCTACTCATCGCAAAGCACCTGTACGCGATGCCGGTGCGCTTTCCGCAGCCGGCGGACTGTTATGAAGTGGCTGAGTTCCCTTGCGTTACAGGTTGTGTCGACTACACACACGTGCGTATTAATAGCCCCGGTGTCGACAACGCCGAAGTGTTCCGTAACCGCAAAGGCTATTTCTGTTTTTTCTATAACACGACGACACTTTCCGTCTCTTTCTGTAAAAAAAAAATTGACTCGGTGCTGTGTTCGTGTGCCTCGTCTATCCTTTCGTCCCGTCTAGGGCGCTGTTTCTCGCTCAGAAAGGCATCGCTTGTAGCACAACGCTACGTAAAATTACACACACACAAAAAAGAGGTGCCCCTATCACGGGTTTTTTATCCGCGTCACCATCATGCAGTGATGCATTGCTGCACCCCGCGAGACAGAATTCTGCTAAGGACAATGTCCTGACCTCCACTTTTTCTCTTGTTTACCAAGCTCAACAAAAGGATACGAATCACATTTGTTCCCAGAACTTGTTTTTTTTTTTTTTCATAATAACTGCGACCTAGCCCATTACAGGCATGCATATAGGCGAACAGAGGCAAATATCGTGAAAATCGCGTCACCTCGTGAGCCAGGTCAGCACAAATACATGCCATGGCGTTCGATTGAGAAAAAAAAAAACCACGAAAGAACCCAACGCGATGCTTGTTTCTCCTCCAAACAAGCAACCATGGAGAAACGCACCGCATTTGGGTGGCCACTAAAACCAGCGGGCAACGAACGCTTTACAGAAGCAACACTGCGCATCGCTGTGGCGGCAGGCACCACGTGCCGCTCGTTAGCTGTAAACTGGCAGGAATATGCTTGTGACCCTTCGTTTTTATAGTTATTTTAAAACGTATGGTCTTTTTTTGCTGTAATGCATGCCTTACGCGAACAACTTCATTATTACCCTCGTTAGCAGGCGTGCAGCGTGTTTCTGCTTTGAAGCTCGTTCTTGACTTCACCAAGCAAGACAGCCTGAGCATCTATGAAACGCGAAGGCTGACTTGGGCGTTTTGAAGTCCGCTGCTTGCTTCGCGCCGACTTGCTCAAGTTAAGTTGAAGTCACGAGCCAAGTAACATCTCTGCATTCGGGGGTAAGTGGAGCTGACGCATTCGTAGAGGCGTAGCCATTGGTCGGCATCAGAACCCTCGCGACCTGGGAACACGCCAGGGTCTTTGAGGGCAGGAAGCGTCCCAAAAGTTGTTGCGGCCGCTGGGTTGGTAGGCTGGGCAGGAGGCCGGGCGACCGGAGAGGATCTAAGCGAGTCTGGAGTGGTCATGTTGAAAGCCGCGAGCGAGCGTTCGCTTTTGAAGTTTCGTGGCGAGGACGGGGATCACACAACCGCACCTAATATGTTACAAAAATACAGACTCGGAAGAGCAGACACCGATATATTTACAGCTGGTTAAGTGAGCAGCGCCAGCCACACAGATTAGCTCGCACCAGCCTGTCCTCTGTCGTCCTCCTCGTCATTGTGTGGATCGCTAAGCCACTCGTATGTAGCAATATAATCGCCTGCAGCGGCCTTGGTACACAGCCGTGTTATTACGTTTGTGACATTTGTGGTGTGAATGGTTTGATGATGCTCTAGCCTAAACACTGACAGAACTTCAGAAAACAGTTTCATGGTCCCTTTGATTGAGCCACTGCTGCTTAAGTGGTCAAATATTACATTAGGCTCTAATGCTTTGTGAAAAGCTATGACACAGCAAGCTTACCTAGAATAATATGAACCTAAATGTCAAGCTTTTATGTAAACTATCGTCAATCTGACCCCCCCATACATCATAGTGTAAAGCTAGGACTTACGTGATCCTCTCAACTACAAGTCGTGCTTTCTGAAAAGAACAAAGGGCTTACTCACTGGGATGCCTAGAGGCAGCGCAGTGGCGAGAGATGGATTAAAGGGACACTAAGAGCAAAACGATTTTTGGCGTAATAAAAGTACAATTTTACAATCCCGACAACATCACTCTTACCGTGACACGACGCTTGGCAAAAGATTCCTGCACCAAAAATCCGTGATGCAAGAAATTTCGATAGCGTCTACTGGGTTCCACATAGCTTCCAATTGATAAAAATGAAGTTCATTGTAATCTGTGGGTGTCACAAATTTAGCATACGAACTATCAGAAAATTTCATCGAGCCAATGCCACGAAAATACCGAAAATATATTTTGTAATTTCTCACGTCACGCGCGGAAATTTTGGTGCGAGACTTAAAAATAAAACTTCAACGCTGATTTTCTCCGCTAATAATGATGATAGTGAAACATATGGCATTAGAGTTCTCAGAGTGCAGTTTGTCAATATAAACCAAGCCATTGTTCCTCTTTAGTGTCCCATTAATGAAAGAGCCTTTCTTCACTGCAGTATTTTGGTTGGCTGATGAGACGCGTTAGCTGCAACAGCACTGTTTCCAGTTAGTGAAATTATTTACAGATCAAAGTCAAAAGCAGCAGTTGGAAAGAATAGAGGCATATCTAACAAAGCATTTATAATGCAGCTGAGAACTTTCCGATGGAGGCGGAAATGTTGTAGGCCCGTGTGCTCAGATTTGGGTGCACGTTAAAGAACCCCAGGTGGTCGAAATTTCCGGAGCCCTCCACTACGGCGTCTCTCATAATCATATGGTGGTTTTGGGACGTTAAACCCCACATATCAATGCAGCTGAGAATGGGGAAAAATAATGTGAGAAGACGAGACAGGGTACAAGCTCTGCCTAAGCATCTCTAGCAACAAAGCACATGACAACATTCCAGCAAACGCAACTGAAGTTTAACCTTCACTTGGAACAGCAAATGTAAGAGACCTGCTCATCAACAGCTCAGCTTCGGAGACTTTCTTGAATGCATATTTCAGTAGGTAGTGTCAAGCTCACCTGCTGCTGAAGCCTGTGCTGCCTCTCTTCCTCGAGAATGCGGGTTTGCTCCAGGATCTGTGGGCGGCCACGCAAAAAAGAAACAAGCTTCTTACAACTGTTCATGACACCTCTAAATGAGCAATTGTGACAAAACACACCCGATTTAAAAGACACAATTTGTACTGGATCAGCGAAATGCAGCCCAAGGCAATATGTGGGCACAGCTTCCAGCTCATTAATGTTCCTAGGTAACTCACTGCATACAACTGCATACAGTGATTTACTGTAGTGTACATGACACTGCTGCGAGATAAGGGGACATGTGAGAGGCTATTACGATATGTAAACGTAATCTTCATATGGCGCCATCCATAACACGTAAACTTGCATATCAAACATTTGTCCGTCCACAACTCGAATATGCATCATCCATCTGGTCACTTCACCAAGCCTATCTCATCAACTCACTAGAATCTGTGCAAAACCACGCTGCACGTTTCATTGCGCGTGACTACAATCGCTATTCCAGTGTGACTAACATGAAGGCTTCGTTATCACTACCATCCCTGGAATTGCGCAGGAAGGCAGCTACTCTATGTTTATTCCATAAAGTCATCTACAGCATGCACGTAAATAAATTGCCACTAACAAAGCCCCATCGCACATCTCACAGGCTTCATAATCAACATAGTTTTGCTCGTCATTTCTGCTGCACCCAAGCATCTAACGCATCCGCACTAGCACGCGCCATAATTCAATGGAATAACCTTCCTGATGATGTGGTATGCGTTCGTGATCACGTGGCGTTTAGGAATAAAATACCAACTGTGTGTGACTGTGTTTCCTAAACATGTATTTTATATTCGTGTTCATTCATTGTACATTGACATCTCGAGCCAATCAAGAATGTATAACGCATATTAGTGTCATATTACTACAGTGTATGTTATCGAACATTTTAGCAATCGTACTATATGTGGCTTTTGAATTCTTTTTGTTAACTATTGTATAGTCCCCCTCACATAATGCTCCTACTTGGAGCCTGTGAGATATTTGTAAATAAATAAATGTTGACATAGTGAGAATGCTCACAGCGTCTTTCCATGACTCTGCGCATTCTATGACTCCCCATTTGTGACAGCCTCATTAGCCAACGTCTCATGGCTTCTGAAGGTTGCACAAACACTTGCGACTATGCACAGTGCATCGATGTCCTTGTATAGTCATCGCATCCTCAATGCCACATTATTTACTTTAATATGCCAATAGTAGTGCACAGGGTGCTCATGATGTGGCTACTATCCAAGTCTTACAAATATTAATAACAGTGACCTTCATTACTTTCGAAAATGTTGCTTATGCTGAACCGCTAGGTTTTCTTCGAGAGCTCTGGCCCACTGTTGGGCATCCAACCACTAAAGTCGCTGAGGGGCGAGCTTTATGCAGTATATTGTCACAGCACAGTGGATGCAAAATATTAAGAATTATCAAGAGGCTGCCTAATCATGTAGAACCGTTCCTTCTCCATATACTTGGCTGTACCCTTTCACTAACATTTGTGCGATGGTAATGACATCTCTAAAGGAGCACGACGTCATTTTCATAAGAAAAAAGCGATTGTAGTCTTTTAGTGATGTCATCGTTGAGTGAATCGCGACACCTCTATCAATATGCAGTTGTTGAGAAAATTATGTTTATTCATTCTTGGTGGAGCTTCGTAGGTTAAAAATTTGAAAGGCAAGCAAGCAAGATAGCGGGCACAGATTTTACTCACCTTTTGCTGCTTCTCGGCTTCGAGCATAATTTGCTGCTGCTGCGCCTTCCCGAGGAGCTCCTTCTCTTCCTCGAGCAGTCGTACCTGCTCCTTGCCCAACGCCTCCTTCTGGTGCTCCAGAAGCTCCTGAGAATAACCGCACAGCAAAGAGAGAGGACTTGCCAGAGATGCACATTGAGGTGAGAATGTGTACTCTTGACTGCGTCAGCGCTACAGTACACGGCAAAGTAAACACGTGGAAATTATTTACAGAGTGTATTCACCTGAAGTCCACTCACTCCTGCGCTGCGAAAATGTTAGCAAATCGCTGTGCCACGTCTCCTGTACCTCGTGTGACGCAAACAATGGCACGAAGTCCGGAGAGGCATCTCGTTTTGCATACCTTCGTTGACAGCCACACAATGGGCATGTCATTAGCAGTCTAATAGAGCGAGGAATCCCACCCTTACGCGGCACGACAATTGTTACACAAAAGTGTCACACATGAAATCAGTACTCTATCATGTGAGCAGAGTGACAAGTTCCCCTAACCAGCTGCCATTGAAAACAGCTGGCCCTGGCAACAAAACGCGTAATAAATTACGTACAGGAAGCAGGAATGTGCATAACAATGCATCATCAGAAAACCGTATGGCCCCAAGTTGTATCGTAATATATGAGGTAGCAATTACGTAAGAAGTGTTGAAGATAAAGAACAAATACACAGTAAGACACGAGCATAAGGGAATTCAAATGATTACACTACTTGTGCAACTCCAGCAGCACTGTCCTCCGTGCGAGTGAAACAGTAGAGATGCTACGTTGTATACTGTATGACTACTGACTGCATATACACCAGCAAAGTTCAACATGTTATTGCTATCATATCATCCATACTGTTGCAATGACAATAAAAGTGATAGAAAGTTACATGCGATGAGCGGACCTCAACCAACGCCCAACTAGGGACCTTCCAAGACATGTGCCAGCAAACTGCACTGCCGCAACGTTGATGACACGCAAGAAAATGGTGACAAGTAGCACTGTTTTGTGAGGCATCGTGGCATATACTGTCATAAGCTAGCACCTGGGCTAAAGATGTTCAGTGATACTTGCACAACACATGCACCAAACAACCGAAGAATAGGAACACAAAGAGGTGAGATAAGGCTGTGTAGCATAAGTGAACCTGATGCACACAGAAAGCATCTCTCTCTCTCTCACACACACACAAAATGTGCATGCACGCACGATACATGTAACCATTTCCAGACATATGTGCAGTGGCTTTCAGCCAGAGATGTATTCTGCAAGTGGCATGGCAGAAAACGCTGCGAGCCTGCATGGGCAAGTCATATTGTGCCATCGCATCTCTTTACCAGTGTGTGTGTGCGTGCGTGCATGCGTGTGTGTGTGTGTGCAAACCCTGACAAAGACCGGCCCACTAGTCGAAAACCGTTGGAAATAAAATTAAGACAACCGCTAAATTTTGTCTCATCTCTTCCCAAGTACATTTGGCCCATTGGAAAAACTTCTTCAGATATATATATTTATACATATATCTTGTAACATGAACCTTGAGAAAAACACCTTAATCTCAAGTGAGCCTCCACAAAATGCAGTTGCTGCACAACTTTGTAATGAAAAAATGAAATGTGTGAATACAAGAGGCTATGGCTCAATACGAAAGCAGGCAAGACTCTTTATTCTAATAATGGTGCATATATTTACAGAATCGTCGAGATAGTGTACAAAAAAAAACATAATTGCACCCTGAATATCAGTGAGAACGTGGCATGAATGCAGCAGACACGGCGCTAGTTGCCAAACCGTGGCCTCCCCAGATTACAAACCACTCTGCTATTTAGTCTATATGTCTCTACTTAAATTTTGGCCACAGAAATACATCAGGAGCAACAGCTAGAAATTACAGTGCAAAAGAATGTTGCAGAAAGCAGTTTATTGGAAATATTGGGCGACTGCATTTAAGCTGAGAAAGGTGTCTATATAGCTACATTATGCGATTTTATGGTCGCAAGCTCTCATTGAATTCCAAGCAGTCTGTACAAACTTGTACAGAGGTTATAAGAGGTAAACAAGGCACTCTACATTAAAACCGCCTCCTTAAGTCCTGAAGTCACATACTTTTATTGACATATCTGAATGGCTGTGAAAATGTAATCACTGAAAAAAAAAATGAATACAAGCCTATATTGCTGTCTTCTACTTCTGTTCAAGGATTGGACAGACTATAAGGGATTCCACAACGTAAAAGCTTTTGCCAAAATATTTGGGGCCAAATTTGCAGTTATGACCAGAATTATAACTCATTGGCAGATTGGCTGAAAAATCCTGCTTAATGAAGTAACTTTGCTTTTTCTTGCGCGTGGATAGAGGCGCGACAGTATGCATGATGATGAAAGGCTACCAAACTTGGTTACCTACTGAGACGTTCAGAAGGATGACAATGATAAAGACATACCTTATCGGGATTTTCAACCGGTGCATCTTGCTCAGGAGAAAGGGTAGCCTGAGCGTCCTGGCAAGAAAAAAGGGCCCGATATAAGGAAATGTCTCTAGGGAAATAAACATACAGACGACGGCACTACATCGAGTCGGAGAAGGCGCACACCAAGAGCAAACAGAGCAGGGTGTTTACAAAAAAAAAAAAAAAGACACTCACCTGCGAGTCTTCTTCGGTGTTCATGCTTTCTTCCTGTTCTGGAGTCACCGCCTAGAAGCAAATGCACCGGCGTAAACATACAACACTTGCAAGCACCTGGCTAATCGGAAAGGCAAGGTTCCGTTTGTCGTTGCATAAGTTGTTGCCAGACTTGGGAAATTAGTGTTGCCAGACTGCCACCAACTTTGACAAAAGATTTGCCTCTGTAGTGTATTTTCCGTGAGAGCTTAGCGTCGTCCGCTGTGCATTTTGCGAGGGCGTGTGCGACGTTGGCCGTTAACTAAAACGGCCAACGTCGCGAACGCACTCGCCAAATGCACCACGGACGACACAAAGTCCTCACGAGTGGGCCACAACTTCAGGGTCAAATTTCTGTCACATTCAGCGGCAGTCTGGCAACAACCACACCTAAATCTGGCAACTGACTTATGCAACACCAAACAAAACTTTGATAAACATGATGGCTCGTGGTTTCGTTACACCAGCAGTAGCTCCTTTGAACATGAAAACGTTCAACTGTGCAGCTCAACATTACCGTGAGTTGTACTTACATTTTCCACTTCTATTGCGGCCTGAAGCCTTTTCACGAGGTCGGCCTTTAGCCCTGCGATCAAGGCGAAAGACGGCGAGTGAGCATCTAAACAACCACTGAATGTGGACGCGCTAGCGCTAAAATGTTATCCGAGAAGGAACGTACAGTTGCTGATTACACAAAAAATAATGATTTACATTAAACAACATACTTTCTAGCACTTCGTGAAGTCAGTACCGCTAAAGATCGTACATCGCAAGTGCTTGCAAACTCCAAGCGATACAACCGGCCGGCGCGTGCTTCACAAAACCGTCGCCGTGAAACGGCCTCCGAGCGCATGGGATAACCAATATCTGCGTCTCAAATCAAAGAAGGCTGTAATCTATTATCTGTAGCACTACCTGATGTAGATAATCCTCGCTCTGATAGCTTCTCCTTTAAATCAACAACGCGCAACTTGGAAAGATCGCCACCGCTGTGGGACGCCATTTTGGCAAACTGATGTTTATGGTTATGGGCAAGGTTGCCAAGTACTCAAAGGGCGACCCGCCAAATCAGACCTCATTAGTAACCCACAAGTAGCAAAAAATAGCCCAAAGTTACAAAAAAAACAAATTAGAGGCACAACTATGTACTTATTCTTTTTATAAGATAGAGTTTATAAATAAACAAAATGAAGAAACAAAGAAACATTTACTAATAGAAGCCAGATAAAAACAAGAAAGACACTTTGTGGAAAGTTACCCATATGACATGCTTGTCTCATGCTGTTACTCAATGCAAGGGCGAATGTGACGCAGATACGAGAAATGAAAGTGAAATTCCTCTTTGCTTGCTATAGTATTTGTATTTTGTTGTTCCTCTTTGCAGGTGATTATTAGTCTTCCTTGAAGTGAGGCCACAATCTGATGTTCATAGCCAAATGAAACAGAGACGAAGGAGTTGTACGGTGGAGACGAATAGCTGGTTTATCACTAAAGCGAATTACTAGAGCTAAATGACGCAGTCACATTCAACGCTTATGTCGGATCTTACATCAAGCGAAACAAAAGTAAAACGATAAGTTTAATGTATGCGTCAAGTTTTGTGATGGCAAGCATATCGAAAACAATTCGCATGTGCTTTGCGTTACACTTTCTTTTCAGTCCACAAACTTATCTACCGTGAGAATGAACGGCTCAGCAGCCTTGCCAAATCAGCTGGGGAAGCTTCGCTTCGAAAGAAAAATGAATTCATTATCACTGACAGGCGAAACTGTCGGTAGAAGGCTGCTGATACCTAAATAAGGTGTGAAGTTACCGGGACACGATAATGGAAAGAGACAATACTATACACGTAAACACTTGATTCGCAATGATCTTGAGCCACAACAACCAATCAGGAGGATAAAAAGCACTGGAAAACAAGAGTTTGAAGTCAAGACAGGCAGCAACCCAAAAGTAGCCAAATAGCGAACAATCAAAAATTCCGCCAACTCCACAAAAATGTAGCCCAATGTGGCTATTTATAGCCCAACCTGGCAATCCTGCTTATGTACTGGCGAGAACTGGCATAACAAGCATAAAAAAAAACAGACGCAAAAGTAGCGCCGCAAGATAGAAATAATAAATTGTCATTTGACGTTGCAGTTAAAAAAACTGCGGCAACATCACGCTAATCAAGCATAAATACGCGGAAATTGGGGACTTGTAAGACACGCATCCTATCGTGCTTGATGAGGAACAACAAACACAAATACAACAGAAATACACTGAAGCGAACTGCTTAGCTTAATCTTACACTCGTGGGAAGCAAGGTGAATCGGTTCACTAGCAGAGCGCGGAGTTGTCACTTTCTAGATAGCTCTCCCGTACACACACTCTTCAATTGGAGCGCCGGCCGTCCCTCAGCACATTTTTCGTCACACAGCAGATCGCCGCTATTTGCCACCTGACATAAACCGAGAGTGGCGTTTTTATTATATGGGCTGCCTGCCACGGGATGCTGGGAGCCGGACACGGTAGCAACACAAGCGAGCACCGCTATCACAACGGCAGAATAAGCGATCGCGCGACAGATCCATGTGAAACTCCGCTCATTCTGGACGGATACGGAAAATTCGTGCGGTGATCTATTCATGAGGCCAAACTTCGAAACTGGGGCTCATCTATTCATGAGGCCAAACTTCGAAACTGGGGCTTATCTATTCATGAGGCAATATAAACTTCGAAACTGGGGCTAATCTATGAATACTTTATAGAAAGGCGGCTCAGCACGCCTTCAATTCCACGTGAAGGGGCACTAAACTATACAAAGTGTTCACGTGACGTCACAGACAGGTTCTAGGCGTTGAGTACCCAAGCACGGCGGTCACCATTTATCTGACTGAAGAAGCTCGGCGCAGGAGAGGACGCGTTCTTTTGTGCTCCACCCGCTTTCTTCTGTTCACCAACAACGCCAAGGGTGACACAAAGGAACATGATCGGACAGCACTAATCTGACGTCACACTTTCTTGCTCCGCGCGTTCGAGAAAGAGTACAAGTGGCGTCTCAACCAGCTGGTAGCCAGACATAGTGGCCACGGTGACGTCAACGCACACTATGTAATTCATCCTGTGGTGCATGCTGATGCGGCCAAGGATGTTATACTGACCCCCGTATTCAGAAACGCTCCTTGACTCGACTTCCACCCTTCACTTGACAAAGTTGAGCACTGCGTCATCGCTCAGCTGAAAATGATGCTGCGCTACTCAAGAATCGCAGCAGACTATTGCTGATATGCAGTGACTTGCCGTGCCTAGAGATGGCGCTCCTATCTGCTTTCTCAAGTGAAGGCGAAGCGTCGAGTGAAGGGAGGTTCTAGAATACGGAGGTAAAACTTGGTACGGTCACTGTAGGGAGCGATAACGGAAAAGCGCACGGAAGCCATACATTCGGAGCTGCTATCGGGGCTGTAGAATAGCGACAACTGCGATGTCGACTGATAGCAATCAGATGGCAGATTTGTGTGGCCGCTCCACGTCACAGACCTATGTCCGCCGCGGAGCCCTCAACAGTAACGGCCAGGAATAATCGATCAAGTTTTTTTAACCGATTAACGACTTAAATTTCATCAGCTAATCTCGTGTCGATGAGGAGCATTTAGTCGATTAATCGGTATTTCAGGCGGGTGCCTTCAGAATTATAGAACGAAATTTCATTGTTTGGCAGGCGCAACAACTATATGAGTGACTAAGGATAACGTGAAAATATTCTCGAAGCAAGAAGTCTCGTCTCGCATTTTTCAGCGCTATTTTAGCCACACGTTTTAAATTGAATCTAGAAGCGGGGCGAAAATAACTATGATTTGTTATGTGGTGCAGAATGAGACGTCTAAATTTCTGCAATCACACAAATCATTCCGAAATTCTTTTGCACGCACTAATTATACTATGTCGGCACAAAGGTTACGTGGCTGCAAATCCGACCCTGTTGCGCCGCACCAGTGAAGCAAACTCTTATCGGCAAAACACATTTATGAGAGCACGTACTATACGGTTCGGGTTTTCACAGCGAAAAGGGGCGTAGGCAGATTTTTTTTTTTTGTGCGCGTGTGTGTAAAGGGGTGGGATAGCGGTCTCGTCCTTCTATCTTACAAATATTAAAAATTCCTAGAGCGGGTGCTATAGCCAATGACAAGCTAATGTTTCTTAAAAAAAAAATGAAGGCTTACAAGACGTACAGCATTAAATGAAGACGACAAGTCTGCTTCTCGAAATGTCGCTTCCGACACATATCCATTGTTTACAAACCTGTCATCGCAAGCTTCCATGTTCCCCTGACTGCTGCTCTTTTTTTTTAGGGGTGGGGGGATATCTTAGAGACAGTTCAACTCTATCAATTGAAATCCTAAGAGACAGGCACTCATTGCGTCCTTCCCCCTACACCTAACACCGCTTCAAACCGAGGACAGTGCAGCCGACAAGAGCAAGTCGCGTCACAATCAGCTTCCGCGGTGCAGACATCGGGGCGAAGAAGTCGGCCGCTTACACGCACGAAATTTGCACACACCGGCGTATCCTGACGCGGTCGGCGGAATAGTGTGTTACGCAGACACAAACTGCGTGTTACAGCAAAGTAAGCGGTACTCCCCATCTAAACAAAGCAACTTCGCTTAGGAAGAACGCCCAAGGCACACACACACGTAGTTCACAGACACACACACACACACACCCGCAGTTGCCAAAGTAACACATAATGAACCGCGCGTTGCCACGCATTCGCGAGCTCGGCGTCGGAGATCGAGCCTGCACTAACGACTGCAGCTCGCGTCGGTAAAGTCAAATATTAATCGCGAGCCTACAAACCAGATGAACGAGTAATGGTATACTCACGCGTCGCGGGGTTTGTGTCCTACGTGGATCTCGTACCGTCGACAAGCCTTCACAGATTACAATGGTTCCACTGAACTCACTCGATCGGCTCGTGCCACGGGCAGGCGTCGGGAGGAAAAAAAAAAAAAAAAAGTGCTCGTGTGATCTTTCGCGCGCGTTTTCCCACGTTCTGCCCCGGCTATGCGCAGCTGCGTAGAAATATCCACGTGTCGCGCATGCGAAACTGCGGGCCGTGAAGAAAAAAAAAAAAGAGGCGAGCGCGAGCTCGCAGGCAGGTGCAGCAGCTCGAATGTCTTTGCGTGAGCCTCGTACAATTACATATCCGCCGTCGCATAGCATCGCGCTGTTCGAACAAGATCAAGTTCACCGAGAAGGCGCTGGTGTCGATGATTTATGGCTACGGCGCTATGTACTTCGCGCCGATCACTCGTTGACGGGCTTTAACGTATTTGGCTCGCTTTGTGACGTTTTCTACGCTATACACATGCAGCAAAGCTTTCTTTTCACCACCATCAAAATAAGAAAGAAGGAAAGAATAAAATAAAAGAAAGAAAGAAAAGACAGAAAAAAAGAAAGAAAACTTATTCTTTAGTTAACGCTGCAGATAGTACAAGCAGAAGCGAGCTTAAGCGTTACCAAAAATTATTTTTTTTCGGGAAAGGGGCATGCCACAATTTGAATGTACAAATTTATTAGGGCAACACTAAATGTTTATATGACACTCATTCTTATTGCACTGCTTGGAAATCTTAAGAGTACATTACCTGTGCGGAAACGCAGGCAATCCATTCGGTTGGGATTTATCTTGTCTGGAAATCCGGAGAACACCCGTGGGGCTGCGCTGAAATGTAACATTATGTCAGTGCAGTCGGTATTTTTTTTTTTTTGCCTCTGTTAATAAGTTGTATAACATCGGCTAACTGAATACTCTTAGTTGTTTTATTCGATATCTGCTGTTTTCCCAAGACTCATTGATTTTATGCCTATGGCCTTCATATTCATTGTACGTTACGCGCTCATTAATTGACATCTCTTTTTTTGTTTTTCTTGTAGTTTATGCTTCACACGTTGAAACTGGAAATATTCGATGTTTGTAAATGCGCGCCCCCGATTGATCGTGAATATCATTGTTGGAAATGAGTTGAGAATGTTCACCCTATGCTCGTCAGCCTAGCCCTGTTCTTTTTCTTTATTCAATATTGACCTCGCATTGCCCTTGGGCATTACAAACATACTTGTTCTTAAGACAGCTTGTTCCACTCCGCTATCCCTTTCAGAAAATCTGGATTAATTGATATGTGGGGTTCAATGTTTGAAAACCACCGTACCATTACGAGAGACGCCGTAGTGGAGGGCTCCAGAAATTTCGACCCCCTGGGGCTGTTTAACGTGCACCGAAATCTACGCACACGGGCCAACAGCATTTTCGCCTCCAGCTAAAAAAACGCAGCCGCCGCAGCCGGGATTCGATCCAGCGACCTGCGGGTTAGCAGTCGAGTGCCATAACCGTTAGATTACCGCGACGGGGCACGCGAGCATTCCCACGTGTCTACTTGGCCTTGTATACATACCCCGTATTCACAAACGCTCCTCGACTCGGCTTCCACCCTTCACTTGACAGAGTTGAGCACAGCGCCACCGTTCGGCTGAAGATGACGCTGCGCTACTCAAGAATCGCAGCAGATTATCGCTGATATGCAGTGACTTACCGTGCCTAGAGACAGCGCTCCCATTGGCTTTCCGAAGTGAAGGCGAAGGGACGTTTTAGCATACAGGGGTTAGTCTTCCCAAGATCGCCATTTTTTTATTTTTTTCTAGCGGCCGTGGTCTGTCATTGCTCACGCAGGTGTCGCGCTGCTAATCTAGAGGGCGCAGCTTCGGTTCCGGGCCAAGTTGTGACGAGGACGAAATGCAGACACCCATGTGCGTAGATTCAGGCGCCCGTTAAAGAGCACCTGGTGGTAGAAAATCCAAAGCGTTCCACTTCGGTGCATCTCATAGTTGCTAAGGTTAAAGCTAGGGCGAGTTGGTTCACACACATATTAAAAACCCAGCGCGGCCCCGCCGTGGTGGTTTAGTGGCTAAGGTACTCGGCTGCTGACCGCGCAGGTCGCGGGATCGAATCCCGTCTGCGGCGGCTGCATTTCCGATGGAGGAGGAAATGTTTTAGGCCCGTGTGCTCAGATTTGGGTGCACGTTAAAGAACCCCAGGTGGTCGAAATTTCTGAAGCCCTCCACTACGGCGTCTCTCATAATCATATGGTAGTTTTGGGATGTGAAACCCGGCATAACAATTAAAAACCCAGCGCAAAAAAATCGCCCCGTATCTGCATGTTAATCTGCAAATGTCGTCGAAAGACGATAGTCTTGCGTGTGGAGAGAGCGAACAAAACATTTATTTGGTGTTTTGCTCAAGAAAATTGATGAATGGTGTTCTGGATGGTGCTGTGTAGAGTGCCTCGAGCGTGCAGCGGAGGCGAACGAGCGCATCAAGTCACGTCACACATGAGACATGAGCGTTATCTGGCAGTTTTTTTGGAAAACGATGCGCGTGGCTCTTAGACGGGCGTGCGCGCCCGTCTCAGAGGTGATAATGTGCAGAACGCAGGGCGACGGGTAGGTGCCAGCACCGTGTCGTCTCAGCAAAGCTTTGGAAACACTCGCCTTTTTGTGCAAGCGTTGCATGGTCAGTGCAGCGTGATAAACGCTACGGTCCTTAGAATTACTTATGTATGCCTTTTCTAGCAAAATACGCACATGCAGAATATATACGTGTTCTTATGGTGCCTCAGGTATGCGCAATAATTGCCTTTTAATTGACAGTCGCTCAAGTATGAACGCTCAATCTTGAGCAACATTGGTGGGTGCTGCGGATGGGGTCGGCCGTTTGGAATATCGACTGGTGCCGTTTAAAATACCCGGTACCGTTAAAGGGGACAAACAGACAAATGTACAGACAGACAGACAGACAGACAGACATTTTTGCGTCGAAGGTCCCCAAAAAAAGGCCATCGTCTTTAAAAACGGCAGGAAAGAAAGGAGGAGACAAGACAGGGCGCTCTGTCCGGTCTGTTCCTTTCTTTCTTGCCGTTTTTTTTTGCGCTGGGTTTTTAATAATTATTATCTCATAATTACAGCGTGGTTTTGCGACGTAAGACACGAATTTTTATTATAGCATTGCATAATTACTGCCCCCCTGGGGTTTTTTAACGTGCACCGAAATCCCCGAAATACAGCATTTTCGCCTCCATCGAAAATGCAGCCGCCGCAGCAGGCATTTGATCCCGCGACGTTGAAGTGTAATGACAGTACTGAGGCGTTGTATTTGACTTCTGATAGTTATTATGCATGATCCGAATAGTAATTAACGGCATATAATTAAGGTATAGTTTACCTAAGCTGACTTTATGATGTTTCAGATATAGGCAGATGCGTGATCGCTAACCACTGGTGTGCATGATGAAGCGATGTATTGAACCCATAAATGACACTTCTGTCATCATTTCTGGAGGGACTTTAACATTTTGATTCCCCTCTTTCGTAATAGTCCGAAGGTGTCAAAAATGTTTCAAATAAAAGCCCGCCTGGTAATGGGGACGTGCTTGCAACATTTTCAACAGCTTAGGTTCATTGAAAAATGTTGGATGACAAGTTTATATGACAAGTGAAAATGACGAATCACATGTTATTAGTGCGCAGGATAACGAATGATCTCCAGTACGCCTATATAGGATACACCATTTCATCATGCACACCAGTGGTATGAGATCATGCATCGGCCTATAACTAAAACATTATAAATGCAGCTTAGGTAAAGGAGGAGGAGGAGGAGGTGGTGGTGGTCGGCTCCTTTGCAACGGGAGTACACACTCTGTGTCCTGGCCTTTTAACGCATTGTCCAAAGTTTGAAGCGCCCTCTAGGCAACACATTTTCTTTTTTGCGAAGTATAACGTCCCAGTGACTACTACTCACATTGATATATGCCTGCACGCTTTTTTTTTTCAGCGTGATCGAATATGGTCGAAAATTGATGGGAACACTCCATATGGAACGACCTGCATTTATATATAGCAAGTCCTCGACGTGATTGCTGTTGCTGATGAGCTCGATGTCGTGTGCAAACCTAACCTGCTAAGCTATTCTCCTTTCCTCTTTATTCATATTTCGAAGTGGTTCTTGAAAGAGAAATGAAGAGAAAAGTGAGCCCCGTTATTGTCTGCTTCATGAGCGACACCGCCACAGTAGCTCACAGGGGATGGGGGTGAGGAGGGATAAAAGGATAGGAGTAAAGATGTGGGAAAGCCGAAGAAGGAGAAGAGAAGAAGAGAGGTGTGGTGGTAAGCCACAGCGAGCGAGGACAAACCGAGGGGATAGAAGAGATAGGAAAGATGGAGCACGGTCACTGGAGTCCGAGGACGGGGCGCACCTGCGAGAGCTCCTTTCGGCGTCGGTGGATGGCGTAGAACAAGTCCAGTAAGTCAGAGCTGCACTGTCGTCGGAGGTGGAAGGTCGTCGGCGGCAGGAGATGACGTAGGGCGAGTCCAGTCGGCCAGAGCCACGATGACGCGGGAGATCGCAAGCGCGCGGAGCGCGCGAGCGCACGACCGATCGGCCCGAAATCCAGCAAGCGAGTCCATTCATATTTCTTTCCAAGCTTCTAACCTAGCCATAAAGATACTTATAGGCATGCGGTGAATAATAATAGAGATATTGCATCGCCTTGCCGGATACCCTTGATTGCTTGCTTGCTTGCTTGCTTGTTCCTATACGCTTTGGTTCATACCCACTACGGGGCATCGGCCATTAAACCGGCGGTTATATTTGTTTGTTTGTTGCCTGTACGTACTGGCACATAGCCACTCTGGGGGATTGGCCATGAAGTATAGTAGTAGCCTATATGTGATATACTGATTGAGAGCCTATAGTTAAAAGAACAAAACTAATGAAGTCATAAAAATAATAATAAAATCATAATACTAAACTAAAAAATAAAATAAAGATGAAATAAATAGAGAAAATAAGAGCTTATACTATATTAGAAGACTGAAATTTTGAGTAGACCAGACAGTCGAGTTTATCTCACCCGATCGAAATCGAATGAATGTGAGACCTATACATTCAAATTACCACAAGTATTCGTCAAAAATATATTCAAGCAGGCAATATAATGGCATGCGCTTAGATTCTTGAATAAAATTGCATATGACATCGAATACGTTTCTGTGGCAATGTCCCAAGCCAGAGGCACCGAAACTAAGAACATTATCTGCAGTTAAATTTAAGCCTACTGTCTACTATATTGATCGGAATCTCTTCCCGAGGAGGATCAGAGTATAGTTGCAAGATGTCTGTGTACGTATATTGGCTACGGTGTTCACGTATGATTCGTTGTCGATGCAATGCATCCGGAGCGTTTTCGTAATCTACGAGTGTCATATGAAAGTTGAATTTTTTATTTGGCGGATTTCTTTATTATTTGATGGACCACATAAGGTGACCAATTGAAACCACCGTTGTTGTCGTTGTTGTCGTTGTTGTTGTCGTTGTTGTTGTCGTTGTTGTCGTTGTTGTTGTCGTTGTCGTTGTCGTTGTTGTTGTCGTTGTTGTCGTTGTGTTGTTGTCGTCGTTGTTGTCGTTGTTGTTGTTGTCGTTGTTGTTGTCGTTGTGTTGTCGTTGTCGTTGTTGTCGTTGTTGTTGTTGTCGTCGTTCTTGTTGTTGTCGTCGTTGTCGTTGTTGTTGTTGTTGTTGTTGTCGTTGTTGTTGTTGTTGTTTGTGGTATTTACTTCCCAAAACCATGATGTAGGTATGATGGACGCTGCAACTCTGGGACACTGTAGAGGAGAGCTCCGGAAATTTCGACCACCTGGTGTTCTTGAACGTGCTCTGACGAGGCACATGATTGATATGTGGGGTTTAACGTCCCAAAACCACCATATGATTATGAGAGACGCCGTAGTGGAGGGCTCCGGAAATTTCGACCACCTGGGGTTCTTTAACGTGCACCTCAAATCTGAGCACACGGGTTCTACAACATTTCCGCCACCATCGGAAATGCAGCTGCCGTAGCCGGGATTTGAACCCGCGACCTGCGGGTCAGCAGCCGAGTACCTTAGCCACTAGACCACCGCGGCGGGGCTCTGACGAGGCACCGTACACAGGCCTCAGCCATTTTGACTCCATCGAAATTCGACTGCCTGCAGCCGAGATGGAACCCGCGACTTGCAGGTACCCTGCTCGACAATACCTCCGTGAAAATTTTCTACAATGCCGACAAGAAGGCTGGTCGGTTAGTAGGATTCTCCAAGTCCCATATTCATAAACCGACCTTGGCCTTACGTGACGTTTTTCTCAAGCCCCCGTACTCTCTATGCACGTTATAAAGGCACAGAAATGACAACAGGGTAAAAGAGAACAATATCGGTTCATTTATACTTACCTAATTTGTTCATTAAGAGCAATACAGGATTAAAACCGATAGAATACAGGCTAAAGTCTTCGATGTCTCCTTCTGTGTGTGTGTGTGTATTAGTAACATTGACGTTGTTCAAACTCGATGCGGTATACGTTTTTTCTTGAGGCATAAAGCGTAGTATCACAATCGAGATTCTTAAATTTAAAATCTACACCATATTCGATCAAATCGGCCATCATGCTTTTTTTTTCTCCAGTTACTTCTCCGTGGAATATGTCCTGTTGAACCTTCCTAACCTCATGAATGGTTACAATGAGAGCTTGAACGCCATGTTCGACTCTGCTTTTGCTCAAGTATTGTGTTCTTAGGCTGGACAGTTTTACTGCCATCAATCGTACCTTTCATATGCCGTTAACATTGTCATTATCTGTCCTCATTTTTAACGACATTGTTTTATATGCCTTCAATTGACAACTCAGTGAATTAAATCTTATCTTTGGATGCAGTTAACTTCGTATGTTTTCAATTCCAGCACCTTGTGGCTTCAGAGAGCTTTATTATTACTTTCTGGTCTTTGTGCTTTGCCTGCTATTCCGACATATGCTTCAGAAATTATTTCAGTTAGCTTCGTTAATATTCTATACGTTTTATTTCCTTATTGTTCTAAAGCATTGTACTCGTGTAATACAAATTAGTTTTTTTTTCACCCCGATTACACCCCCAAGTTGCCCTGTTTGGTGATTTTTGTTCTTACTCACTTCACTTTTTTTCGTCCTTCCTGTGTAACCAAACACATCAATTGGCCGTTTCAAGGAGCACGTAGTTCTCAATTCTTTCATTATTTAAGGGGTATAATGCCATATAGATTTTTTTCTGTATGCCGCAACACTGCATACTGAAGAATGTAATTAAACTACGGAAAGAAAGAGACGCTGGTTGCAAAACATATCTTATTTATTTCACAACAAAAACATAACAATCAGCTCTACATTACACGGGGTGCTTTCTTGAATCGACCGCATGATCCACGCGTGAAACTAGAAGCAAGAAACACAAATCGCAAATAAAGTTCCGAGCTTGGTTTCATCAGCTGTTGAGAGAGAAAGAGAGAGGCAGAAAAAGAGAAAGATGGCTGATCAATTTGAAAGGAAAAGAAAAAAAAAGAAAAGGTCTGCATCACTGCAAAATCGCTACACCCACCTGGACTTCTTGGCGGTCTGGATGACCGCGAAGAAGATGCCACCGACGAACTGGCGGACGACTGTGGCGCTTAGGATGTGTCCGCTGCCGTTGACGACTCCAATGTTCACTTGTATGCGGTAGGTGGTGCTGCTCTTCAGGGTGATCTGAAATGTGCGGCACGAAACGAATGTCTGGCAGGGTTTCAACTTTGAGCCTGTTGGCGAATCATCTTGATGGGGAGCGATGCGCACAAAAGACTGGACACAAGAAGGAGCACAGATATAGGCAGACGAAGCCCAAACTAACAACAGTATATCAGCGAGAAGTGTGACCTTACTTATACCAGCGGCTAATCCAAGCCAGCATGAAACTAAGACGCACGTGTCTTGCCAGTCAGAGATGCAAGTTCTTTGGCTGCCAAAGAGAGCTGTTAGCGATAAAGAGTTGTCAGTTCTGAGCTTCGTCTGTCTATCTATTTTCCTTATTGCGACCCTTCTTTTGAGCGCATCACTCCGCATCAACGTACGAAACGCTTTTCAATTCAAGCGGAGGGAAAGAGGGAATTGTGAGCGTGGCGTGCGATGACTTACGGGCGGTGGGTGGCGTATGATTCCATCGTTGGCGAACAGCTTCAGCCGAGCGAAGGAGACCACCTTGCCGTTCCAGAAGGAGCCCGGACGGGGAGATTCCGGATGGGCGAACTGGCCAGCTGCACGACGCAAGACACGTACCACCGCGCTTTCAGAAGCGGCTCCGGTGACGGACAGGCGCCGGCTTAGTATATGTGGGAGCTGGCACTGACCGCATGCGCCCCCGTGCAACTCCGTGAAGGTGAGCCAGATCGTATACTGCAAGTCGTCCATCAAGTTGGTGAGGCGGAACGAAGGCGCTGGCTGAATGAACCTGCACAGGCGGAAGGGATATTTTTTAATAGAAGAACACCGTGGTTGCCGTCGCACTATATATATGAGGCATTAGCGGCTATCCGTGCATACACGTTCATTCTATCCCTTTGTACCCCCCTCCAGTTCTTTGTATCCCTTTATTTCTTTCTCTCCGTAGCCTTTGAGTCTTCATCATCCTCTGATATCCGATCCGCTGTTCGTGTGTTAGCTACTCGAGCTAAACGTTACAGCGACCATTACTAATTTCTTAACCTTCTCCCAAACTCTCTCTCACCACTAGGTGAGAGAGAGAGAGCCCCTTCATCAGTCGCACATCATCGACAAGGTTCTCCACAAGACACCTTGACCATAAGTGAACTACCGAACCAGCACCAGCAGTACACATCGACGAGCATCATGACGGCATCATGACGGCATCATTGACTGACCTTCCCATCCCTAAGTACACCGGAGCAGCGGACGATGGACCTGTACAGGAATGGTTCGACCTGTTCGAGCTCCACGCTACCGCTGCATCATGGTCGGAACGGGAGATGCTCGCCAACTTTACCGACAACGTCGGAGAGTTTTCGCAGCCGGTCACTCACGGTTCCTTTTGGGCTTCTACCAACCATCGCTACCTTCTTACGTTATATATATATACAGCTCAGTGTGTGCGTCTCTTCACTGCTGCTTTTTTTTTCAAGCGCTGCTAGTTTTGTTTTGTTTTTCTTTGTTGGCTCTATATAGAGACCGGTCCCACCATGGTGGTCTAGTCGGTATAGTCGGCTGCTGACCCGCAGGTTGCGGGATCGAATACCGGCTGCGGCGGCTGCATCTTCGATGGAGGCGAAAATGCTGCGTGTAGGCCGTGTGCTCAGATTTAGGTGCCCGTCAAAGCACCCCGGGAGGTCGAAATTTCAGGAGCCCTCCACTACAGCGTCTCTCATAATCATACGGTGGTTTTGGGACGTTAAACCTCACATATGAATCAATGAATAAATAGAGAGGCTCGTGAATCTGCGCTAACACACACACACACACCGCACCTTTATGTTATGCAGGACGATAAGTCCTGACCTTGCGACGTTTTACTCAGTGCTAACCAGAACCGACCGCAAGGCCGCGGGATCGAATCCCGACAGCGGCGTCCGCATCTTCCATGAAGGTGAAAATTTTTCAGGCTCGTGTGTTTAGATTCAGGTGCACGTTAAAGAACAATAGTTGGCCGAAATTTCCGCACTACTCCCCTGTGGCGTCCTTCGTAATCATATCGAGCTTTGGGATCTTTCGTATTAAAGGAGAACCAATAGGCAAATTAGTATTGTGCTAAGACGTATTGGTGGACCCGGTGCGTAATCATGGTAGCATATACATCGAAACGAAACAGCCATCTATTGTGCAGGCAAGTAAGAGTTGCACAAGGTGATTTTTTTTACTCACGCGCCTCTTCATTTCGGTGATTAATATCTGAAACTACGTGTTTTGTCGTGTTCTTTAAAAAAATTGGTACGCCGTAAACTGTCACGTGCGGTAAAGTTTATCCGCCTCGTTGTAGAGTTCATTTGCGAAGACGACGAAGGTTCGACATGAAAAAATATCTGTCTAAATAAAATACACCCTGTATATATAGGGTGACCACTGACCACCAAGCCGCGCGATTGCGATCAAACGCGTCTCAAGAGACTCGCCTTCAAGAGCGGGCCGCCCACGTGAGTCTTTTTCGCGACAGCACCACATGAACTCGCGGAACTTTTGTTGGCAATAAAACGAAGGCCACCCCCTCCAGAGCCAAGTCGCGCATATATCACCGCTAATTAATGTAGCCCGAAACTGAGTCGACCTTTTCTGAGTTAGCTGTAGCTCTTTACATGTATAGCTCTTTAAGACAACGCAGTGCACGCCAGTGAACTACTTGTGCCCGTTTCACTTCATAGGTTGTCACTTTTCGTTTTTGAACGCTTGATCAAGTCTCGCCTTTCGCCATTGCCTAAAACGCTGAACGACGTCTTCGTCGAAATGCAACGCCGATTGCGCGCCGCCGTCAATTCCCATAGAGGTACGAGACGCGTTCAAAACCGCACTCTACTTTAAGAGGGGGTGCATGTCCAGATACTCCGCCCCCGTACCTTTCTCTTCAAAGCCAAGAAGCGTTGTCTATACAGTATGCGTGTAATTTATATATCTCTATATGTACGGCAAGACATATATACTCCTACTACGCGCCTGCAGGTTACCGTGAATCCGTATGGCAAGCGGCCCGTCAAATGCGAGCGCGCGGGCCGCGTCTGGCAGTTCTTTAATGTCATGCGCTGAACGTAATCGGTCCAGCAGCGAAAAATAAAATGAAACGCTGGTGCCAGCAATCATCCCGAACGCGTAACTGAAGATGCCCAGAGATAAAGAAAGTAAAGCGAAACTCGCCTGCCCTGGGTGTTCATCTGCAATTCCATCTTGGGCAGGAACTCGTGCCGGTTGACGTGCGTGACCTGAGGCACCTTGGTCATCACGATCGGCCGTTGCTGGCGATCGCCGTCACCCTTGGGAGGAAACGTGGGCCAACCGACCCAGTCGTGCACTTCGTCCGCGTGATCGCTGGGCATGTCCTTCGGACGCTCGACGATCCGCTGGACGTAAATGCCCACCTGGGTCTCGATCGCGGCCATGACGACTGCAGCGGAGCTTGACGAAACGCTGGGTGGCACGTCTTCGACGTCCACATCCTCCGAATGCGAAGCGCCGGCCTGCGTTTCGTCGTCGCTGCTCGCGCTATCGCTGCTCGAACTGCTGCTGGCGCTACTGGTGGCACCGCCGCTGCTGCTGCTATCCTCGCTACTGCTGCTCGCCGACGGCTCCGGGTAGCCGTTCAATTTACTCGTCGGGTCATCGTCATCCTTGCCGGCCTCGGGCTTAGCGCTAGCCGGCGTCGGCGCCATCAGCGAGGATTAGCGGGGAGGCGGTTCCAAAGCACGTTGGGGCGAGCGGACGTGCACGCAACTGTGCTGGATGCTGCGGCTGTGCCTCCTTTCCTATAAAAGATGCTCTGTTTCAGGGCACGATGTTGCTGGCGTTCTCTGTAAAAGCGGTGCGTACCCGCAATGAGGGGCCGGGGCAACTCAGCTTTCTGCGGACATGGCCGTCGTTTTTCTGTCTTGCGATTTCGCAGGAGGGCTAAAAAAAAAGTTGCGTCTCGATTGTTCTTGGTTATCCGCGGCTTCTTCTGGAGCAGCGTTTCAGTTGACTTCTCTGGAAGAAATCAACCACTTCCGAAATCAACGATAGGTAGGGCTGACTTTTTCGCAGAAACTGATGAAAGACAGCATAATACAAGGGCGTTGGACGAATCTGTACTTTGCGAAGCTCGCGTAATCTTTTCGGTTTTGTCTTTGCCATGTTTTAGAACTGAATTGCGGGGCCACTCCCATTCTACCAACGTGAGCGGGGCGGTGCGCGGCTTCGTGCTCTTACGTTCATCTTTATTGATAAGCACGTGCCACGCGCGCTGACCGCGTGGAGTGCGCGCACGCATTGGTTTTGGTTACTTCGGAGCATGCGCAAGCGTAGTGTTGCGGTATCTGCCTTGTATCTCATGAAATAATAATAATAATAAAAAGTCACAGCATATCTGCGGAGTGAATGATGATGAGTGGGTGAAGTGTCGGAGGGTTTTATAGGTAAACCGTGAATTGTCTGTCTGTGTCTGTCCTTCGGCCCGTCTGTCTGTCTGTCCGCACCTGCTGAGTGAGTCATTGAACTAGGCGATCACGTACGAGCTAGGAGAGACAGGCCCAGTGCCTTAGAAGCTTCGCCCCTAAAAGATGCTTGACCGTAGGCGGCCTTGTAACAAATGGGTGTACATGAGAGCAGGCAACGGTATAGTTCTGAACAGTGCCGCATGCCACAAGAATTGTGGACTATGATTGATTACACACACTAAGTTGAATCTGATCTTTCAATGTGTTATTAAATGCGAATGCATGTCTTAGTCGGGCTATGTCAGGCATCAGGCGTTGTCCGCGATACGCCCGAGCGCCGGCAGATGTTATCTATGCTCTCACTCCCTCTCCCATAGCAACAGCTGTGGGCGGGGCATGCGGTGCGAGAGAGTGTAGGAGAGGGTAGGTGCAGTGCCTCGCCACTCCTCTCGCCGTTCGCTCTCTCTCCTTCCTGAGCCCCACTTTCCTGTCCCCTTGTGCCTCACTCTCGACCGTTAGCTGGCTGGGCGCCTCTCAAGAACACCCGGAATTGTGTGCTGGAGACGCCGCTGTGAAACGCCAACGCCGAGACTGCTGTTTGTTTTGTTCATGATATCTTTTAACGGTGCACGCTAGCTAATATAGCTGGAAACGCATACCGCGTTTCTCGCGACAGAAAAGCGCGACGTGCGGCGAACGGTGCTATGGGCTGCATTGTGTTAGAAAAAAAAAATCACAACATATCCACGGAGTGAATGATGATGAGTGGGGCGAAGCGCGCGTCAGTCCGTCCGTTCGTTCTTGCTTCCTTCCGTCCGTGCGTCGGTACGTCCATGTGACCATCCATCCGTCCGTCCGCGCGTGCGTGCGTGCGTCCACGCGTCCATCCATCCTTCTGTGCGTCCGTCTGCTTGTGCATCTGTTCGTCCGTCCATCTGTCCGTCCGTCCATCTAATGAACCCTCCAAGTACCGCTATCTCGCATCTTTTCGTAATATATATTCATCATATAGAACTACCGCCGTCCAGCGGACATTCCAAGGACTAAACGAGAGGTAGTTACCTACTACTGCTACTACTATATACATACAACGCGGGCGCACGACCGTCCACAGCTTACCCTAAAAAGTAAAACATTCTTCTAACGCTGGGTTCTCACGAGTGGAACGCTGTTATGAACGATATGCGATACATTCGCATTTCCTCACGATTCCCTTCGGGGAGGTTGCGGCATTTTTTTTCACTACGATATGAATTGACGTACGCCATAGAGGAGGAAATTTCAACAAAATAATAATAATAATAATAATAAATCGCAGCATATCCATGGAGCAAATGATGATGAGTGGAGTGGGGCGAAGCGTCCATCAGTCCGTCCGCGCGTCCGTCCATGCGTCCATCCGTCCGTCCGTTCGTGTGCCCGTGTGTCTGCCTGTCCGTCCGTCACTTCGTCCATTTAGTGAACACTTTAAGTGCTGACATCTCGCATCTTTTCTTCATATGATGATTCATCATATACAAGTACCGCCATCCAGCTAAACGAGAGGTGGCACCTACTACTACTACTACTACTACTACTACTACTACTACTACTACATACATACAACGGGGGCGCATGACCCACGGCTTAAAGAGCTTCGCCCCTGAAGATTAACATCTTTGCCTGATTAGATGCGAAGCAGCAGCGTTGTGCACGGGTGGCATCACGGGTTGGCCGGCGCTAACGCGGGTCTGCGGTGAGCGCTGGAAGGTTCGTTGGAAGTGATGGCTGGACAGGTGCTTCAGCCATGCGTGAACGTTGCTCTTCTCCGCCATACCGTGACAGTACGACGCCTTCCAGACGAGCCTGCGCCTGACGTGAACGTTGATTGCCGCGTCGTCCGGTACCTTCCGCGGGAGGTTGAAGACCACCTACTGCATGTCGATCGGAACGTTGATCACCTGTGCATTGATACCGTACTGGCCGTTGCCACGCGTCAGCCGGTACGTGAACGGCAGACGCGGAGAGATGAGACGTTCTTCCACTTGGTTCAGCTCGGGAAGTTCCGGTGAGCGAGGCGGGTACCGGTACCCGCTTAAAGCTCATCGTCGGAAATTTCCCCGACCTCTGGGGGCTCGTTGCACTCGGCGCATACCGCGAACTCCGACGCGTTGACGTCCGCGCCGAACTCGCCTCGGATAACTTACGACGTTGCTTCCAGCTGCTTGCGGTTGTGGGCGGAACAGACATTGGACAGGTGGTTGTCAAACCACAGACAGGCTATAACAATTGAGAAGGCGATGACACAGGGCCTGATAAGACCATCGCGTTCTACTTTTGATGCCGAAGCTCAGGCGAACTTGGAAGTTGTTGGTTTATTTTGATATTTTACTCAAATTCAAGCACGTGTTCTCTACTGTGGTGTATCATGTGTAAAATATTAAATATTTTTTTTTCATTTCTTTCGTGCTTAAACCGCTGATAGTCGTATTACAGTGTTCTTTCGCACTTAAGCCCCTTCTAGATGCAGTGTATTCCATATTTAGGCACAGCAAAACCGTTCAGGAGCTGACAGGGTAAAACAGGATCCGTCACGCCTCAGAGCTACTGTAAAGAGTGCAAATCATCGTCACTGTCATTCTCGGTGCGCGCCTTTTCTGGTATCTCTTCATTCGGTGAGAGTGGCGTTTTTAGGGGCGAAGCTCCATATGGCCTACTGCAGAGGAGGCGCTGCTATAGGGCAATCCCTCATCCCTCCGGCGTACCAAACAGCGTCTCACTTATCACACAATAGATGGCGTTGTGTGTATGTCCTTGGAAATATAATCATTAGATGACGTTAGTGGTTTTCGTAGAGCTGAGGATTTTGTTTAGTTAACAGACAGACAGACAGACGCTTTGCCCCACTCATCACCATTCACTCCGTGGGTATGCTGCGATTTTTAAATTGTTTCAGCAGACACTCTAAGCGCAAGTTCGGCGGTGACCTTGCGCTTAGAGTGTCTGCTGTATTACTATTGTTGTGTTTATCGCAGCAACTGCGTTTGTAAATGAAACTCTGGTAAACCAAAGATGACCACCCATGCCCCACACTTACGGAAGCTCATAAGACTTAAACATGCAACAGAAATTATTACCAGAAGACTGCTTTGCATAAAACCATTTCCCACAAGGTGTGGGTTTTGCCGAATTCTTTTCCCTTGCACTGTGAAGATTTCTTTTGCTGTCCCATTCCAAAAGTTCTATCTCTGTGCCATTTTAAGCCGCAGAGGGCACTTAACATATTAAATGCTAAGCATTTATTAGCGAACTTAGGCGACTTTGAGCGTATCTATCTATCTATCCGTCCGTCCGTCCGTCCGTCCATCTGTCTGTCTAGCCGCCTACGACTTTTAGCTCTCCTAGCCGTTTCGATAATGGTATCGATATCAAACTTGGTATGGCATAACGTGAATGATGAAGAATATATTTGACTAGTCGTAACATGAAAATTATGACATGTTATGTCATGAATGTCATGATTTACATTTCATGGTCCTGCATTTCTTGCAGTGGTTTCGTTCACATGACATGTTGCAAAACTGCTATGGTATCACATGATTGCATGGTGAACACAAGCGTCAGGCCCTAATGAAAATCATGACATGGCGTGTCATGTAACAACATGACTACATGCCATGTTAATGATGCGCTCGCGGCCATTTCGCTAGCGTCACATATTCCAAATTTCGTATTACGGTACGTGATTGGATGACGAAGGTATGTGAGTGGTGCGAACATGATAATCATGAGATGCGTGTCATGTAACATGACTACATGTCACGCTCATGATGCGCTGGCGGCCGTTTCGATAGCTTCACTTATACCAAATTTGGTATTACGGGACGTGAATGAATGATGAAGATATGATACTAGTGCAAACATAATAAACATGAGATGCGTGTCATGTAACAACATGAATACATGCTACGCTCATGATGTGCTCGCGGCCGTTTCGCAAGCTTCACATAAGCAAAACTTGGTATTACGTGACGCCAATGAATGACGAAGGTATGTGACTGGTGCAAACATGATACTCATGAGATGCGTGTCATTTGAGAACATGACTACATGCCACAGTCAAGGCGCCAATACATTTCTACGTGACGCGGTGCGCGTGCTCGCCGGCGTTCATTCTGTCGCGTCACGCCGGCGTTGCCACGCCAGGCACCTGTCCTGCCATATACTCGCAGGCGCGCGCCACGCTGCGTCGCTTTGACGCATGCGCGTTTCAGCGTGTCCGGCGTCCCCCCGTCACGAAAAGAGGAAAACGCAGTGTTGTCTGGGTAACGCATCGGCACGAAATGCAGCATGTCGCATTTCGCGCCGGTTGCCGCCGGGCCGCGCCAACGGACGCTGGTCACGCCTGGCGTCAGACAATAGTGTGCTCGCGTTTTGCCAACGTTGCGTCACTGTGCCCAGCGTGCGCTCACGTCAACGCTACAATGGAGTATATTGGGCCCTTCGTGATGCACTCGCGGCCGTTTTGCTAGCTCCACATATACCAAATTTTGTGTTACGTGACGTCATTGGGTGACGAAATATATGACTGGTGCAGACATGATGATCCTGACACGCGTGTCATGCGAGAACATGACAACATACCACGCTCATAGCGTGCTCGCGGCCGTTTCGCTAGCTCCACATATACTAAATTTGGTATCGCTTGACGTGAATAGATGACGAAGGTAAACGACAATATCCAAACATGATAATCATGACACGGAAGTCATGTACGCGGCATCATTTACCTCGATCTCGTAACGTTGTGCTGATTTTAAAGTGACATATCAACATTTCTCATTCGTGCTTCGCATGTTATCGATTCTCTCTGTACGTAAGATCTGTCTTTTTTTTTCATGATGCTCTGCCCTGTGAATAAAGCGTCCTTTCCCATACCTCAACCTGTAGTCACTGCACCATCGCATCGGTTTCGGTCTAGTTGTACTGCAGGGGCGTAGTGAGGATGTCTTTCTTTTACAGGGGAAGGGGGGGGAACGAGAGTCAACCATACTTCACGCATTGTTGTGGATTTGTTTGTTTGTGTGCACCTGAACACGTGAACATTAAATTTGAGGCACTCCCCTTTCTGCGCCCCGGCTACTCCAGTGTTTTAGTTTAAAATACCATCAACATTAAAAAATTAGGTGATTCCATGAGAAAAGAGGTAGATGAGTTTATTGAACAACAAGAACATCACAAACAATTCTACATTTGGAAATCAGCGTACTTTCTTCTTGCGACTGTGTGCCAAAACTTGCGAGAGACTAGAAGGAAGAAAGGAACAGAGACACACTGCAAATAAAGCTCCGAGCTTGGTTCTATCAGCTAAATAACGTTAATAGTGGAAGAGAAGAGGTGGGGATCATTACATCGGTTTAGAAAGGCAGCGAAGGGAAAAATCAGGGAGGGGGGCTAGCATCACGAACAAGCTGGAACACCAACCTTGGCACGTTCCTGCAGGCATGGCTGACCGCGATGAAGGAATGACCGATGAAGTTGCGGAAAACCGTGCTGCTCAGAATGTGTCCGCTGTCGTTGACAGCTCCGACGTTCACTTGTACGCGGTAGGTGGAGTCGATTTTGAGGGTCACCTGTTATGATATATTTAGAAAGGAGGCCAGGCATTGCTCAGAGTGTAGTTATGGGCCTTATGGCTATAGCCTATTACGTGCAAGAGCGTAATTAGGTCAGCATTAGCTGTTTTAAATCCGGATTGCTAAACTGAATCAACTATAGCGTGTGCCGATAATTTTTGGGTGGGAGACTAAGATTCGATGGTTGCGTCTGATCTCAAGCCACGGTGTCTCGAGCACAGAAGTAGAGAATGTAAAGGTGAGCATGGCATTGTTGTATTTTCTCGAAAAAAAAAAGCAACTGTTTCATTGCAACGGTGAAGCAATGACTTCGATTGCAACAAATTGGACTGCTATTGAAGGGAGGTTTGCACGTAACTCATTTAGGATCCGATCTGACGCAACCCTATACAAAACGCTGGCTTAGGCGAATATGGTAGCTGCCAAGAGCAAAGTTGTTCTCGTGCTCTCTGTCGCGTGAATGCGAAGTAAGCGCCCAAAACGTACAAGGGTATGAGCCGTATGCTGATCTCCGTCTACATGGCACGCGCAACCGCACCCTTTTGATCAAAGTGCGCAATAGTATGCTGCCCGAGGGACGCAGCCCCGAGAAATATTCGCCGATTTCTGCTCGTTTCTCCCCTTCTTTACTTTCAGCGGATCAGAGTCTAGCAGTCCACACACCACAAGGACGTGTGGTCGGTCAAGCCTAATTTGTGGCATCGTGGGCATAGCCAAGGGGAGGATTGGGAGGGGATTCAACCCCTATTCCCCGGGAAATTTTTCGATTTTGCTTGCGTACGCATACACACAAAGGCACACGCATGAACGTACATGAATATGGTGGACCCCCTCCTCCCGAAAAATTTCTGGCCTCGCCTCTGTGTGTGTGTGGCACATATGCGCGCTAACTTATTGATCTTTTAGCTTGTGCGAATAGTAGTTTCGCTTAGGCATATACAACTTTTCCGTAAAAAAATAATGAGGGAGGTAAGGAGGCAATAAGAATCGAAGAGATTGAGAGTGTTATTGGTTCATGTGGACTGAGAATGCACTGAAGAGAGAATGTGCCGGATAACACTAACTCATTCTGTTAAACTTGGTTCATCCAAACTTTTTCATGCGATACTTTCAAGCAGCGCAAACTTAATGAGGCACTGAAAACTCACAGGTGGCCGCGGCTGCTGGCCGTATCCCTCGTCCGAAAAGAGCTTGACCTGGTCGAACGAAACCACCTTGCCGTTCCACGAGGAACCGGGACGGGGCGATTCCGGGTGACTGTATTGTCCAGCTGCGCGATGGTAAAGATGTCAGCGCCAGGGGGCCTTTTTCAGTTTCTAAGGATTTTATTTCGATGGATGCTATCAGTGTCCCCTTTATAACGGGGCGGTGACATGTGTGCCACTAAGATCGCAAAAAAAAAATTTATGTTGGCCTAATGGCTCATTACTTTCAATTAATCAATCTTATTATAGGAAAGCAAAATATAAAGTTATGTTCCATCTCTCTGCCTCTTCAGGTAGAATGACCTCATTTCCCACTATTTATGTCCTTTATATCTACTTTTCTGCCACCAATACTCTAACCGTCTCTTACTTGCTTCTATCGTGAACGTGTCCAGCTTTCCATGTTTATCCCTAAAACCAAAATTCTTATATAGACTTGCACCCACCTGTATACCTGTGTAGATATAACCACATTTAATCAGAGCATGTTCCATCGTTTTTTTTAGTTCCTGCACAACATGTGCATTGTTATTTTTCTTTATTGAACCTCGCTTTATGACTACGTGTTCTAAGGAAACCCGATCTCACTTCGAACATTAAAGCACCTACCTATTAATTATCCTAAACATCTTCCGCCTTATTTTGTTCTTGCCCTTTCGGTAGTTACTGAAAGCCGGCTTCTTTTCCATCGCTGTCATTCAACAAATCGTCTCCGCCTTTCTGACTATCCACGTAAGGCTCCTTGTTGCCATATCGCCAACATTGCCAGTCGTATATTTACTGGTGAGCTTCCTAGTTCTCTTTCTTCACTGTGTTCACGCTCTTACTGTTCAAATACCTGTACACTTTCCCTGCCCATCTACTCTCCTTCGTTTTCCTAAGCCTCTCTTCAATTCTCAATTTGCTCTGAGCTTCCCTTACTTCAAAGCCTGTCCATCCAGGTCCGAACAGTGCCTCCCGTGTAGATCACTTAAATCGAAAGGGGGGAAAGGGTCAATATCCTCCGAAGTTGTCCGCCATGCATCAGTAGACAATCTCGGAGGCCTGGTATTTTGACGATAATTTGCAAATGTCACCAATCAGTGACCCCCCAAAAAACATGCGCCACTTGGGACATCACCACTAATGCGCATTCGCGGGCTAGCCCCTGGAAAAGACCAACTCATGCTCTTTCATAAAAATATATGTGTATGGCTATACTAAAAAAGATATCTCCGATATGTTGACAAAAATACAGCACTTGTGCGGCTTGGTCGCGCAATCTGGTGGAGGCGCAGCGAAACACACACTGTGAAAGTGACCTGAGCACCCTTTCGTTGTGCGTGGTAGTTCCGTCGTTCACGTGTACAAAACACTATATGCGGTAGCGCTTTGCAATCGACTGAATGACCGTCTCATTAACAAAAAAAACGTGCCCATACAGAGTGGCAGCGGCAACGGAAACGTACACAGATTAGCTGGTATTCCATCATACTATAGAAGGGCTCTAATTTTTTTTTTACAACGGTTCTGTCCAGCTTTTCATTAAGCCGTGCAGAGTCACAAAAAATTATAATCATTACGAATGCCCTCTACCTTTATTACAATGTACCTTTATCGCATCTCGCGCCGCCTATCACCTGTAACTTTTTTAGGGGCGAAGCTTTTTAGGGCGTGGGCTGTGCGTCCCCTGTAGGCTGTATGTAGCCACCTCTAGTTTAGTTCTTGCAGTGTTCACTAGATGGCGGTACCGTCCCCTGTATGTAGCCACCTCTAGTTTAGTTCTTGCAGTGTTCACTAGATGGCGGTACCGTCTCCTGTATGTACGGTGTCCATACAAGGCCAAGAAATACCGAGGGTAAGTGAATACAAGTACCTTGGAGTATGGGTAAATGAGAGTGATAGATACATGGAGGTACAGGAAAAAGCCTCGGCAGCAAAAGGAAAGAGGAATGCGGCAATAATGAAGCACAGAGCGTTGTGGGGATACAATAGGTATGAGGTGCTTCGAGGTCTGTGGAAGGGTGTAATGGTTCCAGGGCTTACTTTTGGGAACTCAGTGGTGTGCATGAGGGCAGAGGTGCAATCGGGAATGGATGTAAATCAAAGGACTGTGGGACGCCTCGCGTTGGGTGCTCACGGGAAGACGACAAACGAGGCTGTAAAGGGCGATATGGGGTGGGCAGGTTTTGAGGCGAGGGAAGCGCAGAGCAAAATAAGGTTCGAAGAAAGGCTAAGAAATATGAAGGAGAGTAGATGGGCAGAGAAGGTGTTCCGTTATTTGTATAGGAAGAGCGTGGACACACAGTGGAGAAAAAGAACTAGAAGACTCACTAGTAAATATACGGCTGGTATTGTGAGCCATATGTCAACAAAGAGCGTTAAGGGAAAAGTCAGGGAGGCGGAGAGGATTTACTGGATGGCAGCTATGGAGAAAAAACCGGCTTTGAGTAACTACCGAAAGGGCAAAAATGAAATAAGGAGGGAGGCATTTTACGATAATTCAAGGGGAAGCGCTTTACTGTTTGAAGCGAGATCGGGTTGCCTTAGAACGCGTAGTTATAAAGCAAGATTCAGTAAAGAAGAAGAACAATGCACATGCTGCGGGAAAGATAAGGAAACGGCGGAACATGTTCTGATTGAATGTGGAGATATCCACCCAGGTGTACGTTTGGGCACGAACCTACAGGAAGCCTTGGGTTTTAGGGACAACAATGGAAAGCTGAACACACCCGCGATTGAAATAAGTAAGAGACGGTTAGAGTATTGGTGGCAGAAAATTAGAGAGAAAGGACAAAAATAAATATTGGAAAAATAAAATATGGACAGTGTGCCGTAAATGGCAGAGAACTTAAACTGAAAATTTACCTTTTTTCCATTAAGATAGAATTTATCGAAGTAGAGGCATTAGGCCAACATAAAAAAAAGGAAAAAAGTTTTTTTTATTTTTTTTTGTCGAGCCTGGTGGCATACTTGTCACCACCCCGTTATAAAGGGGACGCTCATAGCATCCATCCATCCATCCATCCATGTAGCCACCTCTCGTTTAGTTCTTGTAGTGTTTACTATATGGTGGTACTTGTAGCTGATGATGAAAAGATGCAAGATGTTATAAACTAGAAAGCGGTACTTGTAGTTGATGAAAGACGCGAGATCTTATAAAATAGGAATGATGTCACATATGGCGTGTGTCATTGGTTGAAGGCAATCGTTCGATTTAGTGCGGCGACGTACGCTAGGGGGAGCGATGTAATAAAATCGAGTGGGCAAAATGTACAGAGAATTCATCGTTTACCAGGTTCACCTCCGGAGCTTCGCCCACTCATCATCATTCACTTCGTGGATATGGCGGCACTTTTTTTTTTGTTGGATGAGTTGCTGTACATTCGTACTTGATGTACTTCCAAAGTACATATACTAAAATTGGAACGATACGGAGAAGATCAGCATGGCCCCTGCGGTTCGTAATTGATTTCAAGGCACGAAAAAACGCAATTTGAAGAGATGTGCCCTGTCCTGTGTCCCTTCATGCGAATGTACTTTTGCGTGCCTTAAAATAAATTGTGAGCTTTGTCGCTGTGCCTATTTTCTGGCGTAGAATGCTTAAGACCACGCCAATGAAGACCACGCTAAGAGAGCATTGTCAATTAAAGTCACGTTTAATAAAACATTGACAATTAGGAGCATACTAAGTAAGGGCACAATTATTTTCGGAGCCCTCCACTACAGCGTCTCTCATAGTCATGTGGTGATTTTGTGACGTTAAACACCACGTGCCAATCAATCAACGCACGAAAATTTGACTTTGCTAATTAAGGTCTTGCTCATAAAATAATCGCAATTGATATCACACGCAGTGAAACCTTGCTTATGATGAACATTATAAGAACATACCTATTAAAACCTTGCTCTTTCTTTTGGTTCCACAGCTTCGCTTTTCAAGCTAAGCACCACTAAAACGAAGCTGTCTTTTTTTTTAGTCATTACGAGTAGACCACGAGCACAAGTCACCTGCTGTGTTTGCAGAGGAAATCGATAGTGATGAGGAAGAAACTTTACGATTGCTGAGATTACTCACAAAAGACTGATGATGAAGTACTCGTTAATTAATATTCCTGTGATCATCTTGAATGGGCCATGACATGGTCACCCAACAATTTGTGATTTTCAGCGAGAACTACAAACAGGCAGTCTATTCTGCCTATGCAGTTGTAAAATGTGCCCAGTGAAAGGACATTTCAGTACGAAAGAGGCCGTAGAAATAACCGACTGCCCCGACGCGGTGGTCTAGTGGCTAAGGTACTCGGCTGCTGACCCGCAGGTCGCGAGTTCGAATCCCGACTGCGGCGGCTGCATTTCCGATGGAGGCGGAAATGTTGTAGGCCCATGTGCTCAGATTTGGGTGCACGTTAAAGAACCCCAGGTGGTCGAAATTTCCGGAGCCCTCCACTACGGCGTCTCTCATAATCATATTGTGGTTTTGGGACGTAAAACCCTACATATCAGAAGTAACTGACTGTGAATCCCGCCCACCGCCAGCAACCCCCATTATGCCATGGCACCTGTTACGTCACGTGAAGCAAGGAGTGGTGCCCTCCTTTTCTGTCGCAGTTTACTGCCACTGCGAATCGTTCAGTTTCAGGGCTGAAAAGAGAGCTCAGTTACGTCGATTTTACGCGCTACTTTCACCGAAAAAACAAAAAAGTATCGTTCGCTGGAATGCAGACGCTCGTGCAACCAGCTCCTTGTTACGTCACGACTCGCGAGTGCGTCAATGTTGCCCGACTCGCTTCGCACGTTTCCCAACACGCATGCACAGTGCAGCGTACCATTGGCGGTAGATAAATGCACTGCCTTCAAATACTGCAGCTGGGCTCTGCCGACGAGCTACAAGGCCACGATCCCGACAGATTTCCTTCAGTAAATGGTGTATCAAGCGTCCTCAACGAGCATGGGTAAATTGGCCCCATCAATGCAACAGCTGAACGAAGTGGCGAACACTACACCTATGCCCATCCAAAGAGCATCGCCCTCTCGCTTCGAGAAATTTTTGTTTGCAGTCGTAGGTGCAGCAATTGATGAAGGTTGTGTAAGCGACAATCGGAGGCCAGAGGATAATTCCAGCGGTGCTTGTCAATTTTCTTTGATCAGCTTCGGCTAAGCTCCTGCTACCGGCCCCGCCGTGGTGGTCTAGTGGCTAAGGTACTCGGCTGCTGACCCGCAGGGCGCGGGTTCGAATCCCGGCTGCGGCGGCTGCATTTCCGATGGAGGCGGAAATGTTGTAGGCCCGTGTGCTCAGATTTGGGTGCACGTTAAAGAACCCCAGGTGGTCTAAATTTCCGGAGCCCTCCACTACGGCGTCTCTCATAATCATATAGTGGTTTCGGGACGTTAAACCCCACATATCAATCAAATCAATCAAAGCTCCTGCTACCGAAAAGTTGCGGAATATCACGATTTTTGGAAGCCCCGTTGTTTGGTAGTACAAAAAGTCGGAAATAATTTGAAATGTTCATCAACAAAATTCGTCGCCGCAAGCGTGCTGGGAGGGAAGGCACGGTGACGGCTGTGTGACGTCATATTTAAAGGTCTAATGATTGATGGTGAAACTTGAATGATGGCACGCCATGCCAAATATCAATCAACGAATTAATAAATCAAGCTAATGTTTCACTAAGAACAAAATACTGGGGAAAATGGCGATTAGGGGGAAAAAGCTGCATGATTACAGCTTGACATAGCCCCAGTTGCCCATCGGGCTTAGAACAAGGTACAAAACTCAAATATAGGGTAACAAAAAAGAAAGTCCTTGGTGAAGTGGCAAGCCATCACACGTGCGTCAAAGTGTCGCTTATTATTTGCGTGTGAAGTATGGTGCGTATCTATTTTGGGGGAGGGAGGGGGGTTACAAGAAGTGAATATTTTTATTATCTGCAGCGTAGAGCTCGGGGGGCAGCTGCTGCGGCTCTTTTGTTTTTCTTTTTGCAGGGTGTATGACAGGTAAAATAGTTTTATGCGCTTATTTATATTTTGAAAACGAAAGAGCTGAGCACCATATGTCACATGCAATGAAAGTAATAAGGGTGTATTTGTGACTGCTTGCCGTATTCCCTGACCTTAATACTGTCTTGCGACGGGCTTTCATGGAAGATTTGTCACTTCTTTGACGAGGGACGTCTCCATTTCACGTGATAGAGTGGCCTAATTGCGCGCTCGCTTTGAGTGTTGCATGGCCCACGACTTTAACATTTGACGACGAATTTCACGAGTTACCTGCAATATTTCCACACACACACGCATACGCACGCGCACGCACACGCGCACACACAGACGAAGAGCGGGAGGTGTTCAAGTAAACTTTCATGCCCTATAGCTTTTTCATAAAAGCAATTGCTTTTAAAGGAGCCTTGACAGCCAGTTTTCGATCATAATCTGTTATGTGGGTTAATCCTTGAGCATTCACAAATAAACTGGTGAAATTTTAGCGCATTGGGCCGAGCACTTGACTAATATTTGAATAGTATTTACAAACACGCGAGTAGCGTCATAGTTTATTTCTCTCTCCCTTTTACACCTCACCTCCATAGCCCTCCTCAAGTGCAACTTAGCCAACCGGACATAGCCTAGTTTACCTTCCCGCCCTTCTTGTATTTCGTACCGCTCCCTCTCTCCATAACTTTGGCAGCGGTAATGCATTTCCGCCTCGACGTCGAGTTCATTTTCGAGGACGACCGATTTCCGACTATGATATCATAGCATAATTATAAAGAATCTGTCTCCCCGAAAAAAAAAATGCAGCACCTACACACCAGCGATGCGAACACTGGGTAACAGCGGAGCTGATGGCCTTTTTTTCTTCCTCCTTTCGGTCCCCCTTACCGTCACTCCCCAACCCTTACTGTACATGGCCACGCTGTGCTTTACATTGTCCTTCCTTTCTGTCTTCACCTTCACACGACCGCTCCTCACCCCCGCTTCCCTTTCCGAACCCTTGCTACACTATACATGAGTATGCTATACGCCTTACTCTCTCCTCTCCTGCTCACTTCCATCCTTCGAATAACGCGTTCGATGGTCCCACTTCCATCCTTTCTCACCCTCCGCTTTTTTCTCACCCCTTACTTTAACCCTCACATCACTCCTTATCCTCGTTTTCCTTTGCGCTCCCTTTGATATACTATATCATACATGGTTATGCTATGTTATGCGCTGCTTGGCACATACCCAATTTCTGTGACACATATACCAGCCCAGTTTTATGCTGACAATTATTTTGTCTCTTTCTCTTCTATTTTCACTCACTCTCTCTCACATCTTTATGCTCCCCCTTCCGATTCCTGCAGTGTAGGGTAGCAAACCGGGCATGTGCCTTGTTAACTTCCTTGCCTTCTCTCTTGTTGTTCTTGTCCTCCTCCATTCCAGAGTTGCCCCGCCACGGTGGTCTAGTGGCTAAGGCACTCGGCTGCTGACCCGAAGGTCGCGGGTTTGAATCCCGGCTGCAGCAGCTGCATTTCTGATGGAGGTGGTAATGTTGTAGGCCCGTGTGCTCAGATTTGGGTGCACCATAAAGAACCCCAGGTGGTAGAAATTGCCGGAGCCCTCCACTACGGCGTCTCTCATAATCATATGGTGGTTTTGGGACGTTAAACCTCACATACCGTACCATTCCAGAGTTCCGCCAAGCTTAAAAGCTCCGCTCTGAAAGAAAACACCCGGTATATAGAAACTCGCGCTCACCGCATCTACCGTCTTTGACATCCGTGAAGGTGAGCCAGACCGTGTACTGCAGGTCATCCATCAGGTGGCTGAGCTGAATCGAAGGCGCTGGCTGCATGAACCTGCAGGCGAAGTGGATCATAGGTGAACTCGGTCGACGTCACCACGCGATCGAGACGAGAGTGTCCTCGAGCAGCTGCGACCCACACGTCGAGCCAAGAGCCGCCAGAGCAGTAAAAGCCACATGACTTACCTACACGAAATAAATCTAGTTATAGTTCCAGCCTACCTGGCGTCTGTTAACTGTCCCTGATCGCCCCGACTACGGTACACCACGTGCGGTGGGGCATAAGCTCTGAGCCGAAGCTTCTCACGCAGGAACTCTCTAGAATTCACGCGGCACAACACTCAGGCCAACAGCGACAACCATGAAATGCAGCCGTGGTGGCTTCAAAATTACTTCTACACGTTACAGAAGATATGTAAACGTTCACATTTACTTTCTTTAAAATGCGACTGCTTACGACGGCCAGTGATCAGCTCCAGAAAGTAACTGCATAAGTACAGAGATGTAATCTGTTATTTTCGCGTTATTTTTTTTTTCAAAATGTCATTGCCGCAATACAATAGCGCAAGTTCATTCAAACTGCAACGAACTATATTCTGCGGCTTTCATGTTGCATGAAGGCTGGGGACTGGTGTGAAGGCTGAAAGGCTTAACATGGCTTCTGAGCGATACGCAGGATTAGTGAAAACTAAGGTTACATGCAACTATAACATTGTGTCTACCAAACAAAAAACGAGCCCATAAAACGCCCACTTTTTCCATCCTACACGTTACACGTTGTTAACTTTCCACACGAGTTGTTTTTCAAATTTGTCACTGCTGTTTCGTCCGGGCTTTCTTTTTAAGAAGTCAGCTGCCACTCCGGACATTCTCTCACGGCATGCGCTGGAGGGAAAGGCGGAATTGTAACGTAGGAACACCTTGCGCTCAAGCTTGTCGCTGCACAATGTTCAGTTACTGTAATGCCTATGTCCTCTATGAAGCGTCGCGCTTCGCGGTTGCTGGTGCACGGGTAAGGCGTTATAGGTAAGGCTAAGGAAAGGGTGATAAAAGGTGGATGCTGCAGAAACACTCCATCTGGTAGAGTGCGTAGAATCCCAGGTCACATTTTTTTTTCAGGACGAGAACCATATACAGGAAAAAAGTAGTAATTGATTACCAATAATTAATTATAAGGCAACATAAGTGAATCCCCCAGAACGGTACAGTTTCGAAAAAAGTAAAAGATTACTTGTAACCAGTTGCGTATGCGACTCTGATTCAAAAGCTCCAAGATGTGGCGTGGCGCTTTCATTATCCATATCTGCGTGTCTGAACACTCCATCAAGAGCGGGAACAAGCAATATGCGCGGAATGCAGCGACATCACAAAAACATGCACGCGCCTCGACTTTCCATTCATTTATGATGTCAACAACAAACACAACAGTGACGTTGGTACTACATTACTCACAGTTGATGTGGTATAATTCATTGGTCCAAGGTTTCAGTTTTCGGGGGTGCATGCAAGTTGAGGGCTCCGATAGCGCTTTCCCTGCTCTAGGCGTGGCCCAGCAGCAGATGAGGATTCAGCCCCTTCAAAATACTTACCCGAAATCCACCTACTCCCTCTAGTAGAGAGAACTTGACATAAAGACAACGCGTAGTTTGCTGGCCAAATAAATTGCGCCGACTCTATATTTACAGGGTAGAATTGCGGTTGACAGCCAGCGGGCAGCCCAAAATTATATAGTGGCCTGGACATGAGATCATGTCCGAAAACCAGTGGATGGACACTCTGGCTCTCAGAGTATCCAAGCAAAGACGCAACCATCATTTCAAAAAGCGAGTTTCAAGGGCCCGAGGCATGATGTGTCATTCTTGGATAAGAATGGTAGCGCAGAGCTTTCTGTTGCCTTCTGGTATCCTGTTCTTTTACTCTACCATTGTTATCCAGATACGCCAAATGAAGTCGCGCATGTGCTAATTAGCAACCAATACGCATGCTTGCGCGGATCCGAGGAGCGAGAAGCAATGCGCCTAAGGTATATGCGTTCGTTTCAAGCACTGATTTTGAGTGTCACGTCGGCGCATACTTCCAACAAACACGCACATACGCACCCCCAACATCATCATCCCAGCCGAGACTTCTAACTTCTAAGAGGCGTGAAAGAAACACTCGCCTGCCGTGGATGTTTATCTGCAGTTCCATGATGGGCCGGAATTCGTGACTGTTGACATGTACGATGCGGGGCAACCTGGTGGGCTTGATTACACCCCGCTGGTGATCGGGCTTAGCCTTGGGAGGAAACTTGGGCCAACCCGACCAGTCGTGCACCTTGTTCGGATGGTCACTGGGCATGACCTTCGGGCGTTCCAGGACCCGATGGACGTAGGTGCCCACCTCCGACCCGATCAAACCATTGACTGCATCGGTGGCGGCTGGTACCATAGCGTCAGTCGGCACACTCTCGTCGTCGTCAGACTCGGATGTGGCCGACACGTCATCGTCGCCACTGTTTGCAGTATCACTGCTAGAACTGCCGTCGATGCTGCTGGTGCTGTTATTGGCGCTACTGCTATCGCTGTCGCTGCCATCATCGGTATTGCTGCTCGACGACTGCTTGCTATTGTTCATCCGAGTCCCATTGAAATCGAATGTACGGCCACCGTCCTCTTTGCCGAGTCTAGTTTCGAGCACAGAGTCATCGGAGCCCGCAGCGCGACCCGACGCAGACGCCATGGATCCAGAAGGAGGCGTTAGTGATGAAGCGAATGAGTGCGCTTTCTGCAAGCTTCCAGTAACATTTGCTGCTTGCTGCTCAAGAAGCGTACGTATTTCGATGATTTGAATTGTGGTTTTGGGAATGTGCAAGATAAACACCGATTGTGACGTCATCTACGACCTGTTCTTACGCATTCTTGTCTTCAAGCTCTAGTATATATAGTCACGAATGAATAATGCACGGCACTGGCGCGTGACGCATCCGTTATTTATGCATATCGATGTTCCTGTTATTATCTTCACGTGACAGGCGTCAAATCAAAGCGCAATGAAATGTTGTGCTGGTGCTTTAAAAAAAAAAGCATCGGCCATCAGTTTTTGTTGCAATATTACAAAATAGGGGTGCCGTACATTGGTCACGTATCCTATTTGATATGTACATTCGCGTGATTCTGTCACTATTCTATTCTGTTTGAAAAACGAGGTTCAACAATGCAACCAAAGAAGATAGTTGGTCGTACTTCATACTTGCTTATTTTCTGGCACGACACTGCAGATATAAAAAAAACTACTGCTGATGGAAACATCTAGCAAGCAAGGGGTGCACAAATCATAGACCTATCTGCTTAATCCTCAAGGCTGGAAAGATTATGATGGCACGTTGATAGCGAGTATGATTTCAGCAGGAGTCAGCCTAGCGGAAGGCAGATTTGTAGCGTGTTGTTTCCCGAAGAGCTTCTTTAATTTCTCTGGCATTTCTGTCACACCCACCCGCAAAGAACTCTGTTAAATTTCACCATATAAAACCTCGACGTCCCGTTGGTGTAGGATCTTTCTGCAAACCAACAGGATCTTTCTGCAAAGTCATTTCCATACATATTTTGGTGGTGAGCGTGCATGGTCATCACTTGCGGTGCACTCTAAAGTGTCCGTCATGCAAAAAGAAAGAGCTCGTTCAAATGCAAAGTGCTAGTACATTTTGTACTGTACTGTTCAGCTGCAATGACGCCGTAAGTAATGCCCCGTGGCGGTGGTCTAATGGCTAAGATATACTCGGCTGCTGATCCGCAGGTCGAGGGATCGAATATCGGCTGCTACGTCTGCATTTTCGATGGAGGCGAAAATGCTTTAGGCCCGTGTGCTCAGATTTGGGTGCACGTTAAAGAACCCCAGGTGGTTGAAATTTCTTGATCCCTCCACTACGGCGTCTCTCATAATCATATGGTGGTTTGGAGACGTTAAACCCCACATATCAATCAATAAACTTCGTCGGTAATATTCAGGGCCATGTTTTATAGCACTCTTGTTCTTACCGCTTCTACTTTCCTTGTTCCTACCAGATGTTTTGATGGCCCTACCTTTCAATGCTTGTCGTACTATAGTTTTTATCGTTCGCTTTGTTTCTTGTACGCAGCTGTGCTCTTTGTATATTTATTTTGCATTGTACGTGAAGCGAATCCCCCTTGAGCCAAAATGTTGGCTGGCAGTGTTTCAAATAAATCAAATAAACAAACGTGAAGCCGACGATATTCTTTCTCACCAACGCCTTCCACCATGGTCAGTAACAAGCATGGAGGACGATAACGTCGAGACAGCCTGGGAGATGAAACGAGCGCGAACTCTGTACTGGGCGTTGAAGATCCAGCGTTGCTTTTTTAATCGTTACCTTTCTTTTTTTTTCTTTATCTCTCTCACGCTTGCCTTTTGTGTCAAGAAAAAAAATGCGTTTGAATCGAAGGAAGGTATAAGAACAAAGCTGTTTCAATGGAATGGATGGATGGATTAAAAACTTTTATTGGGGTCCTGAAGGATTCCACCCCCGTGTCATAGGGGTAGGATCGCGGGCCGCTCCCACGTAGGGACGGGGAGGCCCAGCCTCACCGCCGCATCGTGGGCCTTCTGGACAGCCTTGAGTTGTTGTATGAGAACCGGACTCGTGAGCATTAAATGAAAGGAGTTCTCTGAAAATTCTTCATTTTTTCTTTGTAAAGAGGGGCACCTCCAGAGCATGTGGTTAAAATCACTGCGATTCTGGCAGTCTGGACAAAGTTCTGAAATATCGGAGTAATGGCTATGGAATGGAATGAAAAAAACTTTATTTCAGTCCTGCAGGACGCGCTTAGCGCGTAGCGGGCGTCTCCCACGTAGGGACCGACAGGGAGTACCTGGCGGCCGCTTCGTGGGCCTGCTGGACGGCCCACTGCTGGTCGGCGAGATGTGAGCTCCTGAGGGACCTCTCCCACTTGCTTGAGGTAAAGTCGGGAGGAGTTGTTCTACACTTCCAGAGCATGGATGCGAGTGTCGCTGTGTGTCCACATGATGGGCATGTGTCGCTGGGGTATGCATCGGGATAATAAACGTGAAGCGTGGCAAGGTTTGGGTACGTGTGTGTCTATAATAGGCGTAGGGTTAATGCCTGCGGTCGGTTAAGTTTCGCATGTGTGGGTGGAAAAATGTGGCGTTCCAGGTAAAAGTGCTTTGTAATTTTATTGTACGTAATTTCAATGGACTCACTTTTATTTTATCTTTTATTTCAGTGAACTCACTTTTATTTCAATGTACTCACTTTTATTTCAATGCACTCACTTTCATTCTACGTAATTTCAATGGACTCACTTTCATTTTACATTTTTTCATTGACCTTACACAAGGTTATACCGGCACTCAAATATGTCGCCGGCTACTTTTTGGCTCTATGCGAAGACTGCTAACTCTGAAGACAATGTTCTGAAGGAAGTCTTTCTGAACAAAGCTACCTCAGGGGAGATAAACCGTATTTTCGTATTCGTATCTTCTTAGGTGTCCATCTTTTAATTCTATCACTGCTACATCTGAGGAGTGCGGTGCAGGCACCGAGGCCAGCGGTCACCTACGCGGCCGCACTACCGGAGACTGCAGCATCAGATGCGTGCACACGATGCTGCAGCTATAATACCTATTGTTGCGAACCGGTGTAGCATTTGACCCGCTGAACATGTGCTCAGAATGGGGCGCTATTCTTGACCGGCCTGCTTGGCCCTTGCTGCTCCGCGGAAGAACAATGATCATCACTGCAAATGCCAGCAGCCCGAACTTTCTGCCATAGAGTTTCATACAATAATACACAGAGAGGAATGTGGCGCTGCGGTCGTGTACTCTTATGGGAGTACAGGCGTCGGGTTGGATCGCGTTAGCCAGTGAACTGTCTACAGATTTTTTTTCTGCAGTTTCAGTTTCGTTCTTCGCATGGAGTGGGTAGTGGGGTGAGTGCAAACGACTTAGGCTGCGCCTTTGTTCTTCAAAGAAGCTAAAAGCTGCTAGGCCTCTCAATTTACGGCAACGCTGGATCTTTATAAGACGTGTTTGACAGTTTAAGCGAAGCGTCGTCCACTCAGCGCTGCGCATAGATGTATAGCGTCCCATGCCAGTGCAGGACATTACACTAATTTCACGTTTGTTGTTGGTGTGTCTTGCCAAAACTCATTGAAATCAACTGCGAAACGACGGCGACGCGAAGTAGACGCGCCGCCACGCTCTTCTGACTCGAGAGAGAGAGAGAGAATAAACATTTATTAATAACAAATGGAAACTGAGCCTTCTTTGGGTGGGGCCCTCAGTCCAGGGCTCCATTGCCTTGCGCGACCCTGCGAGCCCGCTGGACCAGCTGCTGCTGTTCCTGCCGGCGTAAGCTGAGCAGTGCAGACTCCCAAGAGGAAGGGGTGGGATTGGGAATGGGAGGCACGCCCTGTGGGGCAGAGCATTCCCACGTGGAGTGGTACACCGTCGGTACGGATCCACAGAAGGGGCAGTAGGAGGGGTAGAGAGTCGGATGAAAGCGATTTAGCATATAAAGGCAAGGAAATGAATTGGTCTGTAGTTGCCGCCAAGCGACAGCATCTGCTCTGTTAAGTGAAGGATGAGGGGGAGGATACGTATAACGGCTCTGTCGATAGTACTGCAGCGTAGCGTTGTAGTTTAGTGGTTCTGTCGATGCGTCGTCTGGATTGGACAGCTCTTCCAATGGAGCCCGGCCGGTCAGCTCTCGGGCAACCGCATGAACGCGTTTATTACCATGGAGAGAGGCGTGTCCAGGAGTCCAGACGATACGCACAGGGTGTAATGCGGACGGTGAGACAGAAGAGAGGATATTGTGTGTTTGTGCAGCCACAAGTCCTTGAGCGAAAGCACGGCAAGCAGCTTGTGAATCTGTAACAATAGTGACAGGGGAGTCATGTGACAGTGTCGTAGCGTAAACAATTGCCAGAGCGAGAGCTCCCTCCTCTGCCAGACCACTGTCTGTAGTGCGAAGTGTGGCAGACGCCACAAGGGCGTCTGTGTCATCTGTCACGGCTAAACACATGGCTGACTTCTCTGGGTAGCGTGCTGCATCAGTGTAAAGTACTTGTAAGTTTGATGTACCATCACCAAAAACGCGTGTCATAGCCTGAACTCGGGCACGTCGACGACCGGCGTGGCGGGAGGGATTCATATTGCGTGGAATCGGAGGCACTTTGATGAGTGCGCGGACAGTAGAAGCAAGTTTATATCGCGGTACTTGTGCGGGTTTTTGAGGAATCGGGTAGCCAAGACGAGACAGGATGGCGCAGCCCTGACGGGTCTGCCTGAGCCGTTGGAGCTGACTATTGTGCTGGGCCTCGATGAGTTCGGTTATGGTGTTGTGGACTCCTAATTGAAGGAGGCGTTGTGTAGATGCGTGTGGAGGCAAGCCGATAGCCGCCTTCACAGCTGTCCATAGAAGGATGTCCATCTTTTTTATTTGAGCTAGAGTGAGATTGTGAAAGGGAAGATGGTAGGTGAGCCGACTAACTATGAGTGCTTGTACTAAGCGGAGGACATCTTTCTCACAGAGGCCTCTCCTGCGATTGGTGATGCGTTGGATCATGTGTGTAATTTGAGTTATCTGCTGAGCCAGAAGGTGTGTAGTGTACGAGGCCTTGCCGTCGGACTGAAGATAGAGGCCTAAAATGCGAATTCGTGGTACCAGAGGGATAGGATGGCCATCAAGAAACAGCGAAATGTCAGGAGAATCAGCGGTTTTGCGGCGCCGCTTGTATACTAATAACAACTCCGACTTATCCACTGAGCACATAAGGCTGCCGGCAGCAGCATAGTCTTGTACCACAGACACAGCTTCCTGTAGGGCGTCCTGAATGGTTCCGTCTGATCCTTTGGTCACCCAAATTGTAATGTCATCTGCATAGATGGCATGCTGGATGTTGGGAACCTGTTGTAATCGGGAAGGGAGTTTAGCCATAGCCACGTTGAACAAAGTGGGCGAGAGAACCGAGCCCTGTGGTGTTCCTCTGCCTTCGAGACGAATCACGTCCGAACGGAGGTCTCCAATCCCAATAGTGGCCGTGCGGTCAGAAAGAAAGGACCTGACGTAATTGTAGATACGTGAGCCACACCGAGATGAAGCGAGATTGTCAAGAATAAGGTCGTGGGAGACGTTGTCAAAAGCACCCTTCAGATCCAGGGCCAGAATAGCTCGGACCTGGTTTGAAGTGGGGCTATCCAGCACGTCCTCCTTAAGCTGTAATAATACGTCCTGTGTAGAGATACCAGGACGGTAGCCGAATAGTGTATCAGGAAAAAAGTGATTGTCTTCGAGAAAAGGTTGTAGTCGAGAGAGAACAACGCGTTCAAAGAGTTAAGCTACACATGAAGTTAAGGATATAGGGCGAAGATTCTGGAGGGATAGCGGCTTGCCAGGCTTTGGAATAAGTATGATTTCTGCGTTTCGCCACTCCTGTGGTAGCGTGCCGTTTTTCCAATGTTCGTTGTAAAAAGCGGTTAAATATTCGATGGACTGGTCATCTAAATTACACAGAAGTGTGTACGTAATCCCATCTGTACCGGGTGCTGTGTTGCGCTTAATGCTTTGCAAAGCTGCCCTAACCTCTGCTTCTGTAATGTCCTCATCTAGAGGGGTATCGTGTACGTGTGGATAATCACGGTAGGCGGGACGGGGGCCCGTGGATACATAGTATTGCTTTAAGGTGTGCAGCAGAGTGTTATCGTCGAGCCCTGATTTGTGGAGAATGCATGGTGCGGATTGCGTTAGCAGTGTGTGATTTTGTCTGCGTGGGATTTAAAAGAGCACGCAGTATACGCCACGTTCGAGGTGTACTTAGTGAGCCGTTGAGTCGATCACAGAAGTTATGCCAATTATTGCTAGTGAGGATGTTCGCATAGTCCTGTGCCTCAGTTGCTAGTTTGGCGATTCGGAGACGAAGTTTTCGGTTATGTTTCTGTCGCCGCCACCGCCGTGTCAAGCCTCTGTGGGCATCCCAGAGATGTAGCAGATGCCGGTCCACATCCGGCGTTTCTGTCGTCGCAGCGATGAGTTTGGTAGCTCTTTGAAAATCGGAGTGAAGTTTTAATATCCAAGCCTCTAGGGAAGGAGAGTCCTGATGGGTAGTTGTACGATTACGCCTAAATGCATCCCAATTCGTTAGTTTTATGATGCGCTCTGGGGCACGCGTGGCTGCTACTTGGAGCTCTGTAGTTAGTATATGGTGATCACTGCCTAGATTCACCATGAGGTTGCACCAGGAATGGTGACTAACGCCCTTGACTATCGTGAGGTCGGGGCATGTGTCCCTGCTCACACTATTACCTAGGCGAGTGGGTTGATCAGGTTCTGTCAGCAGGGTCATGCGATGAATCGCGAGAACCTGTGCGAGTCGTCGGCCTTTAGGCGCTTCTGTTGCGTAGCCCCAAGCCGGATGGGGGGCATTGAAATCTCCTACAATAACTATTTGTTTACCCAACTTGCAGATTTGTGCGAATAGATTACCGAAGTCATCGTTCCTGGCGTTAGGTGCACTGTAAACGTTAAGCACGTACAGGCTGCTACTGGAACGAGAGCACGGGACTAATTCGAGAAGTACGTGTGAGATGGAGGTGCTTTGAAGGGTGTGTTCTATGACAGTGACATGCTTAGAAACTAATGTAGCTGTGCGATGTGGTGTATTGTTCGTTACGTCCGTGTATGTGGTGTAACCCGGAAGCGTAGGGGTACATTGTACTTCTTGTAACGCTATGACATCGGGAGTAATCTGCTGCGTCGCAATGAATTGCATTAGAGCTCCGCGTTTCCTACGATACCCCCTGCAATTCCACTGCCACACACGTAGGAGTTGAGGGGTGTCACGCGTTGACCTACGGTTTCTCGCCATGATCATGCAATAGCGGGGCCTCGGTAGTACACGGAGGCATTTTGGACTGTGCTAAATCTTGGTGGAGGGTGGTGGGAAGCGGGACTGCAGCAGCTGCGGCTGTTGGGACGGTTTTTCGGGACGGTGATAGGAAACGGGAGGGGCGTATGTAAGGATGCGGTCGCTGTGTTTCACGTGTCGGAGACGTGGTGCGTTTTGGTGCAGATGGTGAAATATCAAGTTGGCCAAGTGCAGCCGATATCTGCTGTTTAACATCCGTTACAATCTGCTGGATAGCAGGTTGCAGGGCCTGCTGGATCAATTGTTGGAGTGGAGCTGTTAGTTCAGCCATAATGCTATCCTTCATTTTCTGCATTTCTACCAGCATCATAGCTGCGAATTCGTTCCTTAAAGAAGTAGCCATTTCGTTCAACGCCTCTCGTGTGCAATAGTCGGATCGTGCCGTAGTTGACGACATGTCAGGGTGAAGCTGAGTGTCTACTGACATGGGTTGTGGTAGTCTAGGTGGCGTTGGTTGTGGTGTTCTTTCCTGCGTTGATGTTTGTGTGAGGGAGTGGGACTGGTGTGGAGAGGGAGGGAGAGGAGGGAACTGCCCTGTCCAGCTTACCGTTTGTGCTTTCTTGTGGGAACCGCTTTGCTGGCCATGATGATGCGCTGTCCCGTCCGTGTGCCAGCCTTGAGATCCCGGCTGGCCAGCGAAACCACTCCGCGATGACGAGTTTCCTCGCTTGGGCCCCGACTTATCCCTGGAATGGCTCCTTCGCCTGGCTGCACTTCCGGACGCACTGCTCTGCCGTCCGGGGCTGGGAGATGGTGACTGGGCCTTCTTGGTGGGAGTAGCTGACCGGGGTGGTTTGCGTCGGTCGACAGGTGGCAAAAACCGCTTTGGGCATGGTTTAGCAGCCGTCGGGTGGTCGCCACCACAAAGCATGCAAGAAGGGCGGCACTCGTGGTTGTTGGGTGATAGTGAATCCCCGCACACTCGACATTTCGGTGTGTCAGGAGGCTGTGAGCACACATCCTCGCGGTGTCCAGTCTTGTTGCACTTTCTATAGTGGGGAATAGTCCGTTTGTAGAGGTAGCAGCGGAGAGCCTGTCCGTACGCGTTCACGAAGAAAGGGACTCGCTTGCCACAAAATGTGAGCACCATTGCTCCGGAGTTGCCGAGGCGTCTGCACGTAAGGACCTCGTAGCCCGGTACTTCAACTTCTGTCAGGAATTCGTCTGGTGTGATTTCATGGCCTATTCCGTTGACCACCCCTTTGCACGAATTATCAGGCGCAATACCATAAGAGGTGATGTCATAGGTTGTTGCGTGCACTGTAATTTTGGTGATTTGTCCAAGTGCCATGGCGATGTGTTCAGATGAGGTGCTTATTGTTAGCACATTTTGATTTTCGTCAACTCGAAGCTTGATATCAGGCTTCTCACTGCGTATATTTGTTGCATGAACTACGGCGAGAAGTAATGTCTTGGGGCTAACCTTGCTGAGATTTAAACCACCATGGGGACCGATTGCTAGCTTGTAGTCCTCGGCAGGTAGCGGTGGGAGTCTTGGTAGACGCGTCCTAGGCCGGCTCTGGCGTAGAGCGGGCTCAGACGGCGTGCTGGGCAGCTGTTCAGTCGGTACGTTATGGGGTTGCAGCTGTCGGCGTTTGTTCGCTCTCTTGGTAACAGTGATCCATGGATTTGCGTTGTCCTCATCGCTCACCTGCGTATCGGCGTCTTGACTGGTCTGCGTATCCATCATGTGGTCCGTGGAGCAAGAGGGCAATGAGTGCTTCTCGTCGGCTGCGACGCTCCCAGAGACGCTCGCCATCCGCTGTAGAGCGGGGCGGCGTTCTGTCCAAGCCGCGTCTCCGGCTTGTTAGGGTTAGCGAGGTGGACCTCTTCAAGAACTTTCGAAAGCGTTAAAACGTTTAAAAGCGCACTCACAGGTTGAAGTCCGGTATAGGCTTGACAGTGGTGATGCTAGGAACAAGTTCCTATCGTTGCAACAGGTCGCCAGGAAGAAATTCTTCTTGAAATTGAACCTGAGCCGGAGCCGATGTGATTCGCGTCCGTCGCATGCTCTCGCTCGGAAAAGACCTTCTGACTCGACTCCACAACAAAACTAGAGGTGCGTCGGGGGCAGACAACTTGAACAGACGCACCTGGCATTGCAGCAGACAAAACGTTAAGTGTTCCTCGCCTAATACTGTGCTTCTATTTCTATAAATAGATATAGCGTACTTTCGACGGCAAACCAAGAATGTTTGTTTTCAAATGTTGTAAGGAATAATTCATTAAATTTTGATGCCAAATCTGCAACGCAATGGCAGAGAGATGCATACCCTGGTGGTTATATTTGTCGATGTTTCACTTCTACCGCCTATAGTCACAAAAACCGTTTGCAATAATGTTTGCGTACAAAAAATGAAGCAAGTTTTAATTTGATTTAACTTCATATTACTTTGTTTCACACTCAGAAAAGAAGCGTCGCAAATCTGAAGAACATGATCCATCCGAAGCAGATCCGAAGCTTCCCATCATTCCAATGCGGGTACAAGTGCCGCTGCAGGAGCCCGCCTAGACACTAGCGCCAGATTCCACTCTAGGTATTATTGTGTGAAACTCTATGCTTTCTGCTATGTCAGTGAAGGACATGCTGTTCCTTATCTTAGTCAACAGTCCATGATTTGGAAGCTGTTACTCGCCTCGGAGGTTATGGTACTTGAAATGCTGACCCGAAGGCCTCGGAATTGAATCCCGGTCACGGCGGCCGCATTTCGATCAAGGCGAAAATGCTACTCGTCCGAGTCCTTAGATTTGGGTGCACGTTAGAGAACCGGAGGTCATGGAAATGTCCTGAGTCCTCCGCTAAGGAGATATTCATCACACTGGTGACAAATCCTCGGGGGATAAAGGCAGAGCCTAGTGAGACCAACTCGCGAGGAGGATTCCCCACTAACACCTTCCGCTCACACGGACGAGGGGAACGGAGGGGGAGATCAGTGTTACCAGAGTGCTCTGGTGGCTTGTATCGTCCGTTTCACCAGCTGCCGAGGACGAAACCACCAGCGCTCTGCCTATCTCTCCTAGAGCAAGTGCAACAACGTGACCAAACTCGCCAACGAAATTTCGCCGTATCCATCACCGCGGGGGACAGTTGGACTTCTAGGAGAAAAGATCCCCGCTTCCTCAGAGTAGGCGCTGGAGGTCGCTCGCACTCACTAATGCTTCACGTAGTTGCCACGTGATCCGCGATCCCCGCATATCCCCCGAAGATTTCTCCTTCGTGAAGAAGACAGAAAATAGCCTTTTCTAATCTATTCATCAGACCACAATCCTGACTACGCCCACGGTAGGGCAAAGGCCCCCTCCGATGATCCGCCAATCAGACAGATCTTGTGTTTTTTGCTGCCACGTTATACCTGCGAAATTTTAGGGGCGAAGCTCCTTATAGTCTAACCTTGTGACTAGTCACGCGTAACCGAGAGAAGAGACGAGAAATAAAAAAAAGGCAGAAGAAATGGATGTTCATTTCTCGTCTCATTTCCTAAATGGCGCTACACTGCGGCTACTCTCCGAAGTGCAGCTACTCTCCGATTGGCTGCTGCGCACGCTTAGCCAACGAGTGCCTCCCTCAGTCTCCTGGATAGTCGCCGTACGTGGAGCATCGTTGGTGAGCCATGGACGGAGTAGAGTGGCGGGTGCGTTGAAGACGCTTGCGCTCGGCTTCTTTGACTCGCGTCTCATCGGTGTTACCCGCACGCCGTCTGAATTCTCGAACGTTATCGGACGCATGCACGGACGGACTAATACATGGACAGGTGGAGGCTTCGCCCCACTCATCATCGTTCACTCCGTGAATATGCTGTGATTTTTTTAATCACATCGGCCCACATTACTTTCTGTCTTCCCTTCGTGAGTTTGGCTTCTCTGGGAATTCAGTCAGTTATCCTTATTCCTACCTACTTGCTCGGCCCATGTAGATTTCTTCTTCTTGTTTTTAACTATGATATCCTTACCCCCGGTTTGTTCCCCGACCCACTCTGCTCTCTTCGTGTTTCTAAAGGTTACACCTATTATTTTCCGTTCCATGACAGGCTGCGTCGTCCTAATAAACTGTATTCATAGTTCGAAGTCAATCGCCCCCTGCAAAAGACGCACATGCTACTCCAGGTCATGTAGTCGGTTGCATAGCAAGTTCGGAAAGATATATGTGTTATAAGTATTTGAAGTACGCACTAAGAACAAAATATCGCCATCTCATTCTACTCTTATAGGCAGAGCTTAGGGCCCCCCCCTCCATTCTTATCTACCAAACAAGTTACAGTCCGTTTCGTGGCTGATCCCCCACGGTGGGTAGCGCCAGAACTCTATAGGGAACGACCAACTAACCTTTCTCCAGCGTGAACCAAATAGCCAAGCGACACGTTCTAGTTCGCAGTGCTGGATCGAATACCGACCGCTGTGGTCGAATTTTTAATGGAGGTCAATGTACTTCGATTCAGATATACATGTTGAACACCAGATGGTCGAAATTTTCAGAGCCCTTCACTGCAGAGTCTCTCACGATCAAATCGTGGTTTTGGGGCGTTAAACCAATTAAAAACATTGCAGTGCGGTACATATTCCATCCAAGGCCAGGCTTAGATGGAATATAGCAAATAGGTGCGTGCCTTTACATTCGGCCGTTCTCATGGAGCAAGACACTAACATTTCAATGACCAATAGTGTATGAAACTTTCAATTTACCATTTCTTTAGCGTTTAAAGGAAATTTTGTCATCGAAGACTAGTCGACGGAATGCTGGTATCTAATATATGGGACGCTTAAAACGATCTGACATTCAGTAGAATGTTCCTCTGGTGTCTGTGGGTTATAGGTGGGCTGACAGATTGTTGGTAGCTGGTGCGGAGTAACGACTTCCACTTGACCATCACGAAATCCAAATCAATCAATCAATCAATCAAACAAACAGTTTATTTTCCACTTCACAAAGTAGAGGGCATGGGAAGAAAAAGCTGTCAGCTTGATAGGCTTCCCAGACGGTTACTGTTCAAGTATCATACAGAAACTGACGTGCGCAAATAAAAGCACAAAAAAGCATGCGTTATTCTTCCACATAGTCACAAAAAAAAACTACACGTACATGCAATTTAGGGGAAAAAACAACACATCAAAGACAGCTAAAAAGTGACATTTTAGTTATCTTACGAAGAAAGCATGCAGCGCAAGCCTGCAAGACCGACTTTTCCCAATAAAACGTTTATTGACGGTACAAATTTTTGTAAGGGACGCCTAATGGACGACGCCACAGATCGACGACCGGTTGAAGACCTCGCTCGCGCGCTTTGCCGACGATTTAGCCGTGCCCCGGGTCGATCCATGGAAGACGAATCTTGTTCGGTCAGCCAGCTGCTGCGTGGACATACAAAGAGTCGTAAAATTTTTATATTAACGTGTACACGTTGCAACGTTATCTCTTGGTGGAGTGTGCAGATGAAGGTTGTATATATTGTGTACGTACTAATTTACGTGACGGCTGGTGCCTGAGGTTCACGACCTGCAAGTAACAGAAGAACGTTTCAGTCTGTCCAGCATTCAGCTATCGCAAAGGCGTCGCGTAATACCGAACGTCGTGCCGTAGATTGAGCCGTGTCAAGTGGGGCCAGCTGTAGAGGATAAAAGGCAACTAACAAACGCGTGTCTATTCCAGAAGCGCCCATCGCCACTCTCTAAGCATCGATTATTTGGGTACGGCTCTCGATAATCGTGCCGGATCGACACGAATCCTTTGCTGTTGAAGCCTAAGGACATTAATCTAAAGGTAACAAAAGGATCAACGCGGAACTAAGGAGCTAAAGAGCGTGCGACGTCCACTTGATATAATCGGGGTGGAAAGCTGTGCTGCCATGTTTTCCGAGAACGCGCCTACGCAGTTCACACCCATTATTGCTTCGTACAAAAAACATTTTGCGTGTAGGGTAACGCTACACTAATGTTGGGGAGGCTTCTTAAGAGAAGAATGAAGTGGTCTTTCGCTTTTATCATTCCAACGGGGCATTTATGCAGTTATAAAGAGCAAGACGTGCACGAGGCCACGTACTCACTGGCCGCAGGGTGGCCTCCCCCTGGTGCAGGTGACCTTCTCGATGTTCTCCAGCTGCTTCTCGGACTTCTCGACGTTCTCCTCAGCGTTACCGGCTTCCTCGATGTTGCGCTTGATCGTGCAGCCGACTTCGTCCAGCTTTGCCGCCTCGTTCTCGCGCCGTGTGGTGACTCGCTTGGCGGACGCCGTCTCCACCAGAGTGCGCTTCTTGGTGACCTGCGTAGTAACGCCCCAAGGTCACGCGAGCTCCGCCCCGTGCGCGCGACGACGCTGCGCGTTTCCTGACCTGTCCCTTGGCCAGGGTCTTCTGATTGATCACGTTGTCGAAAGTGTTGGCCTCCTGGAAGGCCTCCTTCATGGCCTGCTTCTCCTCGAGCTTGCGCACCTCGGTGCCCTCGAGCTTGTGCTGGTAGAGCTTGTCGTTGTCCACATTTTCCTCGTCCAGCATCTTACGCACGTCCACCGTCACCGAGCCGGACTCGTCGCGGTCGAACGCGCGCTCCGTCGGTGGGCCCGGAAGGAGCTCCTGCTTGCGGGGCGTCTCCGGAGACAACTGCGAAATACCAAGGGGAGAGCAGGGTCCGCGCGTGAACGAAGCACCATGCTTACGTCTAGAAGGAAGATCGTGCACGTGTCGTGTATGAAATATGAACTCCAGATATCTGTCGCATGGAAGTACCGTAGAATATACATATTTGCGATTAATTCCAAAGATCTGTAATTAAACTTATGAACCGCAGTACACGGATCATCTATATATGTGCCATGATAGCTCGCTCTAGAATCGCAATACTAATATGCCAATAGAGCTTTCGACAATGAGTAACATCTGCAAGGATGGTAATGCCCCGGGATCATGTAGAGCATTGATCTGTCATGCATGCATTCGAAAAATTTCGGAATAGAATGTACCGCAGTATAGGCGACAATGATTTGAATATTTAGTGTAAAGTGCCAAGCAGACTTCACAAAAAAGATTGATTCGTACGACATACAGTCAACCTAAGTAAACTATAAGTAATCAGTCGTTGCTATGGTTGCCTGCATGGCACGGAAGTGGTTTCTCCTTATTGTACTTACCATCGGCACTGATGTCCTGCAGACATCGCGAACAAGACATCGGAAGGATCGTGCGCAGTAATCGTGCCATCTCACCTTCAGTTACAGTGAGATTACAAACTTCAACTGAAGGCACGTGTGCGTAGAATCAAAACGCAGGTAGAATTATGTGAAACTTCGAGCTCAAATCGACGACTCGATTGAGAAGAAAAAACCGCCAGGCTTGCGCATGGCGCGCAGCACAATCACAGCGAGCCATTCAGAGCGTTTTCTGTAGACGCTCTTTGGGTAACTGCTACAAGTACACTTGCTGAGTGCCCACTACGCCATAAGTAATCGTTTTTGCAACAAAATGGAGCTTTGAATTACCCACTCGTTACGCAACTCATAATGTGTGACGCCTGGTTGCTTCTAGCTTTGGTGTTCTAAAACGCTAATTACTCACACTAACGCGATTCTTTTACTGACACCAAACCTTCCTAAGGCAGGTTTGCAACGAAGTATCAAGCACCGGTGTGGCTCTGCGGTATAATACTGGGCTGGGACCTCAGTTAGAATCCCGCTGTGTTCTTGATGCTTTGTGCGTTAGTGGTTGCAGCCACCGGCGCCGGCGGCGGACAACTACAGCTCCGCAAGTGACCCTTGTGATCTCATAACAGCTTTCGCGGTAAAACGAAAGCGTACCTCGAGCGCTCGTGATGGGTGCTTCCTTTCTTTCTGCGTCGTCACTTAGTGCTCGAAGTTTCACATGAAAATGTAATATTACTGAGCAATCATATGGACAGTCTCAGCTGGTTTTTTGCCCTCGCTACCGCCGTCATGCACCGTATGTACCTATCTATATTTATGAAAACTCAAGAAAAAAAAAGCTGCCCGTGCTCGGCGCCCAGCTCGTCACGATGCGACGACGCGCGCTTATCTGCCACGCGTACTTTGCCCCGCAAATGTGGGAAGGGGGGAGGGAAGCTTAGATGCTTAAAAAAATAAAAGTGGTTCTTAAGAGAGAAAGGAAGAGAAAAGTGAGCCCTGTAACTGTCTGCTTCAGCGAGCGACACCTCAACAGTAGCTCACAAGGGAGGGGGGTGAGGAGGGATTAAAAGGGTAGGAGTAAAGGTGTAGAAATGAGCAAGAGGCGTGACGTGGTAAGCCAAAGAGAGCGACGACAAATCGATGATGATGATGAAAAACATTTATTATAAAAGAGAGAGGTACGGGGCCAAAGCATGACCCCGCTACATGGTCGGCGTCCTTAGTCCGGGACACCGCATGACGAGGCCCCTACTCGCGCACGTCTCATCAGAGCCCGTTGTACTCTAGTGATGAGCAGTTGAGGAGGGCAGTCTCCCATGCCTCTCGGGAAGGGGTAGGGGAAGGGGGTAGGTGGAGATTTTTTCGACATGCCCATACCATGTGGAAGATATCACACGTCTCCCCACAGTGTGGGCACCGCCCATCTGTGTTCGCATCGAAATGTTTTAGGATTGCACGACAGAGTAGAGTACCTGTCTGCAGGCGCCTTAGAGTTCGCTCTTCCGCCTTACTCAGCCCCTTTGCAGGAGCCGGGTAAAGGCGGTGAGTGTCGCGATAATAGGTCAGAATTTCTTTGAACCGCAGCAGCGGTGTATTGGCCTCCGAGTCATAAGAGCCAAGGTGAGGAGCCCGGTGAGTGAGCGCTCAGGCGGCCGCGTCAGCGGCCTCATTACCTCGTAAGCCCTGATGGCCAGGAGCCCATACGATGAGTTTCGGGGCTGGATCAGTGGGAGCCAGTTTTAGAATTTGGCTGGCTAGGGGAGATATCTCTCCTACCAAGTAATGAGCACATGCTTTCCGGGAGTCCGTGATGATAACTTTCGAGTTGGGGTCCGCAGCAGCAAGCGCTATCGCGACTTCCTCAGCGCGCTCTGGATTTTGTGCTCGGAACGAGAGCCCATTGACATGCTTTTCCCGGTGAACTACAGAGGCCGTGTAAAATCCCGTGGGCGAAGGCCCTGCTATATCTACGTAGAATACACCAGGTCGGGAGCCGTGTTGCCTCTCAAGCGTCCGAGCCCACGCCTGTCTTCTGCTTTCGTGCGTGTGCTTATCCATGTTACTGGGGAGTGGAGCGACCGAGAGCATATGCCGCCACAGTTCCGGAATACGCTCCGCCTCCTCTGCAGTGCAAGTGTGCTGTATATGTAAGCAGTTTAGCAGGCGGCGCCCGGGAGCCGTCTGCACGAGCCGCGTATATTGATTCATAAGGTGGGCCTCCCGCAACTCCTGGTAGGAGTTGAGCACACCTAACGCCCTCAGTTTGGCGTTGGAAGTGGCCACCGGGAGATCCAGAGCTCGTTTAGTAGCCTTACGAATGATGGCATCTATTCTTTCGTCTTCTTGCTTGTTAGTGCGAAGGTATGGGACGGCGTAGAGGATCCGGCTTGTCACGAAGGCATGGGCGAGCCGAAGCGCGTCCCTGCCCCGCAGACCACCCCGCTTGTTGGAAACGCGGTGGATCATGCGCCCTACCTGTTCGCCTATTCTCTTGAGTTTCGCTATAGTGGAGTCCGGTCTGAGTCTGTGGTGAATGAACAGGCCCAGAATCCGGAGCTCCTCCACCTCTCTGATGGGAACCCCAGACAGGGAGATGTGTATGGCTGACTTATCTCTTGGCTTCGCTCTAACGTGCAGAAGCTCTAATTTGTTTGGAGCACATTGGAGTCCACAATCGTTGGCATACGCCTCGACTATGGATGCGGCCTGCTGAAGGCGTTCCTGCATTTCACCAAGGCTCCCTTCAGTGGTCCAGATTGTAATATCGTCGGCATATACTGCGTGTTGTGTGCCTTCCACCCTGGCCAATTCGCTTGGAAGGCGCATCATAGCAATGTTGAAAAGGAGCGGTGATAACACTGCTCCCTGTGGGGTACCCCGTGTTTCCAACGACAAATCGAGGGGATAGGAGATATAGGAAAGGTGGAAACACGGTCACAGGAGTCCGAGCACGGTGCACCACTTGCGAGAGCTCTTGCGGGCGTCAGTAGATGGCGTAGAGCAAGTCCAGTAGGTCAGAGCTACACTGTCGTCGAAGGTTGTCGGCGTCAGGAGATGACGTAGGGCGAGCCCAGTCAACCAGAGCTACGCTGACGCCGGAGATCGCGAGGGCACAACCGGCCGGCACGTAATCCAGCGAGCGAGTCGCTTAGATGCTTGTGCGCGCGCGCTTATCCTACGGTGGGGCTATTCGCACGCCTTCAACTTTGACAGGAACGATTGCTTTAATTCCGGGCGCCTAAGATCTCTTCGCTCGCTGAAGAGGCGCCATTTGCGAAAAGTGTGATTTGCAAAATCAGTGAAGTAACAACAGGGGCGCTCGTGAGTTCGCACTCATATCTGTACCTGTGATTACGTTTCGTGCCTCGCTTTTGTTTAAACAGCGCGTTACGTGTCGAGCGGTAAACGTTGTTAGTTCGCTCTTGTAGTGTGTGTGCTACTTTCGTGCGCCATTTGTGGGTGAGCAGCGCGCTGCACGTTTCGACGTACTTGCCCTTCTCAACGTTACATTTCAAGTTGTTGCTATCGCATTCATTGCTTCGCCCTTGCGGTGAAACTGCGACTTTAAATACACCACTTAGCCATCTTGTTACGGGTGGAAGCCCATTGAAACATGAAGGCCGTCTTCGTGTGGTCTGTGGATGTACGTATAGCTTTACTAGCGGGACAAGAAAAAAACACTAACATGCGACGCAAAAATACAGTGTGTACGAGTGTCGGCTAAGAAACGGGTATTGGTAAGATTACTCCCCGACTGTGTTTAACAAGGTCAACGCGGCACTTTTACTTGGCGCTGTGCTGATTTTTTTTTTTGCCATCGGATCGCGTTGCTTTGTCGAGGGCGAAGCTAGAATGCTTGCCGTGGACCGCCTCATTCTCATCGGCATCAAGGATTTCACTGGCAGAATAACGGAAATAGTTGTGCTCCATGCGCAAACATTGAGCTTCTTCGGCGAACAGCATTGTACAATTACGCAGACAAGTCGAAGGACCTGTTTTGTGAGCCTGAGGTTGAAGGCAACTGCTCATGTTTCGCGGGCCCCTCCGAAAGATGCTAGCAGATTTGCGCTACCCCGCCGCGGTGGTCTAGTGGCTAAGGTACTCGGCTGCTGACCCGCAGGTCGCGGGTTCGATTCCCGGCTGCGGCGGCTGCATTTCCCATGGAGGCGGAAATGTTGTAGGCCCGTGTACTCAGATTTGGGTGCACGTTAAAGAACCCCAGGTGGTCAAAATTTCCGGAGCCCTCCACTACGGCGTCTCTCATAATCAAATGGTGGTTTTGGGACGTTAAACCCCACAAATCAACCAATTAGCAGATTTGCGCTGCGTTGCTGCTATACCAGCAAGGCCTTGATAGTTATCAAGGTAACTACGCTGCGAAGTTGTCCCGTCAAAAGCTGAACACGCATACCGCTCACTTGATTACAGGACGGAGCTATGCCTGGGCAAGTATTTCTTGAGATGAAGCAAATCGTAGTTTTGATTGTAACAGGAGTGCTGATTTTTTTTTCATTCGCCGATGCATGTTACAGGTTTCTAACGAGTATGAACACTCGCTTGTTTCTGGTGGCAGTAGTTAATATTCATGGCAGATATATGCACGCACACTAAGCACGCGAATGCACGGGTATAGGATGTATACGCACGAAAATACATACACACACGCCACGCGCGCGTTTGTGTGCGTGCATGCGAAAGCGAAAATATTTGGGGGATAGGATTACAGCAGCTTAATTGGAGAATGGGTAGCTCTACGAGTTGTACATAAAACAAGCATATACGAACAATACACACACCCGTAACGCAACAAATTTACCCAAAGCGCTCGCTTATATAAATGCAACTATACTCCGTGCTTAGAGAAGAAGCCCGAATATTAACAAGGATCCACAATAATAGTGTGCTCACCGAGGATAATTAAGTGATCGCATTGATTAAGTCATCGCGATTGATTAGAACAGTGTCCATCGCCTTTCTAATATGCGCCGTTCTCTGTCACGCGTCGTCTGCATTCATCAAAAAGGTATAGAACGGTATACGTTGCTATCATTCTATCACGATGCCATGGACGCATTGCGGCACACTGTAATGGTCTTTGGAAATCGTTTTCTTTTTTTTGGGGTCGCACGTGTGGCAAGGCGAAAAAAAAAGGGGGGGGGGGGGACTAAGCGACCGCTTGTCAACGCGCGCAACGTGGTAACAATCCTTTCAATGTCGAACCTGTTAACGCCGTTTCTAGGCGCGGCCGTTAGGTGGCGACCGCTTAGTTGGTGCCGCGAATAGTCGAACCGGAAGTAGCTGCCTTTTAGGCCTATAGATTGACTCCTCGTCACGCTAAAAAAAAAGACAAAAAAGTGCCCACCTTTGTGAGCATGGTCTCGTAGTTAGCGAGCAGCGGATGCGGCAGCGGCTGCGGATCGACGGGCTTCCCGTCGGTGCACAACTGCTGGACGCATTCTGCGGCCAGGTCCGGGTTCTCGTCTACCAGCTCGGCCTTGGACGTGGCCCGCGTGATGGTCGTCGTTGTCACGTTCACCTGGGTCGTCGAGGTACTCATGGTGGCAGTTGTAAGGGAACCTCTGGCTGGTACTCCGAGAGAAGGCTCTCCACGGACCTGGGTGGCAGCGCTGGCTGCACACGTCCGGCTAACTCGCTGGTCCCAGGTCTTCTGAGCTGGCAATCTCGAGCCGTTCCACGGCACGCGGAGGTGCGTGAGCTCGTGGCACGAGCTGTGGGATGGCGATGCGGCTGTAATACTCTTTGGATCGGATCGCCTGCGCTCCATGCGCGGCGTAGCCTGACCAACATCAACAACAACAACAACGACAACAAAAAAAAGGAGTTAGCTGTTGGTGATGACGATGCTTCTGGGATTAAAAGCACCTACCAACTCGAGGGATTCGGCCGAGAGTCAAGCGGATCGTATAGTATGAAAATGTTTGAGCGCTAATAGAAGGAACAGTGTCGTATGAAACGTTTCATAGTTGATTCGTTCGTTCCTGAGTGACCTGCCGCAACTGTTCTGCGGTCTGGTGGGCCATGAACCGAACGGTACGTTGGAGAATAAAATGGTCGGAGAAAATTACTGAATCGATTGTCAATAAATTCTTTTACTGGCGATTGGCTACATTACTTGGTCATATATTTGGTTAGGAAAAATGGAATCGGAAAAGAAAAAGAAAATTGGCAGATCCCATGAACCATGGGAATCGATGTTATGCGAAGCGGGCGGAGTCTGGAAGGTGACTGTGGTGTAATTTTTTTATTGAACAAAGCATTACAAAATAAAATGTAAGACATGTACAAATGTCGTAAGACCAGACATATTTTAAACAGTCGAATATCTTTTACACAACCAGTTATTTGCAGTTGCGAAACGATGATAAGTGCAACACGGGCATGGCCAACACAAGAAGCGTGCAGTTAGCAGTTATGTTACACTTGTGCTGGCGAGTTATATCGTAGCCCTGGTTAGAGCTACTTAGGTCGATTTCAGTGGATGGTGCTTAAGTGCACACTCGACGTTAACAACCAGTTAATTAATTCGGTTATCACCTAGCCCCAACACTTCGCGATTACTGATGTCATGATTACGAGTATGTGCTCTCACGCACTGGTATTGAGGTAAAATATGGCAATATGTAAGATAAGGCATGTCAAGAAATTCATATACCACCCTCACCCTAAATCCATGCCCACCCCTACGCCATAGCCCTTCACGTGAATTTCTTTTAGTACTAATTACCAAAAAGTGAAGAAACAAAATAACATGGATTCAGTGCGAACGCACATGCGTCAAACTCTGTAATTTCTGCACCGTTCTTTCCGCTCGGTAGCGGTGCGTTACAGAGTACACCTGCTCAATCACAGATGCGATAATAATCATGGGCGTACAACAAAGCTTGCACGCTTCACTAATTTTGTACCTAGGCCAATTGCTCTTTAATTGTGCGTGACTGCGGATATAGCCACACCATGCTCATGGGTCGCAAGAGGCACCGCTCATATTGGATGCAAAGTGCAGTAGCGAAGAAGGAACGGAATCCGTTATGGTGACGTCGTTATGTATAGCGCGCGCACGCGATCATTTTGCAAATGTTTGACGAATGTTCGGCATTAAAGTGGCCGTGCAGTTGTGTTCGTCACCGGAAGACAAAGCTACACGTGTGTTTAGATCTCATACGCTTACCCCCGTATTCTAAAACCTCCTTTCACTTGACGCCCTGGCTTCACTTGATGGATGGATGGATGGATGGATGGATGGATGGATGGATGGATGGATGGATGGATGGATGGATGGATGGATGGATGGATGGATGGATGGATGGATGGATGGATGGATGAATGGATGGATGGATGGATGGATGGATGGATGGATGGATGGATGGATGGATGGATGGATGGATGGATGGATGGATGGATGGATGGATGTGGCTGTACCCTAGAGATCGGGCGGCGGCTAACGCCACCTAGCCGTAATACTTAATGAACTTACCATTAGATTTATCTTTTTCTTTTCCTTTAAATAGTGAGGTTGAGGATTCCTGCTTTGCAGCGAAAGGTTTAATTTTCACTCTTGTCTTCACTTGAGCCACCAATCAGATAACCTCCTTCTAGTTAAGTCTACCAACTTAAAGTCTATTTTGCCCTCCCTGTCCCTAAACCCCAGTGCTTTGAAAAACTCTGCGCCATCATCCTGAACTATAGGGTGAAGCTCTTTACAGAAAATCATCAAGTGTTCAGCAGTTTCCTCTTCCTCTCCACACGCACTGCATAGTGTGTCTACCCCTTCGTATTTGGCCCGATATGTCTTGGTTCGCCATACTCCCGTCCTGGCCTCAAACAGTAGAGAACTACCGCGAGTATTATCATAGATCCTTTCTTTGGCAATTTACTGCTTAAAAGTTCGATAGATCTCTAGTGCGGACTTCTTAATCATGCCAATTCTCCACATGTCAGTCTCCGTTTCCTTCACTTTCTTCTTAACCGATAGTTCTTTTTGGTTTGGCCACCTGCTGTTTTCTAAGTATTTACCAGCCAATTTCCTGGTTCGCTTCCTCCATTTTGTATCGACATTCTTCATGTACAAGTAGCTGAAAACCTTGCTAGCCCCACGCTCCTCCCCCATTTTTCTCAATCGCTTCTCAAATTTTATCTTGCTGCTAGTATCCCTGCCCTCAAATGATGTCCATCCCATATCACCTTGTACTCCCTGATTTGGTGTATTCCCGTGAGCTCCTAAAGCAAGCCTACCTATTCCACGTTGCTTAATTTCTAATCTTGTTTGAACTTCTGATCTCATGCACAAGACCGCATTGCCGAACGTCAGCCCAGGAACCATAACCCCTTTCCATATTCCTCTCACAACATCATACCTATTGCATTTCCACAGTGCCCTATTTTTCATCACTGCTGCATTCCTGTTACCTTTAGTCGTCACGTATATTTCGTGTTCCCTTAGGTACTCGGCCCCATTGCTTATCCATACGCCCAGATATTTGTATTTATCTGTTATCTCTAGCGTGACCTCCTGTATTCTAAGCTCACTACCTTCGTTATCATTGAAAATCATGACTGCTGATTTTTCCTTACTGAATCTAAAATCTAACCTATCTCCCTCATTACCGCAGATGTCCATCAATCTCTGCAAATCTTCCTTGTTGTCGGCCATTAGCACTATATCTTCTGCGTACATTAATGCTGGTAGTGCCTGATCAATGAGTTTTCCTTGTTTGACTAAAGAGAGGTTGAAGCCCAGTCCACTTCCCTCTAATTTGACCTCTAATCCTTGTAGGTACATCATGAATAACAAGGGTGACAGTGGACACCCCTGCCTAAGTCCCCGTTTCACCTCTGTGGGCTTGGATACCTGTTTTTCCCACTTTATAACTACCTTGTTACTTTTATGGATTTTCTTTAAGAGATTAGTGACTCCATCTTCCACACCCAGTGTGCCTAGTATTCCCCACAAGTCCTCTTGAACCACGCTATCATACGCTCCCTTGATATCCAAAAATGCTAGCCACAGGGGCCTGAGTTCCTTTTCTGCTATTTCGATGCACTGCGTCAGTGAGAACAGATTGTCTTTCAACCTCCTGTGTTTCCGAAACCCATTCTGCAGTTCCCCCAGCACCCCCTCATCCTCTATCCATGCCTGCAGTCTTTCCTTTATAATCTGCATCGCCAGCCTGTAGACCACTGATGTCACTGTTATAGGACAGTAGTTGTTTATGTCATGCTTGTCCCCCTTTGCTTTATAAATCATGCTCATCCTGGTAAGTTTCCATCTGTAGCGGCGAGAGAAGAGGAGACGTGAGATGACGTCGAAGGCGGCCGATGGGGCCGAGCCGATCTCGCCACTTTATTGCAGGCCTGAAGCGGAGCCGCGGTGGCTGTCCACGTCCAAACCGCCAGGCCAGAAGCTCGTTCTCATTCTCGCGCAGCTCCAGCTAGCATCAGCTGCGCGAGAGGCGCGGCGCGGTGATGAAGAAATGATGATGGTGATGATGGCGCTATACATCCATCAGGGACTTCACCATCGATTATTGTTCTGCTCACTGCCTCTCTCAAAGTCTGTTTAGACTTCGGACCCAATGTCTTTATCAGCATAATTGGAATGCCATCTGGGCCTGTTGATGTACTACTTGGAACCCTCTTCTCAGCCCTTTCCCACTCTCGTTGTGGAAATGGAGCCATTGTGCCACTTGATCCATCCCTGTCTATCGTGGTGCATAAGGCACTTCTTTGTTGAAATTTTTTTGTCACCCTTGTTCTTATATATTCAATAGCTTCGTCTCCTTCTAGCCTAGCACCTTGAGCTGCAGTTATAAACCTCTGCTCTAGGTTTGTTTCATTTCTTAGGGAGTTTAGATGGTTCCAAAGTTTCGCAGCTGCCTTTCTGTCCTTTTTATGTATTTCTGCCAGCCACTGAGCACCCTTTCTTCTAATCTTTTCATTGATCAGAAGGGATGCTTCCCTTCTAGAGCTTAGAAATATTTCCCATTTTCTTTCAACATCATCTCTCAGTTCACCCCGTTGCTTTGCATGTCTGTGTTCCCTAGAGGCTTCCTAACGTTTTGCTATGGCTCTCTTAACTTCCTCATCCCACCAACTTTTGGGCTTGTGTCTTCTTTTCCGAGGTGACTTGTCACGTGCCTTAGCAAGCTCTAGCCCAAACAGTCTAATTAGATTTGTGTATGTCCACACATTTTTATTATCCTCACTTTCTCAATTTGTTGAGTAGCAATTTCTATTTTCCTTTCTGAATGAAAATTTTCCTGTAGTTGCTCATCTTGACTTCTTCCCACTTTTGCTGCTCTTCCAAAACTTAGCTTGATACGTTTGTGATCACTACCCAGACTTCTGGGGCCACCTTCATCTATGGGCATTCCCCTGAGCTTATCATACATTCTATATGTGACATCAGTGCGTAATCCATCGTTGACTGCAGTCTTCCTACCTCCCATGTTATTTGCCCTTCACACTTCTCGGTACTGTTGCAAATGATCAAACCATGCCTTTCACACATATCCATAATCATTTTGCCTGTTGAGTCAGTATACCCATCTATATCTTCTATGTGTGCATTCATATCTCCTAGTATAATTATCTCGCAGTCTCCTCCTGCCTCCTGAATGTCATTTGATATACACTCTACCATTGCCTGGTTTTCCTCTCTGGCCTTTGCTCCCGTCCACAAGTACACGAAACCAAGGAGTGTCATTTGCCCTGCCACTTACCCTTTTAGCCATAAATGTTCCAAGCATCCCTGCTTGACTCTTTGCCAACCCATGCTCTTATGTATAAATGCACCAATTCCACACCCCTTTTTTACTGCCTTCTGTTCTATTGCAATATTACCATACGTAGTCCGGATTGCAGGGTGGTTGCTCCAGGTCCCGAAGATGTGTCTCCACAACCCCATATACCATTAACTCCTCCTGCCTCAACTGCTCTTCTATCTCTTCCCACTATTCCTGCCACCCTGCATGTTAATATAGCCTACGTCTGACTTAGCTCGGCCCTCGTGCTTACGTCGATTTCTTCTCTCACGGACTTCGTGTGGCTTGAATATTTGTGCCTCTCCGGCCTTTGGTGATGATGATGATGATGATCTCTGTGGTCTTCCCCTTTATATCGGGGGGGGGGGGGGCACCTTTTAGTGTCCTGACCGGAACGAGAAAAAAAAGGAAAGAAAAATCACACCAGGTCCATCAACATCACAATTGTTCACTGTCTCCTTGACCACCACTGTAGAAGCCTTGCTTTGGTTATTGCTGTCGCTGCCAGGGGGTGCACGTTGGTATCGCGGCTGTCGCCTCCCGGTGCACCGCAGTCTTTCACAAAGCCGAGTGCCTCCGGTAGTGTGGCGCCATCTGTTTGACGGGGACACAGGCGTTCGCAGTGAAGCACCAGGTGTTCAAAGTTCTCCTCGTCTTTCCCGCATGTCCTGCACTGCACAGTGCCGTCGGCCAACGACGGGTTGATGTGACGGCGATACACCTGAGTACGGAGCGCTCCAGCACGGGCCTCAAACAGAAGCGCACTGCCGACATTATTGTCGTATAATCGTTCGGCGGAGATGGTGGTCTTGTGAGCTCTGTATAGGGCCAGGCTGGGTTTCTTCTCCATAGCCGCCTGCCACATCGACGTCTCAGCTTCCTGCACTCTATTCCGTACTCCTACTGCCCATTTCCTCTCACTGTCCTCCTGAACAGGGTCAGTAAAAAGGGAGTACTTGCGGCACAGATTGTGGAGACGCCTGCGCCATGGTGTGTTCATGCCCTTGATAGCTGTGTATCTAAATACACTACGGGCCCACCGCTGGTCGTTCATAAGGCGAAGACGTCCTTCGTAGGCCGCCTTGCTCCTTGCCTCGCGTGCCTCGTAACTTGAATATCCGCGGTCGCCTTGTACAGCTTCGACAGCTACACGTCCATGACACGCCAGCACCAGTCGCCCGACCTCACGCTGACCTCTTTCCAACCACTGGCGTGTTGCTGCAGACAGTCAGATGACGGCGTTGACGAATGTCAGCACTGGCACATGTACTGCCTTCCACAGTTCGCGCACCAGTACAAACCGGTTGCACCCCCACAAACTCCGCCGTCGCAGCACGTTGGCGGCCCTCACAGAAGCCTGTCGAACGTGCTCCTCTTGCTTGTCATAGATATCTGCGGAGGTGCAAAGGTTGACACCGAGATACCGGTACTGGTTTGATACCAGAATGCTTCCTCCGTCGGGGAGCTGCACATCAATGGTCTCCACGCCTGAAAACTGCAATATGGCCGGTTTTTTGGCATTGAAGTGAAGGCCCAGACTCTTCAGGTGGTCGGCCGCCAGTGTTACCAACCTCTGAAGGTCACTGGTGCGCTCAGCCAGTAATACCAGATCATCAGCGAACACCAAGCCGGGCAGCGTCCATGTCTGCGCCACCCCACCAATCATGAGGCGGAACGCGAAGCCAACTCCCAATTCCACGAGTGCCTGCTCGAGTCCCGCCACATATAGCATGTATAGCAGCGGAGACAAAGGGCAGCCCTGCCTGAGTCCTCTTGTCACTCTCACAGGCTGTGTTCTGGTGCCTCTGAAGCATGCTACCACTGAGCTATCTGCATAGAGCCTCCGGAGAAAGTCTGTCCACACGCTCGGCATTCGTCGTTGGTCTAACTGGTGGAAAAACTCCTCGTGTGGCACACTATCATAAGCCTTGGCGACATCCAGAAAGCATCCAAGCAGACCTCTGGTTTCTCTCCGTGCCACCTCGATGGTCTTGGTGAGCACGAAAAGATTGTCTTCCAAGCGTCGGTTCCGTCGGAAGCCATTCTGGAGTTCCGACAGTGTGCCCCTCTTCTCCGCCCAGCCGCTCATCCACACCTTCAAGACTTGAGCGAAGAGTCTATATCACGGTGCGCTCGTCACCGTGATTGGTCTATAGTCGCCCAGCAGTCCAGCGTCGCCTCCTCTCTTGCACACGAGGCTTACTCTGCCACATTGCCAGTCGGGTGGGATTGGGCCGTTCTTGAGGATGGTATTGAAAATTCCCGTTAGGTGTTCTCGAGCAGACTTCCCCAAGCATTTCACAAGGCCCGCCGGTATGCCGTCCAGTCCGGTAGCAGTGCTTGCACTGATACGCGGGAGTGCACGCTCAAGAGCGATCCCCGTTATCTGCCAATGGTCCTCTTCACTTGGCTGGTGAGGCTCATCCGGGTCGCCGTTTACTGCTGAGGTCGATTCGTCATGTGTGGGATTGAAGAGCTCTTGAGAAAGCCGATGGGAGCGCCATCTATAGGTGCGCCAAGTCACTGCATATCAGCGACAGTCTGCTACGATTCTTGAGTAGCGCAGCGTCATTTTCAGCCGAGTGGTGGAGCAGTGCCACCCTTCACTCTGTCAAGTGAAGGGTGAAATTCGTGTCGAGGAGCGTTTGTGAATACGGGGGTTAGTGTTCGCTTGTGGTTGAACTGGTATAGCGCATTACGGGGAAGAAGAAACGGCCGAGCAGACCGACACAAGAGGACAGAGCGCTAACTTCCAACTGAGCATTGTCAAACTGCATCAAATATGTAGACCGGCGCAAGCATACAAAACCACCTTAACGCAACGACAATATTACACACAACACCGCACCGTCGTGGGATATGAGTTCTCATGACGATGATGACCTCGTATGGATGGCCCTCACCCACAGAGGGTTATGGGCTAAGAACCGGGAGGCTAGATGCTTAATAATGGTCTGTGAAACTAAAAGCAAACTGCTAAGAACCGGGAGGCTGGATGCTTAATAATGGTCTGTGAAACTAAAACCAAACTGGGAAATTAGTTTAAAAATAAAACTTCGAATAACCGAAAATGCTTACTGAGCAAGTGGTCAGACCATGTAAAGCTTCCTGGTATGTAAATAATGGTGAATTACAAACCAAAAATATAAATAAATAAAGATAGACTAACACGGCAACCTTTTTCTTGCTTTGGTGTGTTCGAACACAGTGGAACAACCATCCTTGTGGCAGTAAGTGCCGCCAAGTGATAAAAATTTCCCACCAATCCTAAGTTCTGAAATAGGGCCTTAGGAATCTTTTTGTCTGCTGAGAATAGCGACGACAGAATAAATGTTCTAGTGCTTGGCTTAAGTGTAAGAGAGGCGGTTTCAACCTCAAGTTTTTGAATTTTACTGACGACGTGGGGTAATTTAATGAAGTTAAGGGAACACTGACTTGAATTTCGAGTATTTTAAGAATATTGCTCTAAATAAGGACAGCGGTGCTGAAAACCCAAAGATGAATAGTGTGCTGCACGTGAATGCAGTAAACATATATATCTAATACCGCTGCCACAAAAGGGCACTTGTGGTTTCGATAAAGAGGGCGCGGCTTCACGGTGACGTGTCAACAGAAGGCTGACGTCACGGGAAGACTGCAACTCGCGGCACACCTCCGGCAACTTTGTCAGTCGCACCGTGGTGCATCTTATGCGACGAAATTAAAAAAATTGAACAAAGTAATTGAAATTGAAACAAACAAATTGAACAAATTTTCTGTAGTAGCTATTGTTATTAGAGAAAAATATTGGCAGCGTCTTGTGCGCCGCGCGGCGCAGCAGCCATCCCCACACAAGAATGGCTCCTGCGCCGCACAGAAGTGACGTCACCTAAAAAGTATTACCTAACGCTAGTTAAACGTGTAAATAATTCGTGCGTAATGCGTTAATCTTACAAAATTTTTATTAAACAAGTGTTTAGCGAGTCAATTAGCTTAGGTTTGTTATTTAAATATATATTACAAGTTTTTTGAATACAGTGGGCGCCATGGGCACTGCGGCTGCGAAAGGTAAACACAGCGAGATGGTAGCCGCCTGCGATATGTTGATGGTCAAAACTCCGATGAAATCGTGGCCATGGCCTAGGCCACTCCCAAGGAGGACTGGAGTGTCGTCGCTGCTTCATGTGATTGCTGGATGCTTAGTTGAACCTGGTGGTTGGAGCTAGCGGGGCCATCCACCGCGCCGCAGCTTCATCTGAGTGTGTGCGCCATAAAGTTTCTCAGTATGATGTGCGGATTACAGTCGTTGGACGTACTGCATTTTCTAAATTGCAATGCCAAGCGTGGTGTTGTCAAAGGAGAAAGTGTTCTTGCTGCCGAGTTTTGCTTGTCACGAAGGACAAGGTCGACGATGAAATAAATGCTTTCGCAGGGTTCACGTGTGACTGACCGGACGCACATGCATGAAACCCCTGTGCGTCGGCGAAGTGTTCATACGATGAATGGAAACAACTTTATTGTAATGTTGCCATCAAATGGCCCTTGCGCCAAAAAACACCATATATCATCATCATTTATTGTAATGTTCTTACGAAGCCTGTGATCTCCGAAGGCCAGAGCTAGTGAATGCTCCCCTGCTGTCACAGGCCGCGCGTGTTATTGAGCAAGGCAGACAAGCTGTTTTGTAGTTAGATGGGCTAACGCCGTCGGCACTTGCCCTTGGGCATTGTTTATCAAGTGCTGATCGCCTAGAACATTGCGGTGACACGTCAGTATTTTTAAAGAAAGCGGCCTGCTGGTTACCTCGTTAGGTGATGGTACACTGAGCGACATAAAAAAAGTTGCCCGAGACTACGTTGCAGTGCACCTTTCTGTCATCAAAACTTTGACAAACCGTGGAAATCCACATTCCTGTGCCCAAGAAACCAATGCAGCCAGCTGCATTCGATTTTTTTTGTGTTTTTTTGCATCTCGCCGATTAAGAGCACTAATTCGCAAAACACTTTATCATAATAAATATAGTCAATCCTGCAAAAGTCATCGAAGATCCTATATTAAAGGGCTTGTGGACGGGACCACCACCACCAGCAGCAAGTCGGGCTAATGAGGAGGCGCAAATGTTAAAACAATACATGCGTGAACAAAAAAAAAGAAAAAGTCGATAACTGCAATGGGACTTGAACTACCGACCTCACCAGTCATGTGTTGCTTTAACCAACTACGCCACAGCTGACTTTTTTTCTTTATTACCTGTTTCGCACAAGGTACACACATCAATATAAGTCACTGTAAACAGTAACATACAAACAGAAGTGATGACAAAAAAGCCGCGGAACTATTAGTGATTACAGTGCTAAAATTCCTTCAGGTTCACCAGGGGTTCGACCCTGGAGAGCCATTCCGGAACAAAATCTTGTTGTTTGAGTATATCAATGTACTGAGCAATGCTTTCGCGGAACAGCATGCGGGCCGGACGCCTGTCAGGGTCACAGTAGTAACCGGCCATTCTTGCCCGCCATAGACAATGGAGGCCAAGCAGCATTATAAGATCGAAAGGCAGTCCCTCCTCTTTTTCTACTGTTAAAAACCTGATACCCAGTGAATGTAAGGGAAGTTCCTTTTTTAGAGTTCTCTGTAAAACATCCCAGAAGTATACCCCTTCCCAACAATGTAGAAAAACGTGATCTATTGTCTCCGGCTTTCGGCAGATCAAACAGTGCGAACCCCATGGCATATAAAATCCCCTATCTTCTAAAAAAGTTTTAACCGGCAGTGTTCCGGAGTGTAATTTAAAGAAAAAGCTTTTTGCACTAGGCTGAATTTGCATTTTCTTAACACGCTTAAGAACATCATTGCCTTCTCCCCCGCTATTAATTAAGCTATATATAGGAACTGGAAAAATCATGTCGCATATGTCTTTATGTAATTTCTTTCGCCCGACCGAAAAAGGTATTCATTGGAAAACCGAACTGACAAGAACCGGACACTGTCTCCAACTTCCTTAAAGAAACCTCGCGTAGCTCCCGGCATGCTTGCGGTGCTAACCACAAAGTTAGGCAGAACACGACAAAGGCGTAACTGACATACTGTTCTTAAGAAGGGGTGTTGAACATCTCGAAAGAAAATAAAACGATTCACTAGTTGTCGCACGAACAGATGCGATAGGCTTAGTCCCCCCTGTTTTACTCTTCGGAACAGATTCGTCCTACTACATTTTTCCCAAGTAGACCCCCATATAAACACCGCAAATATCCTATGCAGCTTTTGCACATGCACCCGTGAGCAATACAAAACCTGCATCACATACCATAATTTGCTCATTAAAAATATGTTGCATACAGTGGCTCTGGCGAACATTGAGAGACAGTTGCCATTCCACTGCACTGTCCTTTCGCGCGTTTCTTTTATTTGTTCAGTCCAGTAATCATTGGTGTCTTTGTAGTGCTGGAAAGGCACGCCTAGATATTTTACAGGAGTATTAAACCAGTGAACGTTAGCATAGGTATCTGGGGTTGCTGTCCAGTCTCCGTGCCACAACCCCAGACACTTCCCCCAATTAACCCGACTTCCTGTAATTTCTCCAAAATTTTTTAACACCGGCAACTGTCTCTTGTACACTCTCTTTGGTGGTGCAACACACTGCTACATCATCAGCGTATGCCAAAACCTTTACCTCGGCGTCAAGCAGTCTGAAACCACGGATGGTCTCGTTTTCTATTATGGCCAAGCATAAGCTCTCTATGTACAATGCAAACAAGAGTGGACTTGCCGGACATCCTTGACGTACAGAACGTTCCAGCCTAATGGGAGACCCCGGGATCTTGTTAATAATTAGTCGTGTAGTAGAGTTTTTATACGCCAAAACTATGCCCTCTGTAATCACTGATCCGACATTGACATGTTCAAGTATGGAGAATAACACATCTTGCGGAATACAGTCAAAAGCCCTTTCTAAATCAAGCTGGAGGATCGCAACATGAGAATTAAAAGCATCGCAACTCTCAAGGACACACAGCATTGTGTGTGTGTTCATCAATATTGAGCGCCCCTTGATGCCACACGTTTGGTGCTCCCGAACTATTCCAGTGATTACGGACTGCAATCTACCTGCCAATACTTTCATGAGTATTTTGTAGTCATTGTTGGTTAGCGAAATGGGCCTATATGAGGAAACTAGTTTTATTTTTGCTTTGTCATCCGTCTTAGGTATTAGAATAGTGTGCGTCTCGGCAAATGAAGTTGGTAACTCTTTGATTGCGTAGGCTTCCTTGAATACAGCTTGTAACACTGGTGAAACTTCTGTTTTAAAAGCTTTATACCACATCGCACCGAGACCGTCAGGCCCCGGCGACTTCCCAGCGGCGAGACTGTCTATTGCATATTCAATTTCAGAAACGGTTATAGGCCTCTCTAACGCTTCTTTCGTTTCGAGGGATAATTGCGGCATCCGGCTCAAGAAAGTGTCCTTGAACTTCCTAACATCTACTAATGCGGCGGCGAAGAGACCCTTGTAATACCGAAAGAAAGCTTCAGCGATAGTGCTGTTAGTATTTAGCAGAATGCCATTTTCCTCATTTCGTCGATGTGATTACGACGCGCTCGTGATTTCTCGATTCCAAGTGCGCGCTTGGTGGGAGTCTCCCCCATAGCCCACGCCTCTGCTCTCGCTCGAATGAGGGCTCCTCTGTAGCGTTCCTGCTCTACTAGCTCAATTTGTCGTTTCACCGTTCGAATATCTTCTTTATATGCACCGGGCTCCTTGCTTTCTAATGCTACCAATTTCTTAAGCGTTGTTCTGAGTTCATTTTCTTTCATTTTTTCTTGATATTTTAGAGTACTAGATCTCGATATGGCTTTCATTTTAACGCTTTGCTTCAAAAGCTCCCATTCCTCGCCAACATTACAGGCTCCGATCACTTTAATGTTCCTAATTCCCTCAATCACAAAATTATTAAAAATGTCATCCCGAAGTAGTTTAGCGTTAAACTTCCATAAATCCCAACTAAATTTGTTTTCTTTTTGTTTAAGTCCCACGTTGCATTGTACAAGACAATGATCAGAGAAAGAGACAGGTAAGACTGTGTAACTATTGCTTTTAGCTAGCATCTCCCCTGCCATGTATATCCTATCAAGACGTGCGTGACTGGTTCCCTGAAAATGCGTAAATCGA